>JACDJE010000130.1:897500-1252836 GCA_016647715.1 Pavo muticus
CGCCTCCTGCGCCTTGCTGGGCCCTGCCGCGCGCGCGCTCGCCTTCCCCAGTGCGGCCCGAGGGGGGCGGCGGCCCGGCAGGAGGCGGCCTGGGGTTCGAGCGAGGGGCCGCGCGGACGGGCGGGCCCTGCAGAAGCTGCCGCTGCATGTGGGTCTGGTGGTGACCGAGGAGGAGCCGAGCTACGCGGACATGGCCAGCCTGGTGGTGTGGTGCATGGCGGTGGGCATCTCCTACGTCAGCGTCTACGACCACAACGGTGAGCGGCGGGAGTACACCCGTTATGGGGGAGGGAGAGAGGCAGGACGTCGAACCCATAGTATTCCGGGAGAAGATCTTATACTGAGAGAGTGCTGAGGCCCTGGCACAGGCTGCCCGGAGAGCTGTGGGTCCCCCGTCCCTGGAGGTGCTGAAGGGCAGGTTGGATGGGGCCCTGGGCAGCTGAGCTGGAGGGGGCAGCCCTGCCCACGGCAGGGAGTTGGGGCTGGGTGGTCTCTGAGGTGCCTTTCCCTCCAAACCATTCTGTGTCGTTCAGTGCTTTCCTGTTGAGGAGGCAAAGCCAACTGTGTAATCTTAGTTGACAGATAATCTCTGAGACTGCAGAAGCCAGCAGCTCGGGAGGGCTAATCACATCCAAGGTGTGCTGAGTGCTGTGCTGCTGTCCTCTCTGAGGACGAAGCTTCCTGCTGCAGATCTGGCAGTGTTTTTAATACCTCTCAGAGAGACTAGGAAAGACTAACGTTCAGCTGCTGTTTTGAACCTCTTCTGATGGCTGTCAAGATGTTATGCAGACTGGATTATCCCTGTAGATCTGTGACCAATTAGGGGTGCTGTCTGCACTATGTGTCTTCTGGTGGTCTTTCAGGAAAAGCTCAGTAGTGCCTTCTACCGAAGTAGGTGGCATCTGTTGTGGTCAAAGATATAGAGCTGTGGTGGCCTTACCTTTATCATAGGTATGTGTGGTTTTTAAAACTACTGCCTTCGGTGGTTGTTGTTGCATCTCTGGTCCTTAATATGTAATGCAAGACTCAAGTGGCCTGACTTTTGCGAAATCTTGTAAGGTCTTTCTAAGAAACTGGGCTTTGCACCAGTCCATTACCAGTTTCAATTGACCTGTGTACAGATGTTGTGGAACTTTGTTATGCTATGTTTCAGTGGGAGAACACTTCCTCCTTTGGAAGTCAGAGTCTTCTAAATATTTGTGCAACACTTTGATACAGTGCCTCCTGAAAAGTCATCAGTGTGTTGGTGGTTTTGCTCTCAGCTTTAAAAGCATGCAGCTAGGTGAAATGCTACAGAGCAAGATTTGGTACTACACAAAAGTTTCCCTTGTGGCCTAAAGAGGAGAACTTGATTGTATAGTCCTTGTGTTTTCTGTCAATTCTCAAGTAAGTATCTGCAATGTTGCCTAATCTTGTGTACGTATGTTTAATTTCTCTTTAGATCCCTGTGTTGTGCTGCACAGATATTTACCTGAACTGAATTGAGGAACAGACCCATCTGAGAGCTGTATTTCTTGTTGCCCATGATTTTCATATTTGAATGGTTGCAGGGTGAACAACACTGAGGAGGGGTAGGCAATCACAGATACTATCACTGACGTCTTATCTGGAAGGGTGAAACCAGCATTCAGCTTGTCTGTTTCCACTAATAGCAGAGTTACTTCTGCTTCTCCAGAACACGTGCTGAGACCCAGTCAGACCTGGGACTGACTGGTACAAGGCTGTGCATGTGATAAACAGTAATGATGAGGCTGTTCTCTGAAGAGTGGTGCAGATGAAGTAACCCTGCAGAATGATTGTCAGCTGTTCAGAAAAACTATTGAGTGGAGATTAGCAGGAGTGTAACATGGAAACAGTCAAAGTTGTGTGCTAATAAGCTTTGTTAATACTATTAAGCTTGAAAATGGAGCTATGATATCATGACTTTAAGATGAAGAAATGTTTTATCCATTAGCTAATTTTGTTAGTCCTTAGATATCAGAATATACCAGTTTAATTACCTGCTTGAATTCTGATTCATTGGCACGTAATTGATGAAGGCAAGCGTTAATCCACAGCAACTAAGTGGTCTAAATCATTAGCTATTGCCAGACTTCTTACTTCATAAGACAAACCTGCTGTTATATATCCGTGTTCTTTACAGATATTCATTGCATTTTCTGGGATACCAGCCATGTCTGCTTTCTGCACAGAGCCTTTTAAATTGGTGTCAGTGAGTTCTGATCCACCAGTCATTCAAATGGCTTAAGTATACACATTTCTGGTAGTAGCAGATACATTGCCTTTCTCTTGGTGCTGAGCTCCTTACAGTGTCTGGATTGAGCATCGAGAACTTCCAAATAGACCTGTAGCTACGTAGGACATTGTAGTACCCTGCAATCTTGTTGCTAAATGCAGTTCTGAACCATAGTGATGTCTGGAACTCTCAGCAGTAGCATTAATAAGTGAAGGTGAAAAAAAGACAGGTACAATGTGCTGTTTTCAGTAGCAGAGGGTGAACCTTAATTATGCTTTGCTTGTTAGGTGAGGGTTACTTCTGGTATGCTGATCTGCTTCAGTGAGGTCCTGTGTTCATACAGTTGTACTTACTATTGACTTAGCAAAAATATGTTGTCACTGCTGCTGGCTCTGGTGGAAAAGGAAACAAGGTGATGAGTGCTCAGCTTCTTCATTAGAGGTAGTGGAGTATGCTTGGGTTCCTCTTCCTTCACTGCTTTTGTGTAACAGTGAGGTTCTGCTCATTAAAACAGAATGCTTTGGTTACAGGAATGCTCTTCCACACTTGTGTTTCCTGAAAGGAAATGTCTATTCCAGTTTCCTGTAGAAAGCTCATGTTAAAATGTGACCTTAATTTGGCTGCCTAGAGGAAAAAGAGAGGTGTGACATTCTTCCAAGAAGAAGAAATACTAGATAAGCTGCTTGTTTGTTAGTAGTAGTGAAATTCTCAGATTTTCATAAACTAATTGAAGATAAGATCGGTTCTGTATTCTTAGCTCTTCAAAATGAGTAACTCCACCCCAGCTGACCCAGGCATATTGCAGCAACTGCACTAGTAACTCCAAAGGCTACTTGGCTGGAGTTAGATATTCTTGTGGGCAATTACAAGAAAACTCAGTATGTTACAAATACATTGAACAATAATTGTAGAACCTTGTCAGGTACTTGACTTTCTTCTCTGAATCTGAAGGTCCATAGTCTAAAAGGTTGAAGTAAGAGCGCATAATGCAGGAGGACTTCAAGATAAGTAACTGTCTTGTACTGTAATAAACATGCTGTGCTATGTCTTGCAGTACTCAGGTGTTTTTCCCAAGCTGGGCGTACAGTGGCATTCTCGTGGTGTCTCTGGTGGTTAGGGGGCCTTTTTCTTTCTTCCACATATCAAAATATTTTCCAAATATGCCGCAAAACTCTACTGAGGTTCATGGTACTGTGCCTGAGTTACCAAATTTAGATTAATTGAACTTTATTTAAATATAGGTTTGGCTCAAGGATTTATTTTTGTAGACTTATATATTTGCAGTTGTATTCCTTGGTAGCTGCCAAGTCATGCTAGCTGAGATGTTATCTCAGAGGAAATAACTCAGCCTTCTCACACTTGAAGACTACAACTGCAATTGCCTTTCACCACTGTTAGATGCTTTAAAGTTCTTATTAGTCATAGGACATTGAGTGTTACTTCTGTTCATCAGTGAAGCTTTCCTGAAGTACTGTGGGACAAGGATAGAGCAATTTTGGGAGGCTTGCAGTCTCTTGGCATCTGACTGCTTTGGGTTCCTGAAGAGATGCTTCTGGTTGGAGTACTGTTAAAAGCCTCTAGTACTACTGTGTTGGACTTGAGTTTCTTTATCATGGATTTGGCTTTCTGGTGAGCTGTTTTACTTCTGACCAATTTTTCTTTAAGAAATTCTTTGAAATAATAAGGTATAGTAATAATCAAAAGAAATCATTTAATGAGCTGCAGTCTAGGCCTTTAGGCTCTTTTGGATTATTTGGTAGTTTAGTTGGTCTGATCAACTTACAAAACTGAGTATTTGGTGTATTTTCCTGAAGAGGGAGTTAAGTATGTTGTGGCTTTGTGTCACTGAGTGCATTTGTGTCACACTGAATCCGTTGTGCTTCTAATGCTATGAAACTTGACATTCAGCAACTGTTTTGGTGTTCATTAGGTGGAGTCTCTAGACCGTGTGTTTAATGTGATCTAAAGCCAGTCTGTAGATGATAGCCTTATAGGGATAGGTAGTATGGAAGTAGTAATGCTTTTTCTCTTGATTACTAGTGAATTCTTGCAGGGACATTCTGTACTAGAACAGGAACTGTGGGAGGAGTGGTCACTGAATTCTGATTCTGAATTCTTCCTCTTTTGTTAGCTGTAGCTTCAGTGGCTCTAACTAGAATGAAATTTAAGTGACTTCAGCTGTTTCAAACTTGGTTTATGTATTTTTCAGGACTTCTGGAATAGATGATATTTTCTTGTGCTCAGTATCCTGTAAGGTGCAATGTAATAACACAAACCTTACTTTCTCACATTCAACTTTAATGTGTTCAGTTTTGGGCCCGTTGCTACAAGGCAGACATGGAGGCCCTGGAGCATGTCCAGAGAAGGGTACTGAAGCTGTGAGGGGTGTGGAGCACAAGTCTGAGGAGTGTCTGAGGGAACCGGGATTGTTTCTTGTGGGGAAGAGGAGGCTCAGGTGTGACCTTATTGCTCTCTACAACTACTTGAAAGGATGTTGTGGCGAGGTGGGAGTTGGCTGCTTTTCCTGTATAACTAGTGATAGGACTAGAGGGAATGGCCTCAAGTTGCCAGTGAGATTCAAGTTGGACATTAGGAAAAATTCATTCTCTCAAAGAGTGGTTGGGTGCTAAAACAAGCTGCCCAGGGAGGCTGTGGAGTCACTGTACCTGGAGGTGTTCAAGAAACATCTAGATGTTGTACTAAAGGAAATGATTTAGTGGAGAAATATTAGTGGTAGGTGACCAGTAGGACTGGATGATCTTGGAGGTCTTTTCCAGCCTTGGTGACTCTGACTCTAGACTGCAGCCGATGTGATCCAACACAAGGATGCAGGTTTTCATGTGTTAAAACAGTTTCTTGAATGTACATTATTTGAAATGAGTTATGAGTTGATATTTCTCAAGCTGGTGATAGTCACAACAAGCCTGTTCTGAGTAAACTGGCACTGAAAGAGTTGGGAAAGCAAATGACTGGAATGCTGTGGAAGTGTGTTCTCTCATAGGTTTAGGTTTGATAAGGTTTTCTCTTGTAAGGAAGAGACAATTTTTCTCCTGTGATTGCTTTCTTCTGTCTTGCTTTAAATAGCAGGGCAAGTGAGAACATTGAACAGTAAGGTGCTACCAAGCCATTGGCAGGTGTTGGTTTTGGCAGTCTGGCCTGACAGATGAGTGGCTGACACCACCTGGTGTTCTATATGACAGTGGTTTCTATGATTTGACTTGTCTGAACTGATTTATTATGTTTCTTGTGCACCTGCAGACTTCTGCTTACACACTGCATTGTCAGTCTCTAACCTTTAAATGCTGCAACACCACAATTGACTGTAAATGGGCATGGCTTATAACTATTCCAAAGCAGAGCAAAAGGTGTGAAATAGAAAAGAATCATGTTATGGGGGACTAATGCAGAAAGCTGACTGCTCTGGTTTGCCTCAGCTGTAGTGTGGCTGGGAACTAATGATCAGTGGTGTACTTGTAGCTTGTGTTGTGAAAAGAAGAGTAGTTATACCTAGAAATAGGTAACACATTCTCTGGTGGTTTTTTTTAATAAACAGGAGTTTTATACTCCGTGGCTTTTGGAGTGGTGATACTTAAGTGTGTATGATCCTTGAAATGCTTAACTTGCTGGAATATACACATTTCTATGAGCTTGCTTTCAGAAGCAAAATAATAGTAGAATACAAATGTGAAATTTTCACTGCATCAGAAACAGGAATGCTGCATTCTTCCTTGCTTAACAGCAAACAGCTGTTGTATTACTTAATGTGATAAGACATCTAATATGATTCTTAATGTTATAAGAAAGTTAATATTATGGGCTCACTTTCAACTTGTGGAAGAGTAAATAAAATAGGATGGTGGTATTAAATGAAAACTTATCTTCGTGCCTTGGAATGCATCAGTAACAGAACACAATTGGTATAATCACACAGTAATACACTGTATCTATAGCGCATAAGTTAGCAATAGCATCTTTAGAACTAGCTTGAATGTACTTTCAAATAAACTTCATAAAACCATACCTTGTAGACAATTTGATATTTGAGATCTTTTAAGGGAAGAGAGTACATGTCTGAGCCGCAACCATATAAAATGATTTCTTCAACTCAAAAGAGTTTGGCCCATGTGTCTTTCTGCTATGCAATGCAGTGACAAGGACAAGTCTCTTGTGCATTAAGTGAGAAACAATGCGCAGGGTCAAGTTCTTAAATACCTCATTTAAAAAAGCATTCAGCTACTCTCTGATGTGCTTCAGGATCATCTCTGCAGGAGAAATACAGGTGCATCAAGGTTAATGGATCAGCTGGAATTCTGATTTGGAAGTCTTTCTGAGAAAGCTGTGCTAGAAATGCACAATACAACTACAGTAGTTTAGTTTGTTACACTGCTGTTCCCAGAATGAAATAGGATCCAGTTTTGAAGAGCTGAATGAAGCAGGTGAGCTAAATGAGAGTAGAAGTGAAATCTCATGGTTCAAGTTTTCTAATGCTTCTGTCTATCAAGCTTTCTGCCTTACTGATATTTGTTCACCTGTAAATGTGAAATCAGTTATAAGCATCGTTAACGTATATAATTATTTTTTGCAAGAGATATTCAGGATGAGAAGAAAAAGATGAATTTATCAGTCATTAATACATATAATAAGTCTATATAAAACACTAACTCATTAGTATAGTAAATGCATTGCAAGTTTTCATGTAGGGGTGGGAAAAAACACTGATGTATTATGATCCTAACCTAATACCTTTATACTTATTCAGACTACTGCTGATGTGGAAACTGGTGTTCATAGCAGTTTCTAAACCTAGAATCAGGCTGAGGTGAAAAATTGGAAGAATGACTGGAAAGTTGTATGCAAGTTCAGTGTTTCTTGAGTGGTAAGCTGATTGTGTGGACAGTTTTTAGACTGGTCTGCAGAACTCCTTGCCATAGGATCTCTGAATGAAACTTAAGCTCTCGGTAACAACCCCTGAATGCCAAGTGATAAAAGCTTAATCAGTTCCTATGTAAATGTGCATATCTGTACTCTTTCATTGTAAAATAAATATTTAGGCTTTAATGCTTAATTTTACTGTAATTTTTAATTAGAAGTTGTGTAGTGTAACTAAAAGCTAGAACTTTAGAACAGCAATCCAAGCGTGTTTGCTACAAAACCAAGTTTTTGTAGACTCCTGAACTCAAAATGTGTTTATGATAAGCATGCAAGTATGAAAAGACTGTGGGAACTGCATCAATTCATTGCATGGTATAGCTTGTAAAATTCTTTTATTAGGAAATTTTTGACATTGGCAATTGCATGAGTGGACAGTTACTGTGACCCGATGCACTGATTTAGCCGTCTTCTGGCTCAGTTTATGGTGAATTGCTTTGTTAGATTATAACTTTACTAGTATGTATGTAGTAAGTGAAAGCAGATGTCAGCAGCAAATCTACAGCAGCGTGGGGCAGTAAGGAAACTAGGTGTTATGGTGACACAATGGTCCTGTGCTGTTAGGGTATTGCTGTCTCAAACTGTTGCTCAGCATACTAAAGACAGCAGAGTGATTCTTAAACCATCTTTTATGCAATTGTGAGTTGCTACTTAAACCAGGCTGTGTGAAAGAGGAACAGAAGCATGTGAGAATTGTCTCCCTTTGTATGCTTTTGCAAGGTCACTGGAGTTAGTCATGTGCAGTAGCATTTGCTTTTGATTCTTATCGTACTTGTGCATTCCAGTTTGAAACCAGTACTGACCATTTGACTTTCTTCCCCCAGTATAGTGTCACGTTTGTTTTTATAGCACTCTGTAGTATGTGGCTGACGTGCAACTTTTTTTTTTAAGGTATTTTCAAGAGGAATAATTCAAGACTGATGGATGAAATTTTAAAACAGGAGCAAGAACTCTTAGGATTAGACTGCTCCAAATACACAGTGGAATTTGCAAATCAAGACAAAGCTGATCAAGGTAAGGTGAATTGAGAGTGGAAGAGACTAGTATGACTTTAGTTGTATTTAGATCATAATTCTGCTTTTACTTAAACACATTCGTATGTACTGTGACCTTTTCCTTCATTAACCACTGATGATCAGAACACATACAACATTCCTGGGTTAGTGTTAAGCTTTCAATATGATTGTGTTTGTAACTCATAGTGAGGTCTTGCTCTTCACCGTGCTCAGGCATCATTACTGGGTAGTTCAATCTTGCTGTTAGCAAAACTCTTGTGTCAGTGACTCCTTTAATGCATCAGTGTAGCTCAGCTTTCCACTGCTTGAGTGAAACTAATTGTTTTGCTGAGAGACTTGAAAAAGGAAGGGAACTAATATTAGGTTAACAGTGTGTACAATTCTTTCTCCAAACTTATGCTTTACCTAAGAGTTGGAAGGAAGTGGAAGAGCAGAACTGTTGGTTATCGTGTTAATGTGTAACAAGGAATGCAAAGGGCATACAGAATGCTAATCTGTCAATACTGGTATGTCATTTTAAAGGCTGTTCCTTTGTATGACAAATCGATCGAATATTGTCAAGAATTTTTTTTATTGTGGTGGCCTCTGATAGACTGAGTGTGGGTGTTCTGATGTGTCTTCAAAAGAATACAATCGTGAGCAGTTAGATTCATTACTGACATAAGTTCTGTATTTTTATGTTAGCGTGCTTTGTATTTAACCCAGGTACTTCAGGCTGGGTTTAATACACTAGCTATTTGTAGCCTTTAGCTTCCTTGGTAAGTTTACCTCTGAGGTACTTTATCTTGCCTCACAATAGCATAGGCATCCATGACATTATGCCTGTGATTTAAGAGGCTACTTTACAACAATTACAGTTCAATGGATAAATTCTGGTAGTGTTACATAGTTCCTACCTTCTCTGTACTAAGTAATCTTAGATCAGTGTTGCAGCATCACTTTTGGAGTGCTGTGGAAATCCTGTAATCATATTTGGAGAGAGCTGTAGCTTAATCCAATCATCAAATGAATGTTCAAAGGAGTTAAAGCACCTTCTTGTAAAGGATAAGAGTTAGATCTTTCTACATTGCTTGCCGCACCCAGATCAGTAATTCAGTACCCTGTACTTAGTGCTTCATGACCGTGTTAGAACCTATACAAATTTTTCTTGAACAATCTGCGTTTGATGATTAACTTTAATTAAGCCATTTCTCACAGGCCTCCTCAAAATAGTTGCTTTAGGGTTGGTTTTTAGCAGTAGCAAATCCAGATGTTTCTTACTAACTTCTTTAACAGCTGAATGATGTGTACTTAGGACTAGTTATACAATACATGAAGCAAACTAAGTTACTTTCTGTCATAGCCTGTGAATATTTAAAGCACATTTAAAACTGTATTTCTGTTACTTTTAAACTATGTTTTGTACTTTCAGTTTTAAATTGCCAATCTACATTGAAGGTGCTGTCTCCAGAAGATGGAAAAGCAGACATAGTAAAAGCTGCTCAGAACTTCTGTCAGTTGGTAGCACAACAGCGAAGAACATATACAGACCTGGATGTGAACGTGTTAGACAACTTGTTAAGTAGTAAGTATGCTATAGTCCCTCAGGAGGAGGGAAACATTATGCAATCCGTAACTAATTTGACTTCTTATATACTTATAACGTGTGTATCTTTGTAAGTAGTCTATCAGAATAAGTTATGCTGAGTGCCATGAAACTTATGCTGTTTTGCTGCTTAGATCTGTTTAAAGAAAAAGCTCCAAAGGAAACCCTAAGCTAAGTTGGAGAGTCTCATTCTCACAGAATTTACAAGCTTTGTGGGATGTTCTGGAAAAAAGTACTTCTGGGATAAGCTGAAACTAGACTTACAAATAAGGTTAACTTCTTGCAAGCTAGCATGCTGCAAGCCTAGGTGTGAGTGGGGAGTCTTTACAGATCTAGTTACAGGAATTGAAACTGACTAATTGTTGGCCCTGAGTTGAATGCAAATAACAGGGTACTTGCTGATCCTTTGCTGCTGTGTAACCCATGTCAGTTATCTCCATTACTAATTCATGCAGATTACTGACTCCCTGTGCTGAGGTTGCATGGCTACTTTGCAATAGCTGTGAAAAAGGCAGGGCTGCCCCCATTGCCTGTGAGGGAGGAACAGCACTGTACTAAGGAGCTGGAGTACTTGTTCAACTTCTCTAGATGATCAGTGCGTGTTAAGTGCAACTGGGTTCAGGTTTCAGTTAGTGCAGTTCAACTTGGATGTCTGCAGGCAAGCTGTGTGCCTGGTACACTGTTACAGCGTGGCTTCCATTAATTGGAGTCTAGAGAGATTTCTCTGTTCCCTCCTTCATCCCCCAAACAAGTGATCGGCTGAATTGCAGAGCAGATCTGCTGCAGTGCAGTGGGAGTCTAGACCCTTTAGTCTTAATCCCAACTAAATTTTCCCTTTTTTAAGCATATGGCATCTTCTTACAGTAGTGGAATAATTAAATGGGCGTTTAATATGACCCCTGAGGAAGTAACTTAGATGTCTAGCCTGTTATCCCCAAGGCAATTTAGGAAAGTGGATAACTGCTTCTGTAGAACAGTCACTCGTCTTGAAGAACTGGTGTCAATTATGCCCATGTACATATTCTGGCCATTGATGCTGAAGTACAGCTTATCAAACACTTGTTCCTGATCTGCTATCCTTGCATGTGTCTGTTGTTCAAGTAATGCATGATAGCTGAGCACAGAAAAAGAAATCTAGATTTTTAGTCTGTCAAAACTGTAAACATTCAAAATAGATTGTGTGGCTTGTAACTAAAGATAATATCTATGATGAGTCCTGCTTATTAATCTGCTTGTTTTTAATGTCAAGGCAGTTGGAAGAATTAGTCTTCCATGACTGACTTAGTTCATGAAACTGCTCATTTTAGTTGTCACGTTTAGTTTCAGTGTATTCTCAATTGCAAAGTATTGAGCGTAAATGCCTGAGTTGCTGATTTAAATCCAGAAGGAATTCTGAAAAACAGTACTTCAATAGCAATAATTCTAGTGTTTTTCATTCAGGAGAGTTCTGTAAGCTTCTGATTTTTTTTCACATGTTGATTTAAGTACATGATAATACAGTTTTTTATAACTTCCTCATGTAGAATGTGCTTATTGAAGTCTGGTTCTAAAGTGATGGAGTTCTAACTTATGTGGCTTTTTAGGTTCCTCATTCTTGCTCAAATTCTTACAGCCCAAGTTTTCTTCAGTGTAGCTGTAATTTGTTCTCAGCAAGCTTTCTTTCAGAAAAGTAGGTGCCAGCTACATTATAATACCTTTACTTGCTGTCTCCCTTTCCAATAATGAATATGACGATAATACTGTTTAAATTGGCCTAGTTAATCTGTGTGGAGAAGTGGTAATATCAGCTCTAAGAATTCATTCATGTTTCCCTCATAAAACTCCTGGCTTAGAAGGGATGTTGTGAGATTCCTTTTCCTTGAGCGTCTGAGCCTTCTCGTGGATTCTGCTCCCAAGTCCTTCTGTATTTTGTGTGCTGAACTCGAAGAGTACTTTCCTTCTGCTCTGAGAGAGTTTCCACATGCAAAGTGTCTGTAGCGCTGTTGCGTTTAGGTAGAGAAATGGATGCAGGGTAGAAAGCACAGTACTGTATTTAAGTAGGCTGTTCTGACAGTAATACTACACACTGTTCATTTTCCTTCTTCAGATAGGAGCCAGAAGGAAATATTAGAATTAACTGGGCTCTCTGAAGGTCTTTTCCCGTTTGAAAAAGTCATTGCAGTGTTGGAAGATCCTGCTGCTGAACTGACCAGCTGAGGAGTACTCAGCTTCTGAATCAGCTGATGAATAAAGCTGTCCACTTCCACCAGAATCCCCACTTCTAAGTATTTGCTGCTTCCCTGCAAAGCTGTTTTCATACTAACATACTAGCTTGCCAATAAATAAGCAGCTTCAACTTTATACTTCTCTGTTCTCTTTAAGATAAGCTCCAAACTGTGGCTTCAGTTGAAATGCTTAGAGAATGCTTGAGAAAAATAGCTTATTTGTCTCTGGCAAAAAGTTTACTGTTGTGATGATTCAGTGAGGAGGGAGGATACGAATTCTTTTTTTAAATCTTCAGCTTCAATATTAGATTGGGGGTAGAGGGGAAGAAATCATATGGGACCTTAGTTTTGTTTTGTTCTTCCTGATGTTAAGTTCCTCTACGAAGTTTAAGCTAGTATGTGTTTTGTTTAAAAATAATAATCTGAAGTTAGGAGCAAGTAGGCAGCATTGAATTTTGTCATATGCTAAGGGTAAGAATTGCACAGTGCAAGCACTCCTGCAGTTAAGTTGTGGAATTAGTGGATAGTAGGAAGGGCAACAGGAAATACGGAGGAATCATTGCTCGTAGCAGCATTATAGCAAAGTAGGATGATGTCCAGCTCACCTCAGAAAGCATTTCAGCAGTCAAGTGCATGAAGAACAGTTTACCTTTTTGGTCTCCTTTTGGTATAATACTGTTTTCCACATGTTGCCTTAATAAGTTTGCTGGAATTAGCAGAGAAAGCTGGGCTAAGGCTGTTCATTCTAAGCCTGTTGCCTATGTCAGTTTTAGTCTGTCATATATCAGGTATGACCAATTGTACAGAAGGGGCTGTTAATTGTCTTCTTCCTTGGAAGGTCGGTAGGAAGCTCTCATGGTGAGCAAGACAGCAAGCTACTGAAGATTTAATTAGTTTTTCTTAATGAGGGGAATATTCCAAGTACACAAAACTGTAGTACTTGGTCTTCAGCTTTTTGGGGAGTGATATTTACAACCTTGAACAGCTGTTTGTATGCCCAGTTCCAGGGTATAGATAATGAAATCATGAGAGTGCAGGTTAGACTAGTTGAACAATAGTGGCTGGGGTTTTACAATATGGATAGTAAGAGTGTGGGTGCCTAGTGAACTGTCACATAGTCGTGCCCTGGGTGGATCATGTCTGCTTACTAACAAGAGGTATAAGGCAGTTTTTTTGCTCATTCTAACCAGGAAGATGCCACCTGCAACAGTTTGTCTGAAACTTTGTAGTAAAAATTTTTACATGTCTCTGTAGCTCTATTCTGAGCAATCAGGCAATTAATCTGGCTGAACTTTTTTACAAGATGTTTTCTTGCTAATCAGTGATACCAGGCTTTCTTTTTTTCAAAGAAATGTGCTTAAGGTTATTTTGTTAGTGGCTCTTTTACTGCACTTGACAGTAAATCCGCATAGTTAAGGCTACAGTAAGTATGTGTTGGGATGTAATATGTTCTGCTCTATTAAAATCAAGTTTGCCAAGACAAAGCTAGAGCGAGTCAGCTTTAACAGCACTGTTATGGTTTGCTGTTATTTAAAACAATCTAACTGTTCCCATCAGTGCCTTACCAAGTATTTGAAAACTAAAAGCATTCAATTACGAAGCAGATGCCTTGAGACTTGAAAACAAATCTTCTGGGGAGTTTGACAAAACCTAATTTAATTTGTTCTTACAGGTACAAGTGGATTTCCAGATCCTGATTTAGTCTTGAAGTTTGGTCCTGTGGACAGCACATTGGGGTTCCTTCCCTGGCACATCAGACTAACAGAGATCATGTGAGTTGTCTATAATTCCTCTGGAAACAGAATGAAATAATGTCTAGCTGAATAAGTCTGTGTGACATACCTAACAGAAATAGCTGTAAGAGGAAACGTGTTTAGACAGAAATATCCAGAACTTGATGTCAGGGTTTAAGAGTTATTAAATGAGAACCTGTCAGATACTTCCTGCATTGTTGCTGCTTCAGTTATGGTGAGGCAACAGCAAACTTTACTTCTGTTACCTTCCATTCTCTGTGATCTGATCCAAGTTCAGTTGGTGTTCCTTAGATGGGTTCTAGTACCTTACACCTTTCTATGTCCTTTATATTATGTTATCCTATCAGAGAAACTAGATGATGATGCCTCTAGGTTGCTATTCATCTTTAATAATTAAACTGAGTGTAGTTGCTGTATTTTCTTAAGTCTGAGAGCGTTTATAAGAGCACTGAAAAACATGTCTGGACAGAACTGTTTTTCTCCAACTTTTGCACAATGTGAAAGTGCTGTCTGTAGTTTAATGGGCAGGTTTCAATTGAAAGGGTGGCAGAATACTGACAGCAACTTAATCACTATGGAGTTGCATGAGGGCTACAGTATTGAGAAACATGTTACAGAGACAATAGCTTGCTTTCAGTAGACTGGCCAGCCGTATCAATCGTGATATAAAAGCTTATTAACATTTTCTATCTTGCTTTCTCAGTTCTTTGCCTTCCCACCAGAACATCAGCTATGAAGACTTTTTCTCTGCCCTCCATCGCTATGCAGCCTGTGAGCAGCGCTGGGGAAAGTGACTTTTGGCTGAGCACACAGAGTTGTGCTTTCCATGGAAAGGAATTGATGTCTGTTTACAACCACCTGTGACCCATACGTCCGGTTCATAGTCCTTTCTTAATTTATCAACAAATTCAATAAAGTGTCTTACCTTTCTAAAGAGTCTGTGTGAATGCGTGAGAATCTGTGGGGAAGGGGAAATCCACAGGTTTGCTTTATCGTAAGGCATTTATTGCAAGCAAAGCTCTTCAAACCTGAATTACCCTCACTCTTATGTCCTGATGAACAGAAGAGCATGCAAGAATTTGTGTGAAATTCACAGGACGATGTAGGTAAGAATGTTATCTCCTTGAAGGTTCATGTCCCTCAAGTTTATTTCTTTTTAATTCTTCATGGTCAATTTCAGAGCTAATCACCTGATTATTTTATATTTACTATGTAATGTTTGAATTTTAGAAGTCTGTATTGGTTCTGTTAACAGCTTAATAGACTGCTACTTAGCTGTGAGGGTTAAGTCAGCAGTAGGAAGTGTGGAAAGGTTCTATTAAAGAAGAATGGAAGCTTCTGTGGTAAGTGGATTAGGCAGTATGCTTATTAGTGCTCATACTGTGCTTTTTTTTTTTTTAAGAGATAAAAGTGAAAAAGCAGAATACTCCTACAGCTTTGAGTGATGTTTCTATCATCAGGTGCATTTTCTGTGGGGAATAAGTATAAACATAATTCCACATAGAATTCTAGCCTAAAGTGACAAGCTGGCTAAGGCTCTGGCATCACCTGTGGTGAAAAATCTGAAAACCTGCTAGGTCAACTACTGCAGCTGCTGCCACTTGCTTGTCATGCTTGTGTACCCAGCAGAGGAGCGCTTAAGCTTTCTGTTAGGTTTATTTTGAGCTGTGCATTGGAAGCTTGAATGGTGTTTCTCAACAAATGAGAAGAAAGTCAAATGAAGCTGCACTAACAAACAGTACCTCAAATCTGAGAACATAGCTAGAAACACTACCTAAGGAGTCTTCATTGTGGAATGTCTTATTCTAGTTAAACTCTGCATACTGAAAGTGCTTGGAATTTAAGTCGTCATAGCAGCATTTGGATGAAGCTGTATCTTCAGAGCTGTGCTATTTGGACACAAACATGAATATTTCAACCTTCTGGCCAGCATGCTACGGAACTGCTAGATGCTTCATTCTGGAAGTTTTTTTCCTTTACCTTTCCCCTTTTGGAAATGAGCCTGGATTTCTTTTCTTCAAGATAGATCTGTCACCAGAAGGAAAAACTTCCTAGGGGAATTGCAGGACTTTAAAAAACACTGTTTCATAAAGAAGGAAACCCAATTGTTGTAATGCTGTAAGAGTCTGCGTAAGCTCAGCTGTAGGCTTTGGTTGTTTTTGTCATGCTAAGATTAGATTTCAGTTATAAGAGAGGGCTGTGGTCTATTTTATTTCATGAACGAAAAAGATGTTCAATCAGCTAACATCCTTAACATAATGTGACATCCCATTAGAGCTGGAATATAGTTGGCTGCCCTTTCCAGTTTGATTTCTGATGTTTGCTAGTTGTTACATTGCGGAGAAGATGCGATGTTTCCTGGGTTTTGCCTTTGCCACAGGAGAGGGTTCTCACCGAGAGTTAGGTTTAACTTTTTTGTTGGTGAATGGGTAGCATGTTGGAGGGGAATCCTGAGTAGGTTAACTGCATTATGAATTTGACTGAATCAAAATGAAAGGTTTTGTGTAAATTACCATGTGTGCATGCTGGTATGTCACTAAAGCAGTTCTGGTGCTGGCAGTAGAGAGAAAAATGAGAAATGTTTAGTTCTCAAAAGTAACCTTTTTTTGTGTGTTCAGCTGCCAAAGAATACTTATTTTATTTGAGCTGCCATTGGTCTTCTGATTCCTGCATATCTCAACTAACAAACCTTGTTTTCATTGTAGATTGATCTCAAAGTCTGGAACTTGCCTACGAAGGGATGTCTGATGAAAATGAACTAAAAATGATTAGTTCAGCTGCATTTGATTCAACTTAATCAAATCTCTTCTGATGGCTAGTTTAATTGTAAATGTCCATCCTGAAATTAATGGAGTTGAACTAATCCATGTTGGGATTATTTTTACTGTCCCTGTGTGGGCGATCGTCAGTGAGCTGTGCCAAACACACCGTGTATCCACCACTCAATCTCTGAATATATGTTGCTGCAGTTAGCGCCTCCCCAGCTTGCTCTGTGAGATCTGTGGTATAGCTGTGACGTTCTGTATGGCTGTAGTCTCTGGGTATTTGTACATAATGTGTAAAACAAATTTTATGATAAGGGAATCATTTTATTGAATTTTATTATTGGAAGTTAAATCTGAATCTGTAAAACAAGAAATCAATAAAAGACTATAATCTTTCTACAGCCTGTGGTGATATGTGAATACTTGTATAGTGCAACCTTAAGCATATTGCTGCACTGCTGAGAAAGTAGGGAACTTCACATTTCATGCCCTTTTTATACTATTCCTAAATTATTTCTTATCTTGTAAGAACTGGGGATTTTTTTTTTCTGTTAACCACTCCCAACTTCTAAGAAGCTCTTTTGAAAGCTTTACTATTGAAAATTTTTACTGTAAAACTCTTAGGTAGCCCTTGGAACCTGCTAAACTTGTTTCTGGCTACTAAAGAGCTTGCTGCTTCTGCCTGTTGCTGAGTCAGTCCTGAGCTGTGGGCTGTGCTGGGATTCCTGACATCACTGGTTTGGATCAGGGTCAAATTGGGGGTGTGGAAGAAGCATCTGCAGTCTGAGTGATGTGTTGGAAAGTGTCTTCAGGCAAGGCTTGAATAAGCACTAGGGGTCTTGGTGGCCATGAGCCAGCAGTGGTTCATTGCTACAAAGACCAATGATCTCCTGGGCTGTGCTGAGAGTGTTACCAGCAGGTCAAGGGAGGTGGTCCTTCACTGGCATCTGGTGAGACAGTGCAAATCCAGCAAGGGGCTGTACTGTGAAATGGAAAAGAGTTATTTTAGAGAGGATAGCAAACCATCTAACATGGCAGGGGGTCAGTGTATGATGCTTTAGCTGTTGCTTTAATTGCTTATACTTTAACTCAGAGGAAAGCAATAGATGATTAAGCACAACTGGGACCGCTTGGCTCACTCCACGTAACTGAAGGAACGTGCTGGGTCCTGGCAGTGGTGAGTTTTCAGTAAGCCTGCAAATTAACACTTGTGTCTCAGAATCCCAGCTGTTGACAGGAAAGCTATATTCTTTACTCAATTGTTTTACAATAGAGCTTTTTCTTTGTTGCCTCTCAACACACTTTTCAGGATTTCTTTCCCCCTTCCTTACTTAGTAATACTGGCATGCTGTTCCTTGGAAGTGGAAGCTCCTGGTTAGAAAACTGTAGCATTATTGAAGGTAACTGTTTGGTACGCCCTAGATGATACAAGTAAAACTACCGGTGGACGGTGAATGCAGAGGTAATCATGTGATTTTTTACCACGTTAGTTTACTCTTAACTTCACAATTGCCAGCATTAAGCTGCTTGTTGAAAATCGGTTTGGTTGTGTCTGGTGCATGATGTGCTTCAGGAGGATGGGGCTCTCAGCTGGCTTTTAATAGCACAGCACCAGTGGCTCTCCATCCATAATGCAGTTAATTTACAGTTTCAATAATGAATATGAAGAGTTCACTGTATGGTGAAAATCCAATGAAGCCAAGTTCTAGCTCATGCTATGCAAGACTTCCCAAGGAGTGCTGCTGTGAAGGTTACAACTTGTCCAATTTTCATCACACTGGGAATGACTAAATAGCTTCTAGCTATTTTCTGGGAGCCAAGCTGCTTTGATAAGCTTGAAATGCTAAGCCAAATGAATCAAAGGCCACACTTTAAACCTCTGCACAACTTTTTCCCTCAGATCTGACAAATTTAAACAGAGACTTGCAAGCACTTCATCTGCTGTATGTTCTTCTATTAAATGGTACAAGGCCTCACTGAATTCTATTGAATCAATTTGTGGAGAGCCTTAAGATTGTTCCTTAATTGCATCCAAAACAACTTTTTCAGATGATGAATAATATTATGTATTACAGAGAAGCATGCCTCAGCCTTCACTTTGAAGCACTTCACAAATTAATGTTTAATGGAACTGTTTGCCTTGAGGTCTTTGCTGCACTATCTAACTGGCTGAACACAAACACAGGCTGGGGCTGTTTCATCTCCCTGACAAGCCTTGCTGCTTTAATATGGCCTGTGTTTTCTGGTTGTGTTGGTTTTCAGTACTTCTCTTTCTTGTGTTTGTCTCCCTGGCCTGCAAAAATACCTAGGCCTCCCCTTGCAACAAAAACAACAGAAGCCTCTAATGGATCGATTGTTTAGGAAACATTGTTTATGAGAATGTTTACTTGAGCTAAACCCTTGGCTGGTATTACAGATTTGTAATACAGCTCAAGTGGGCATTAGAGGTTTGGGAGCTGATAAACTGAAAGGAAAGGTTTGTCTTGCTCCTTGGCTGCAGGTGTTTATTGTAATTTTAATGGAAATTTTCTGATTCATCTATCAAAGTTAAAAGCTTCCTGAGGGACTTTGGGTTCAGAAATTCTACAAAAGTTGCCTCTTGGTTGGCAAGGTGCCTACTAATTTCAAGAACACAAAGGCATCTGAAAAAGTGTCTGCTAACACCAGGACCTTTTTGTTAAACTGATTGCACGAGCCGTTCCGCAACTGGCAGCTCTTGGGTGTAAATGAAAGGCTGAGAAGGTTAGTTGTTCAGCCTGGAGAAGGCTCTGGGGAAAACTCACGTGCAGCCTTCCAGTACCTAAAGGGGGCTTTAAAGGAAGATGGGGAGTGATTTTTTAACCAGGGTCTATAGTGACAGGACAAGAGGGAATAGCTTTAATCTGAAAGAGGGGAGAGATTTAGGTTAGATATTAGGTGGAAATTCTTTACTCAGAGGTGGTGAGGCCCTGGCACAGGCTGCCCAGAGAAGCTGTGGGTGCTCTACCCCTGGAGGCCCTCAAGGGCAGGTTGGGTGGGATCCTGGGTGGCCTGAGCTGGGGGTGGCAGCCCAGCCCACGGCAGGAGTTGGAGCTCAATAGGCTTTAAGATCCCATCCAACCCAAGCCATTCTGTGATTCCATGATTGTTCTTTGTGCTTGGAAATTAGTGGAAAGTCTGAGACAGAGGGTTAGCGAGAGAAAAGGAAAGCAAGAAGGGACTGGACTGCTCTGAGTAGGGGATTACAAATCACTAGCCAGTGCTCAGAGTCTCACTAGCTGGTGAAGGAAGTCTTTAGAGAAAAGGCCAAGCATTTTGCTATGGACACCGTCAGATCAGGAACATTGCTTGCTTTTGAATTTGGAGAGGAAGCATCAAGGCTGGACATTCAGAGGCTTCACTTGCAGACTTTATGCATAGCTCATGTATTTTAAAGCAGTTTCATCTAATAGAAACAGTGGTCATCTCCCTTGAGCACTAGCCAGCACACTTGCAAGACCTGCAGCTCATTTTAAGGTGAGTACTCTGCTCACACAGAGCACAGCTGCCTAGTAAGCTCAGCTCACTGCCCAGCAGCTGCATTGTTATCAGCCAGGGCCATGCAAGGCACCAGTGGTGGTGATACTGCACTGGCAGGTTTCTCCCCAGCATGTCTGACATGCTGAGAACAGCTCCTGCCTCCTGGTACTATACTGAAGCCCCATATGTTCTGCTTGAGTTCCTATGTGCAAGCACATTCTGAAGACATGAAACAGCATCTGTGATGATGCTCACTACCTTGTAACTCTCTCCATGCAGCTGCTTCTGGCCATGTTTTATTTAACTGGCTCTTCTCCAAAGCTCAGATTGGCTTTGTTCTCTGGTGCTCAGGGCAGAGCTGAGCACACACGTGGGTGAAGGGCTGAGGTGAGGGTTCTTCCCATCTTTGGCTGCCTCTCCCTGTCATCCCACCATCACCACCACAGAACACCACATTGCCTGCACGGGCATGAGGCCTCCACCTGGCCATGTGCTCTTTTCTTGTTCCTGTGTGACATTTTGTGTTGATTTTTTTTTCCAAAATAAATGAAGAGGTTGTCTTTCTTTAAAAGGATGTATCTGGTTCTACTAGTAGTGAATCTTCAAAATATGGGAGAGGTAGCAGCAATGATGGAAGAAGAGATTTAGGGGGGATTCTTTTAAACGGACAAAGAAGAAAAAACTTAAGTTTCTATTTATGTACCAGCTCTGATTTGAAATTAAAAGTGGGAGTGAAAAGATGGAGCTTCTCCTAGCGTCACCAGCTCAGCTGCACTGCACATGCTGTGTGTGTGTATGCAAAATGATCTGATTGATGCCACAGCAGTTGTGCAGTATAACCAGTTTGGTGTTGCTGAGCTATTACTTCCCTATTGCTCTCCCTCAGCATTCTGCTGGTGGCATTTAAACTGTGACTGTGCTTACCCAGTTTATCCTTTTTTTTTTTTTTTTTTTTTTTTTTTTACTGCGATACTGTCAAGTGAATTCGTGTTTCCTACAGAAGAACTGAGACCTGTGGTTTTTACTGGAGTGGGACAGGGTCCTTTGCATTTACAAGGAGCCTAGAGAAGCAGACACAGCCAATGCAACTGCGGTTTGCATTGTGTAAACGTTTGTGCAGCTGGGGGAGGTGCTTGTGGAGACCTGCAAATATGGGGGACAGCAAAAGAAGCTTGCTCTGAATTCCTGCTCTTTTTAGTGTATGTTTGAAAGTGCTGCTGTTGTAGGGGACTTGAAGGCAGGAGCTGCTTTATCCATCAAGATCCCGTAGTCAATAGATTGTCTCTGAAGTTCCACAGCAGCATCAGACCCATGTTTATCTCCTGGGGACATCCCTTGGTTTTTAACCTTCAGGTGCCTGGTGTGAATGGCTGTGCAGCAGCTCTAGAGAGGAGGCAACATCTCCACTAACCCAGACAGACATGGGAGCTGTGCAGGCCCTGCTTGGACAGGGTTTCCAGAATGAAAAAGAGAGCACACCTGGGTAGCCATGCAGTTACTATGTCTTGAAAGATCAGCTCCTGCTGCCTTTGAGGAGAGCTCTCCTCCTCAAGTCCATCACTTCTTGCTGATGAGGTGGAGGAATCAGTTTTGCCTTCAATTACTGACCTGAAAACAGCCAACTACTGAAAGATCACTGCTCTTACAATAAGAGCCAAAGCTCTTAACAGGTAACAGCTCTGTCATGAATTCAGCAAATGGGAGATGATCTCTTCTCCCTCTCTTCAGACGTGTTGGTCCCAGTAAGCTCAGGTACCTCACATCTCCATGGCCAGAACTCATTTTCTGACACCAGCCCACAAGTGACCTCTCATGATATCATTCTGACCTTAAGTTGTTTGCAACCCTATGCATCGTGTCACCTTATCGTGATCATTACGCCTCTCAGATCAGCAATTATTAAATGCTGTAGCACATGTTTTGCACAGGAAATGAAAGATGCAGTGTGATTGTATCATCTGCACTTTCAATTTTCACTGTATAAAAGTGCAGAATAACTGCTGCTGCTTTGAGGTCTATTTTTTTTTCAATTTAAAAAAATATATATATTTTTTTTGGTATCTATCTTTGTTCTACAGGTAAAGAATGGGCCCCAGATCTGTTGATGCAGAATTGCAGTGTTCCTAAACAATGTAACAATGCATTCTCTATTAAATTAGACTACTAAGAGGATTATGTCTAAGAAACAAGGAGTAAATTATTGCATAAGGATATGGGGATTCTGCTTGTTTATTTAGAAAATTGCTTTGAATATGGGCTTCAGTATCTTAGAGTGCGTTGTGTGTTAAGCAAGCACCCAGCCTTCTCAGAAAGCGTATTTGTGAAGAAAGATGTGCCAAAGCTGCAGGAGTTACTATGAACAGAGGGGGCACCAGCACCACTCTAAAAAGAGAAGAAATTAGGAAGGCTGTTGAGAACAACTTGAGCTGTAATGTACTGAGAAAGAAAGGAGCATTTAAAATTAAAATTAAAATCTCCAGATTAAATCTGTACCGTGGTTTAATGTACAAGATTCTGGACATTCCGTGTTCAGCATAAACCAGGAGACTCAAAGGTGTGGATGTGAAGTTTGTGCTGTTCGGCCTTAGGGAAGGCAGCCACAGCTGCAGAGTGCCCACTGTCTCTCAGGAGGGAGCGGGATCTCTGCAGAGGTGACTGCAAAGGTCACGTACTGCCACGCTGATGGCTGCCCAGCGGGAAGCAGGAGGAGGGAAGAATCGTATTGTATTGATTCCAGGTCATATTTGAGGGTTTTTTATATCTGTTTTAGCACAGCACAGCGCTGGGAGTCCTCCTGGGGCTGCCCTATGGGAACACAGCATCGCTTGTGTGAGCTCAATTCAATCATCCCCAGCCTTCTGCAGTCAAATTGCTGTGCGAGGGGATGGCGTCCTGTCCCCAGGCTATTAAAGAGAGGAGCTGGCTTCCTCTCCCTTTTATCTTTAAAGCCTCTTTTGTTGTTTGTGGGATAAGAGAAGAAAGTCGCCTGCAAAGGGCTGGAGCAGGTTTCTAACATCAGACACAAGGACGGCAGGAGGACATCCTGCGCAGCGGAATCTGCAAGCATGCAAAAAATGAGAGTTGGTGATATTAAAGAGGAAAAAAAGAAAGAGCAGCTTCAAAGCAAACTGCTCAGTGACATAGTTTTTATGAGCAAACTGTTGTGAGTGAGGATGGGTTTAGCAGGGTGCTCGGTTAGGGGATGGGACAGAAACTTAAATAACAGAGAATGAATTCTTTCTGGCCACATGGAATCTGCAGATCTGGTACCCCTATGGCCCTGTAAATAAAGAAATAGAGGGGAGAAAAAAAAGACAAAGTCTTTCCACGGCTATTTTTTATGTCAAACACAATGCTGAGCTGGCATCCCAAAAAACTTTACTTGCAAAAATGAACTGCCAAACCATGCTCATGACCTCAGCGACCCAGCCTGAAATAAATAAGACTATTAAAAAATGTGCTGAGCATCCTCCTTCAAAAATTCAGGCCTTTAGGTACAGCCGAGGACCATTTTCCAAAACTTAGCATAAAGCTTTGGCTGCCCTCAGTACCTTTGTGCCACCCAGCCCCACAGCAGCCTGAGACCCCAGCATCAGGGAGCCTTGGGCAACTCTTCTCAAGAGGCTGACAGCATCCAGTGCTGCCTCTCCAGTTGACCCTTCTGTGCCTCTGTTCAGCCACCTATGGTTTTGGTCTCCCTCACCCAGCATAGGGTGAGTGTAAAATTCAAAAGATGCGCTCAGCATCTGAACAAAAATACACGTTATTGTTCTAGTGCATTTGGACCCGGTTGGTGGTCACCACAAAACACATCTGCCTTTCTGATTCTCAGGAACTTACTGTGAGCATATTCCTGTAGGAGCAGGCGGTTTTGTCTCTGCACCTCTCAGAAATACCCTTGAAGCACAGGCTGCTCAGTACAGATCTGTCACTAGGGCAGGTATGGTAGAGACTGTAGAATCTCTTGGTTGAAAAGACCAGGAGATCATTGAGTTCAGCTGTCAAGCCATCCCCAGCGTACCCATTCATGTCCCTCGGTGTCACATCTACATAGCTCTTAAACACCTCCAGGGTTGGTGACTCCACCACTTCCCTAGGCACCCCATTCTAGCACCTAACCACTCTTTCTGAGAATAAATTTTTCTTAACGTCCAACCTGAATCTCCCCTGGTGCAACGTGAGGCAATTCTCTCTAGTCCTATCACTAGTTACGAGAGAGAAGCCAACTCCCACCTTGCCACAACCTCCTTTCAGGTAGCTGCAGGGAGCAATAAGGTCTCTCCTGAGATAACCAGTATTGTTGAGTTTGGAGAAGGAAAATCACAGAAGAAAAAAAAAAACATTGATATGTGTTGAATGCAGAGAAAGTTCCTCTAACTCAGGGCTCGATAGAAGCAGGGATGAGAGAGTGTAGTTCCTGCTGTCAAGGTCGTTGCTGTCCTCATCTCCTGCTGAAGGCTCAATCTGAGACAACCTGCTGGACTGCCATCCTCAAGTTCTTATTATAGCAGAACCTAGGAATCCCCTTAAGCCTATTAAATGTTTGTCTTGAAAGACATGGCATATGGTGCTTGCACACTCTGCTCCCCAGAGCCAGAAGAGCATCTCCAGCTGCAAGATCCAGAAGGCTTTTCAAATGTTTTATTCAATTAGGACGGTTCTATTAAGTGTTCTATTCAATTAAGACAGAAAATGCACAGGCGGTGGAAACAGGCAAGTACCAAGGGAAGAGTATGAGGAAGCTGCTAGGCTGACTAGGAATGGGGTCAGGAAAGCCAAGGTCCAGCTTGAACTAAACTTGGCAAGGAATGCCAAGAAGAGCAAGAAAGGCTTCTACAGGTATCTCAACCAGAAAAGGAAAGTCCCAGTGGGCATAACCCCCCGAGTGAGTGACGCAGGCAAGCTGGTAACAACAGACAAGGAGAAGGCTGAGGTGCTTAACAGTTCTTTGCCTCAATCTTCTCTGATAACTGCTCATCATGCAGCCCTCAAATGTTTGGTTTGGTAGGAGGGGAGTGGGAAAACAATGTCTCTCCCACCGTAAGCGAAGATCAGGCTCCTGACCACCTGAGGAACCCGAACATCCACTAGTCTATGGGTCTCAACGAGATGCAACCCAGAGTCCTGAGGAAACTGACTGATGTAGTTGCCAAGCCACTCTCAATGCTATTTAAAAAGTTGTGGCAATCAGGTGACATACCTGGTGAAAAGGCAACATCACACCCATTTTTAAGAAGGGTAAAAAGGATGACCCCAGGAATTACCAACCTGTCAACAGTCTCACCTCTGTGTCGGAAAAGATCATGGAGCGGATCCTCCTGAAAGCTCTGCTAAGGGACATGGAAGACAGAGTGGTAATACAGGAGAACAAGCATGACTTCACCAAGGGAAAATCCTGCTTGACCAACCTGGTGGCCTTTTATGATAGTGTCACTGCATCAATGAACAAGGGATGAGCCACTGATGCAATCTCTCTCGACTTCAGTAAGGTCTTTGACACAGTACTCCACGACATTCTTCTCTCCAAATTGGAGAGATATGGATTTGATGGGTGGACTGTTCAGTGGATGAAGAGATGGAGATCAGTGATGAGTGTTGTCCTTCAGGGATCAGTGCTGGGGCTGATGCTCTTTAATATCTTCATCAGTGACATTGACAGTGGGCTTGAATGCACCCTCAGCTAGTTTGCTGATGACACCAAGCTGTGGGGTGTGGTCAACACACCAAAGGGAGGAGATGCTATCCAGAGGGTTTGAGTCGAGGGCCCAGGTGAACCTCATAAGGTTCAACAAATCCAAATGCAAAATCTTACACCTGGATCGAGGCAACTCCCACTACCCATACAAACTGGGATATGGAAGGATTGAGAGCAGCCCTGCTGAAAAAAAGAAACTGGGAGTATTGTTGAATGGGAAGCTGGATGTGAGACAGTAATGTGCCCTAACAGCTCAGAAAACCAACAACATCCTGAGCTGCATCAAAAGAAGCATGACCAGCAGGTCAAGGGAGGTGATCCTGTCCCTCTACTCTGCACTGGTGAGGCCTCACCTGGAGTACTGCATCCCGATGTGGAGTCCTCTGTACAGGAGAGACACAGACCTGTTGGAGTGCACCCAAAGGATGCCACAAAAATGATTCAAGGGATGGAACACCTCTCCTATGAGGACAGGCTGAGAGAGCTGGGGCTGTTCAGCCTGGAGAAGAGAAGGGTACGAGGTGACCTGATGGTGGCCTTTCAGTATCTAAAGGGGAGCTACAGGAAAGAAGGAGACAGACTCTTTAGCAGTGTTTGTGGTGATAGAACAAGGGGAAATGGTTACCAGCTTAAAGAGGGTAGATTTAGGATAGACATAAGGAAAAGGTCTTTTACAGTGAGGGTGATGAGGCACTGGAGCAGGTTGCCCGGAGAGTGGTAGATGCCCCATTCTTGGAGACTTTCAAGGCAAGGATGGATCAGACCCTGGGCAACCTGATCTAACCACACATGTCCCAGTTTATTGAAAAGGAGATGGACTAGATAACCTTTAAAGGTTCCTTCCAACTCTAAGGATTCTATGATTCTATGATTCTTTCTTCAGTGACTAAATATTTGGTTAATGCCTTCTTTGCTAAGATGTTTGTTGACAGTTTTTACCATGAGGGGTGAAAACCCATTAGTCATTTGCTATTTTGGCTTTAAATTTTGTCCTGGGGTAGATGTCGGCTGGGTATAAGCTGGGTCACTTGGGATGGAGAACTGTAAGGAGTGGACACAGAGCAGCTCCTTCACCAGCTGCTTTCCAGGCACGTACACACTTACTGAGTTTTGATAAGATGAGGAATTTTTCATATAGAAAGAAATGTTGCGTTCAGCTGTTATCTGGGCTCCACTGAAATAAAATGTTGGTGTCAGCTCTATTTGAAACTACGTTCAGAAATGGCCAGCAGTCCCTTTCCGCTTGAACCTCTAAAACTGAGGCAACATAGTAATGAAGCACTGGAAAACTTGAGCATTGTTTAGGAAAGAGGGGCAGAACAAATTAATAACCTTGCACATTGGATGCCCTCTTGGATTGTGTTTCTTACACCATGTGATTTTGTCTCTAAGCTCCATTCCTTGCTTTCCATCTACTTTAAGTAAAAATTTAGTGCAAATGTCTCCAGGAAGTACAGATCTGACAGATGTTCGGGTGATAAATATTTGCAGTCAGGGTAATTCACAAAACAGATGTCATTCTGTTGATATAGGATCTTTCTATATTTTGTATTTTCTGTGCAAACATGCTACTCTGGGAAATAAATTTGTCTTAATCAAAGCAAAAAGTAATTAAAGAATTGTATCTGAAACTGCTGGTATTTTTTCTAAAAGTCACAAAAATGGGATTTCAAGCAAAGCACTTTTTCAAATGTACTTAGGATACAAAAAGTTGATGGAAAAATTTTATATTTGAAATGATATATGAAATGGCAAGCCTGTGTGCTACTTCAATTTACTATAAAAACTAGCAAAGCAGAAAGGAGAAAAATTATTTTATGGATGACGTATTACAAGGAAAGGGAAAAAGGAGAGGTGAAGTGTTTATTGTCAGTTTTGAGCATTCCTGTGGCAGAGCTGAGACGACTTGGCAGAGTTGTGACAAGCCCTTTGAGTGGCTGATCTCTGGCAGCTGAAGCTGGAGCTATGGCTCCCTCTGGAAGGAAGATGATTGTCATCTTCCCCAGTGTGCCAGCCCAACCCAATCGTTTTTACCCCAGGACCTTGCTGCCTGAGTGTCTGCACCATCCCAGCTCACCTTTCCTCCAGCAGTGCTTTATTCCTCCCTTTTTCATCCCCCACCACCTCAACACTGCACCCAGAAGCCTGTGATTTATTTGTGTTCTCCAGACTCCTGTGTGAAACTTGGGGAAAGGAAAAAAGAAAATGTCTGTTTTTCACTTGTGAGCCTACTATTTCTTTTTAATTAAAGAGCTTAACCTTTCTGTGCAGCTGCATGTAGGGCTGATGATTGCACTGTTTGGTAGGTGTCCTAGGAAAAGGGAAAGAGTACTCTTTCTTCGCAGAAAGAACGGTGAAGCACTGGCACAGGCTGCCCAGGGAGTGGTGAAGTCACCATTCCTGGAGATGTTCAAGAACTGCGTGGATGTGGCACTGACGGACACAGTTCATGGGCATGGTGGAGATGGGTTGCTGGTTTAACTAGATGATCTTAAGTGGTCTTTTCCAACCTTAATGATTCTATGATTCTATCCCCTCCTTGTCCAGGCCTTAGCTTATCCTGTGGTCTTTTTAGGACCTAGAGCTTTCAAAAGCCTCCTGACAACTTCAAAGTATGATGGTATTTGTAAAGTCCTGTTACCTGTTTTTCTTTTTGTTCCCTTCTTCGAGAGGAAAATCTTGCTCTGGAGACCACGTTTCCTTCCCTCTAGCTTAGGCCTACTGCTGGTACCAGAGACCAGTCTGTGGTGGCTGGGACATGTCATAATGGGTCTAGGGAAAGCGTCTCAGCCTGCACTGCTCTGCTGCTGAGCTTCTGGCAGGGGTGGAGAGAGGCCTTGGAAAATAGAATCGTAGAATTGGAAGATTGGAAAAGACCTCTAAGATGCCAGCCCACCCCCACCATGCCTGCTCACCACGTTCCTCAGTGCCACATCTCCTTGTTTCTTGAACACTTCCATGGGCAGTGAATCCACCACCTCCCTGGGCAGCCCGTTCCAGCACCTGACCACCATTTTGGAGAAGTTTTTCCTAATATCCAACATGAAACTCCCCTGGAGCAACTTGAGGCCATTACCTCTCATCCCATCACTGGTCCAGAATGGTCCAGAGGAAGCAAAGAGAAGCTTCCACAGCTGATACTGTGACTTTGAAATCCAAACAAGAAGTGGCTTGCCAAGTAAGGGAGGTCAAGTCCAATGTGAAGTGTTTCAGCCTCTCCTGTAACAAAGAGAAACAGCCTGTCAGTGCAGACCAGGCATGCTTACATCATCCGCCTCTCAGTGAATCACCGACAGCCCCCAGCAGGTCGGAAAGCGCAGATTAACGACCAAGGCCGGCGGGGCCGCTTCACCTCGGGCTCACCAGGAGATGGAGCCCGAGAGCCTCCCGGCAGCTCCCGGCGCTGTACCGGCAGCGCCTGCCCCGCCGCCGAGCGATGCCCGAGCGCTGAGCAGCGGCACGGCGCTACCTGCAGCCCGAGGCCCGGCGTGTCTCGTAGCGACACAAGCGCTGCCCACAGAGCGCATCTCGGAACGCTGCAGAAACACGAAATTGTTCTCTTCAGTAACACACAATGATGAAGCAAATAGAAATGAAGAAGAGCGCTTCTGGTTTTGAGAGGGAGGCAGAAGGTAAAAAACGAGCTGACACCAACTGCTGACGCGGGAACTGCATTACGTTTCATCTCACCACAGCATTCTGTTCACACACACAAAAGACCCTCCTCCTCAATTTTTCTCAGTGGTCACAAAGCCGGGGAAAACAAAAAAGCAGAACAGAACAAAACAAAACCAACATGAACAAACAAACAGAAAACAGGGAAAGGAGGGGCGATTCTTTTATTTTGGGGCCTGAACCTGCAACCAAAACTCTCCTTCCAAAATGCCTCTAAAAATCTTCCCATTGCTGCAGAGAAAGGACAGAGGAGGCAGTCAGAACCAACCCTTCAGCAGAGAACCATGCACGGTTGAGAGGTCATTGGGAATTTGCAGAGATTAACATCTAAAGCCATCTGCTCTCTGAAAAAAAACCTGACCCTGTACCATACATTGTGTGGGAAATCCATGCAACAGCACCAGAGTCCCTGGAGGCGTTATTAGGCAAATCGCAGGATATCCATGAAAGAGAGTTGAAATTCAAATTGTTAGCAGCTCACTCGCAGTAGCAGCCATGTTCATGTCCACTGCAGGGCCTTTTGGGGTAATTTTTGAAAGTAATATATGAGTTAATTCTCTGTTAAGCTCTGTTGGCATAGATAAAATTTCCATGGAACCCAGTCAGGTTCCATATCATGTGCTGGCTTCCTGGTAACATACTTAAACATACACATCCCTACCTAACTGTGAAGATGTTAATATACAGCAGCAAACATCTGTTTTTTAGATACTGTTATGGTACCTGTATAATTTTTACACTGTGAAAGAGAATTTTCTTTAGCTTAACTTTTACACAGAGTAAAGCTACGTTAATAAAAGTCAGAGTGAATTGTACTGCTAGAGGCCAGCTATAGGCCAGCTTCTAAGGTATTTGAAATCTCTAAGCATTCATTTTGCAGCTGTGAAAAATACTACAGATATATATAAAGCCATAATGCCAGATTGGCTGCTGTTACTGCCTGGGGTTAGGAAATTCCCAGACTGACTTCAGCGCAGCTTCCTTCCCCCTGCCAGGCTGGGAGAACACAGGAGCCTTTGAGAAGCCTGCCCTTTGGGACTTCTTTCCTCCACCTCCTCTCTCCTCTGAGCTTTCCCATTATAAAAGACTGGACACCTGCTTGTTCTCCTCCTTGGAGCCATTTCAGACAGTGCTGTGGGGTACATTAGGGGCATCCACCACCTCTCTGGGCAGCCTGTTCCTTTGCCTCAGAGCAGGCATCTGGTGAACTCACTCATGCCTGTTTGACTTCTCAGAGGCTCTGAATTTCCAAAGTGGCCGTAAAGCAGATGCTTGAGGAAGAGCTCAAGGACAGGACAAGGACAGATCCCCAGCATATTCCCACAGTCTGCAGGAGCTCCAGCACTTCTTTGGCCAGAGTTAATGCCTTATATGACTGAAAGACATTATTTTTTTGTGCGTGTTAACTGCGCCATTTGCTGTTATCTCATGCAAAACTTTACCCCATCTCATGCAACAAGAAGGCACAGCTGCCCTGTGTACTGTAAGGATGTTTTCTTGGTTGTCTGGAACACAGCACACACTGTAAGAGAGTTTAGATTGAATGTAAGCTTTTATTCCAACCTCCATCTAATGAGATAATTTAAAAAAAATCCAGATCTAATATTTCTGTATTAAGCCAATCGTCTGTCTACAAGTATGAAGGGGTGAATGGCACCATGACTCAGGCACACCATGATCTCACTGTGTGATAGACTTTTCTTTTCTGCAGTATTACCTGTACAAAATGTTTCACTGGAAATTCCTGCCAGATCAGCTTTGCAAGAATACCTTCAGGCTCTTAATAGATATCTTTCTACAGAAGTAACTGATGCAGTGAATGATTCAGACATCGGTTATTTCACTGTAAAAAGGAGAGCAGAACAAAAATATGTCTGAGGCTGGGATGGTGAGCAGTCCTCTGGAAGTGCTCTTCTCTCAGTGTACAAAGAAAGCCCAGAGTATTCCTGAAGACAACCTGGCTTTTAGACATCCACTGCTGTTGTGCAAAGGCCCTTCTATCCTCATCAGATAAGTCCTTTTCAATGCTTTTAAAACTATTTCTAGGATGTGTTTTAATTACTGGTCTTTTTATTGGCAACTCTTTGATGTAAAATCAAAAAAGTCAAATCAGTTTACTTATTTTTTAACAAATGAGTCTTACTTAACATTGCCATTTTTATTCCAGCTTTAGCGTGCAGATGTCAGACTTCCATTGAACTGGCTGTTGGAGGCCAATTATTGTGAGTTTACATAGAGATTAGTCTGTAGAAGCAGCCTGAATACTGAGGTACTGAATAAGCAGCATGCTTTCAGGAACACTGGGCAAAGATAAACAAGTTTGAGAGGAAGGAAAAATCGAAGTGGATTTTTCTCTGCTAAAAACATCTGCTGAAGAAAGTGCAGTAGGCAAAGAGGGAGAACAAAAGTGTAATAAAGTAAGATTTGATGAATTTCTCTTTTGTAACTTACTGATAAAGTGGATAGGACATACAAATCAATTTTCACAGAAAAATTAAAAACATCAAACTAAAATGAATCCAGCACTGACAATCTAGAAAACCAACTGAATGATGGAACCTTTGCCTTTCCCTGTCTGGAAAAGGATTTGTGCCGAATATTGAAGCACAGGCTCAGCATCCTGCCCTCATTCAGTGCAAAGGAGCCGCCCCCCACACCCTACGCATGCAGAGGGAAATATGTTGCTGAGTAGATCTGCATACAAAAACAACTTTGGCCACAGCCTTTATCATCTTTACCTAGTAGTGATGGAGAGATACGTGTTGGACATACTTTTCCGTGTAATCCACAGATTTTGCTTGCAGTCCAGCCAGAAAAGCGTCCATTGTTTGCCTGAAAAAAAAAAAGGCTAATGAGTCCATTTGGGCCAACCGTGTTTAAGAGCGTAAAGATGAAACGTGATTAACCACTCTAACGGCACCTGTTGGAATTTGCAGCTAACCATGTCTCTCACATAGCTAAAGATGGTGATGTCTGTTTTTTGAACACTCATTGTATTTGTATTTTTACATTATTTCCAGAAAAACTCGTGCACTTCGGTTAATGCCATCCAGATTAATGTTCTGGGATGCAGATAGCTTCTCACACAGAATGCAGCAGGCCTTGGGATACCCACCTGTAGCTGCCACCTCCACATCAAATTCTTCATTGGTGTACTGTGCTTGTGAACAAGGAGGGCCAGAAGAATGATAACACGGACTGCTGTCCTGTTCTCCCCCTGAAACTCCTCTGATTTTCCTGTGCGTGTTCAACATGATAGATACTTCCCTCTTTTTCAAGATGATGACCTATTTTTCTACCGTCACTGCAGAATACATTATCATAAACCATATTTTTCACATTTATTGCGCTGGACTGTAGAATCATTATTTATAAGAATTATAAGGTTGTCTACATGCTTTATTTTCAGCATTAAATATAACTGAAGTTAGAGTGAGCTATTTTCCATTCTTAACTTATTTTGTAGGTCAGAAGAGCAGCATGTGGGTGTCAAAATACGAGCAGTCTCACAGTAGTCAGAATTATAGCAGTTCCCAAACTATTTCCATCAATAGGCTTTGAAATAAGAGAGAATACCACTTCACATATATTGACTTCCCTTCCTAAAAAAATGTAAGATAAAATAGTATCTGCTTGTAGGAGGAAATCACTTGAGGCCAGGACTTTAACTTGGAAAAGACCTGGAAAATACTGCAAAAGAACCCTGTGCTTTAGAAAAGGCATTTTGAGAATACGCTTTGAAAAAAAACGTGGCGTTAAAACTATGCATCTTCATATTCCTGAAGTATCCTAACAACCTTACTCAAAGCCAAGCTCTCTCTCTCTCCTTCAGATCTATTTGCCTGTCATTTGGATTCACATTCTTCTCTTGCAGGTAAAAATGCTCTCCCACAGACTGACCTCTAGACTAGAGAAAACTTGGTTGGAATTTATCTTTGTTTCTTGACAACTCATATCCAAAAAAAGCCTGAAGGATTAATCCTGCCCTCTTCTTGGGAGGAAGCTGGGAAGGAAATATCCCACCTGTTTTGAGTAGATTTTTAAAAAGGTAAGCTCTACAAGTACAGATCTTACAGTGCTAAAGGGATAAGAGCTCTTCATCATGGATGTGAAAGAGGACAGTGATCCAAGTAGCCTGGTTCTTTGCAAAACTGATATGACACTTTCAGTTAAGACAAGTCTCTAAAGACCAGCTTTTCACAGCTAATCCTCAACGACAAAGCTTGAGACCACAGAGCCTGACTGGGGGAGTGCTGAGACCTGCAGCTGCCAAGCTAATGGAGATGAGCCTTGCCCTGAGCACGGGAGAGGTGTATTGCTGAGAGCCCTGAAGTATCACCTCCTTGGCCTCTGAAACGAAGCACTCCAATTAATGCTTCTGCCTGTCAGTATCCTAACAACAAAACCTGGCTACCCAGCTCTTTTTCTTGGTACCTCAAAAATGCTCTGGAAAGATAACTCACAAAATCATTGAGATTAACCACAGTGAATAAATTCATGATGAAACTGATAATTCAGGCCTAATTAATAACTAGAAGATTGGTGTTCACTAAATAGTTCACCCTGAAGGCACTGGAGGCCCATCATCTTATCCACTTACCTGTAGCTGCCCCTGCAGGTACCAGTAAGCACGTGCATGCACATACAGGCATGTCCGGGTGTGTTTGTGTGGAGAGGGAACAGGAATAAGCACTTGATTTTTTCCTTCTACAAGCTGTACCTGTGAGTGAATGAAGGAAGGAAATATTTCACATGAATTCCCTGGAGATGAAAAGGGGCTAAGTTCCAACCAGATGCTCCATGGTTGCTGTCGGGTACTTTTGTTCCTGGTCAGCTTGGCGTTAAGAACAGGTGAGAAAGGCAGTGCATCACCAGCAGGCATGGACAACTCTCATATTGATTTCACTGATTATCCCATGACTCCACTTTCTGTACATTATGTAGAAGTCCAAGGCTGCAGAGGAGTCCCAAACTTTCTCTGTTTTGCTAGCTATGCTTCTGTTACCTGTTGAAGTTGTTACAGAGAGGACAAGAAGATTTTATATTTAAATAAGTGTTCCTAAACATGGTTTAAGTAAACCAAATTGTCTTTGAACAAGATGCACCTTGTTCATTGCAGCAGGCTTATTGTGTTTTCATTCTTCAGAAACTCCTGTTCATAGCTGTGTTCTGCTGTAGAAGTACCACTTCTAATCATTTTTGTGTGTCATTCGCTGACAGTGTATTTTTTTTTGAAGGCAGACTTCTTTACCTACAGCTAACATTAGAAGAGTAATAAAATATTTGAAACTCCCAAACATGCTATATTTTAGAAACATTTCAGATTTTTCTCTATTGTGAAAGTGCTTGAGTAAGTGCAGTGTATCTATGCTAGGAAGAGTTCATATACTCCAAAACACAATCTGACATTTACTCTCATTTATTTTGAAATGCAAATGCATTTAGTTTATTCAGAATTCTGTTGCAGCTTACTGTCTTATTAGTGATCATGCTGATAACTTGAATTTCTGAAATGCTGTTGCTAAGCAATGCAACTTCAGGCATGTAATGAGCCTTTCCAGTGGCTACTTGAAGATGAAGAAAATTATCTCAGCTTCACAGGTTGTTTGATCATCAACCGCATTATAATGGTTGGGTGATAAATAAGTTTTCAGCTTGCCCTTATTCTCCCGCAGATAATTTATTTTTATATGGTAAATGAAGATCATACAGGATCAAGAAGAAAGTTGTATATTTTGGGATGCAAAGGCAGAATCAAAGAACTTGTGTAGGTCCTTTGCATAACTTTCTATAAAAAGAAGACTTCTTCTTTCAGCTCATTACTTCAGGAAAGTGTGCAGAAGGACTGGGACCCCAAGGACATCCCAGTGAAACCCTGTCCATTACAAGGTGACACGGCTGCTCTATCCTTGTTGCAGATCTCCTGCTGGTGGGACCTGGCTGAAGACAGGAGCATGACAGCAGTGGTCAGTGGGTTAGACTGGATGATGGGACAAGTCCTCCCACATGGGCTCTGTTCTTTGGAAGCAAAAGCTGTGCACCACATTGGGATGGGAGAAATTCCTCTGATGTGTTCTTCTCAGTCTGTAGCAGCAGCTGGCACCTGGCAGAGCTTTTGGTACACACTGCCTATTGTGAACAGGAACCACCTGGAGCCTGGTAATTCTGAGATCATCCTTTGATTGTTTTTGTTCATCACTGTGAAGTCCAGTCACTGAAACACATTGACATGAATTTCAGGTTCCCTTGCAGCTCTTTTTTTCCCCTGCAGACGTACATATTCTGATAATACCCGCAGATGAAGTAGATGGGAACAATGATGACCAACACACTTGAGTGTGCTGCTCAAGGGAAAGGAGGTTCAGCTGCCCCTGCAGGCACACACCATCCAGACCTTGGTCTCTCAGTGCCTCAGTCCTCCATCCACCAAAGGAGGCAGCATCTTCACAGCAGTGGAAATAAACCAGTGTTTGAAGCAGCCGAGAGTGATGATGATGGAGGGTATAAGAAAGAGGAAAATAGGCACATCTTTATTCAGATCTGGTTTGAAAAGTCTGCAGTAGACTTTGTAGCCTGAAGCTACAAACTGGAGAAAAAAGGAAATAAAATAAAATATTGACCATCTGCTCAATGAGTGCCTTACTTTTTCCTCTGCATTTTGCAGCATAGGGGACCAAGGAAGAAAGGCTGCGTAAGATTGTGCCAGAACACATTCAAGCAGCTGTCTCTTCTTTTCAGTCTCTAGTTTTTGCAACCTAATATTTCTGAAGCTGGTGAGGGTTTCCTGTGTGTCTGTAGTGCTGCTGTACTGGGGCCTTCTTGAGGATCAGGACTTTGTATGCCCCTCACTCTGACAGAATAAAGATGGCTCCTACTACTGAGAACCATTTCTGCAAAATCACAGAACAAAGACTTTTCCTGGGAAATGAAAGTATAGCAAAGCAATTCTTGCTCTGGAGGGCTTGTTTTTATAGTGATTTTCACCTGAGCAGGCTGATGTTGGTAGTGAGGCAACAGTTCTGGGGGAGCATCACCCACTCAACTCTAGATACATTATTCCATGGGAGAAGGAGCAGTATTTTTCTGTCCTCACTCAAAGTTTTGCCTATTTAACAACTAGCAACTTGAGGAATTAGTCCTGGAAAAGCTTGTGGTTTTAGCTAATTCTGTCTCTTTTCTGGCCAAAAAAAACCCCACTAAATTCATACTTATAGTGTATAGACACGAACCTAATCGAAACACCAGATTAATTTCCTTATCCGTGGGCAAGCAAGCCCTAAAACACATGCGGCCCAGCATTTATGCAATATTCAGTGAGCTGCACTGGTAGCTGCTACATGTTTGCGCTCCAGGAGAGATTTCAGCCTGTGTTGCTAATGCACGTTCTCTGACTCTGCTGTCAGCTAACAGCCGCATCCTTTGCTGAGTCATGTCTCAGTTCCAGCAAGTTATGCGGTCAGTGCTGGAAGGGGAAAGAATGTGGGTAAAGGTGGGGTACTGATGGCTCTTTGTTCCTTTGAAGGAAGGAAGAGAAAGTGGACATTTACTAATTCAGAGCTGTTGGAAATTTGATGTTTTCTCCCCTGGTGCGTGTCTGGCTGGGGCTCTAACGCTCCAGGTCTGTGTCTCACAAGCCAGCGGAAGCCTCTGGGAATGTAAACCAGAGCTGAAAACTCTGTTGCTGAGGATAAAACCCATATTCTCACAGGCAGAAGCCTGGAAGCAAAACATGTATACTGCTTTTCTGTGCTGAGACAGCCAGCCGAGGGCATGGACTCCAAACATCTCTGAAGAAAGTCACCTCCAGGAAGGCAATGTGCCACCATTCAGCCCTGTGGCTGGCCAGTGAGCTCAGTGTTTTTGTCTCATGCCTGGCTGCTTGAATTGCAGCCATCAGATTTTACTGGTTCCTGCAGGTCCCTACCTCATGGAAAGAGAATTCGTTTTCTCTATCTGGGATAAAATGTTTCCAGTTAAGTTATTAATCTTTTAGACTGACATTTAACCCTTCACATGCCTGTGATTCCAACAGTTGGAATCCTCTTCAGGAGAAGCCTGGCTAATCAAAGTCCCCTATTTACAGTCAACCAGGAGAAATATCTTTTCTGACACAGAAATAGAACTGGGAAAAAAAAAAAAAAAAAAAAAAAAAAAAAACAATAAAACAAACAAACAAAAAAAACCACAAAAAACCTACAATAACTTACTCTCAATGAGAATAAACTGATAATGTAATCAAAGATTCTCTGTAGCCTGGCTGTTAAAATTAAACGTCGAGAACAGTGCATAATGTTTGCATCTCTTAACGAGTTCATGTTTACCTTAACTCTTAGCAGACTGACTGATTCCAGGGTGTTAAACTCTTTGGCACAGTCTAGTAACACACAAAACAAAATAACAAGGAAGGACAATGCATTATTTTTAAGATTTTTTTTGTTTTCTATACCATTTTACATTTGTTTTTCACTGCCCTTTACAGCACTTCTGTGCTCTGCCTTGCTGGGGTTGCCTGGGAGCAGGGAGCCTGGAGGGTGGTGGGGAGGAGATGGAGGAGACAGAACAGAGCAGGAGATGAGGCAGGGAGGATACGGACACTGGGAGGAAATGGATCCTGGAAAGCTGTTGATCCCCAGGCTGGAGGATACCCTGGGGACTAACAGGGACTGGAATTTGCAGGGACATGTAGGAGAGGGCTCTGAGGAAAGAAAAGTGCCCACAGCAGCCCAAGCACTGGACTCAGCTGGCTGTGTCCTTGCATTCCTGGGTCCCACAAATGCTTGCTTTGTGCTATCTGGAGAGGGAGCAGCTTCACAGGGCCAGGTGGGAATTACTGAGGGCTCCGCACCCATGAGAAAGTCGGAGTTCAGCAAATGGCTTCTGAATTTGGGATGAGCAAGAGGATTTCTATTGCCTGGTCCACTTCTAAGGTCACCAATTTCATTATTATGTTGAGCTCATGACAACGATCAGTCCTAAATGTGGGTGACAAAGGCTGGGTGGAAGTTTAGCAGCTTGGTGCTGTTATGAATAGACAGAAATGCTTTTTAGACATCACAATTCAAGAATCCACAGTCAAGAAGAAGATTGTGCCTCCAGAAACAAGATTAACATCTAGTGTATTTCAGAAGAGAAATGAGGGCTGAGTGACACACCACAAGTACTGGATAAGAGATGTGATATGTTTCAAGTTACCCATGAGATTAGAGTATGAGTACACAAGCTTCAGATCCGCAGTCTTTCTTGGGGTGCTACATGCTGGACCTTGCAGCAGTGTGGGTACAAAGGAACACACAGGGCTGGAGACCCAGGCAAGGAGGGTATGGACCCCAGCATTTAAACACAGCACACCTTCAGCTGAGCAATGTGTGTACATGTATGTATTTTCTACTGCATTAGTAATCGATAGCTCATTAACAGCCCATTAGAGTGAAAGCTCCTGGGATGCTGAGCATGCTCTGTTTTTATTTGAAAACCTTAAACAGAAGGAAAAAATAGTATTAGAGGCTGTTAGTAGCTGACTGCTCTGTAGCATGGTGTTTTTCCAGGTTTCAGTTCTTACGACCAGCTGATCTCAGGGAGATGAAGGCATTTCCACCCAGGAAATCCAGCTCTACCGTAACTTTTCTGTGGTGTCCTTTCTACTGCAGTACACTGTCCTTGCACACCCATGGTCCAAGAATGTCAAATGGACAAATCATTTGTTTCTGGCTGAAAACCAGGGAGCTGATAGATCAGTTCTATTTTCTCAGTTGCTAAAATTCATTGCACTAAAGAAGCAGGGGCCTGGACAGAGCATCAGAGTGAGTCCGTCAGATGGAGGCTGATCAAGACTGCACATCTCTATTCAGCAGGTGTCCTTATTCCCAGGTCAGTGCCACGCTGCTTTTGGATGCATCACCAGCATTCATTCATGTCTTTCAGTAGCTTGGCTACTCCCCTCTTGCCCAAGCATTATCACTAAGAAAACAGAAGATTTTTGTCCAAGTTATGCCATGGCTACATGCAGTAACCATTTTATCCAATAACTGCAACATAATGAAACAATACTGGGTGCGGGAACCAAACTCAGCATCCCCTCTCTACCCTGACAGTGCCTGAATGATAGGCCATCACTGTGTCATCCCATCCCACTCCATGTGTCTTGTCCATCAACGCAGAAGATGTGAGTGCCTTCACAAAAACATCTCTTAATACATATCAGGATAAAGAGGACACGTTTTCCAAAAAGGCTGAATTCTACTCAGCCATACATCTGAGGAGCCTGGGTATTGTGTTTGAAAAATTGTTGATAAACAAAGCAGAAAATAATGGTGATCTCAGGTCAAAAGCACTTATTTTTCTCCTACATTTGTTTCATAACAGCTCAAGAAACGAGGGGAAGAGCGATGGCAGAAGAAATACAGAGGTGCACTTCAAAACATACTGGAAAGGAGACAGGTTTTTAATGTGATTTATAATTTAAAAAGTCACCACGTCTTTCTCTTTTCTAACATGTAAACCTTTTTCAAGAATTAGCATAAATAAACTTTGCAAAAACAGATTTATTTTTTAATTTGTCACTGAGTACATAAAACAAGCAAGAGGGTTAACAATTGTGGAAAAATTATTAATTTCCTCTGACAATTTCTAAAATCGAAGGCATGTACTTGGGAATCATACATACTAACTAGGAAAGTATTTTAAAAAAATCTTTCATAAATGTTACCAAATTAAATATAACCTTCAGTGCTTTTAGTGAAGAGTATTCTTTTCAGTCAGAGGATCCACATGTTCAGTTTATTCCTTCTACGTCACAGTAATGACAAAGAAATAACCAATGATTAGAAAACACACACTTATGCAGGAGAGGTAGATGCACTAATACTTTCTTCCGAGTGTTCAAATAATCTTTATCATTGCATTTAGCAGATAAAAATAACTTTCCATTCTTAACATGGAAACTTCAGCAAAGGCAAGCAGGTAGTGTTCCTTGTTGATCCCTTAAAATATCCAAATAGAAACAGCAAGTTGCAAGCAAAATCAAGAAAGAAATCTTCAGCTTATAAAGAAAGAAAATATTATTCTTAGCAACTAGACCAAAGCCAGTATATCTTATTTTGGGAGAAAATATGACAGGACAAACTGGTAAAGGTCAGTGCAGAGCATAGATTGCCTGGGATGATTACATCAGAAGCCTTGTCTGGGGAAGGCTGAGCTCAGCCATGCATGACAGGTACCTCTGAGCCTGCAGAAAGGGAAAAGCCAACAGCCCAGCCTGGCAAAGGAACCACGGCACAGGGAGATCAAGCTGTGCCATCCTGCAGCTGTGCTATGGGACCAAGAGCAAGAAGTGCTCTTCCTGCCCACAGAGAGATATTTGTTTTGAAGCTGTGAATGATAAATACAGAATTATTAAAAATAAAGCCTTCATTCAGACTGTGGGAAAGTGTGAAGGTATCTACCAAGTCAAGCAGATGTAGTTGTTTGCAGCTGTGTGCTGGTACAGGAAGGGACAAGCAACACAGATTTGGCATCTCACCCCTCAGCCCAAGAGCTTTTTCTGAAGCTCTCCCTCTGTTACACTGAGCACTCCTCCCAGTCATAAGCGCCAGTACAGATCATGTATTAAACCTCATCTGAGATCATCACCAGCAAAAGCAGCTGCTGAGTGGCAGGAGAAAAAAGAAATTTCTCTTTCATCACAACTGATTCACATTCATCCATTGTTCTACCATCTCTCAAATCTGTTTTGAACTTAGAGAGTAACCAAGCCAGACAGATCACTGGTTTGATGAACTATGGCAATTTTAATGGTCCTGCTAGAGATATTAATCATCCACAAATCACTTAGACTTGTTTTATTAAAGTATTTAGCCACCTAACTTGCACTGCAATAAACTTAAAGATCTCCAAATGCATTTTTAAATGATAAACTTATATTAGGGGAAGAATGCTTGTCTTCCTCATATAAAATGAGATAAAAGATCTGAAGTCTGCTAATGAACAATGATCTTCTTGAGTGCCAATTTAAATGGGGGGAAAAAAAATGCTTTCATTATGCAATTCTGATGCTGGCCATGTTGTGACACTGCTTTCTCCAAGGGATTAATTTAAGTTCAGTAAATCAGAAAAGAATTCCCCTGAAAGTGATGAGGTGAACAGGAAGCAAAATTGATTTATGTAAAGTAAGAAAGTGCTGAAAACATTGTGGATTATGAAAAGTACTGGAGAAAAAAAAAGAAAAAAGAAAAAAAGGAAAAGGAAAAGGAAAAGGAAAAGCAAAAAGAAAAGGAAAAGGAAAAGGAAAAGGAAAAGGAAAAGGAAAAGGAAAAGGAAAAGGAAAAAAAAAAAAAAAGAAGGACCAAAGGAATTGGAAATTTTGAGGGGAAAAAAAAAGTGAAATTGTATTGTAAAGAAACAACAACAACAAAAAAAAACAAACATTATTCTCTGATTAAGATACTTCATTATTTTATTTTGTAAGAGGAGTAAATTAAGGATAAACTTAAAAGAAATTAAGAATGCAATGCATATTAAACTGGGCCCTTGTCATGCCTGGGGCTGGACCTCTAGCAACTATTGTGATAGAAATGATGAATAAGAACACCCATGTGTGGTTATTTTTAAACAGCCTCCCTGCCAGCTGACAGACCAAACTGCACTACTTTAGAGAGTACAGAAAGAGGAATCTGATTAGTATCTGGTACAAGGTGCAAGTTTAGGCTCATTAGCCAGAGGTGATGAAAGCGTTAACACCCTTCAAGGAGCACATTTGCTCTGAACACATTTGCTCATTAGGACGATGAAGGCCTTTCTCCTTGTGGTGCATCTGAGCTGCGAAAGAGTCTAAGGAAACTCTCTACATTACCACAAGCTTTGTTACCTCATGCTAGAAACTGAAGGCAGATCCCGGAGTATGGTCACCAGGCTGAGGTTGACTCCAGAGCAGATTCCGCCAGGGAGGTCATTCACCCCCATAGAGATGTCAGTGAGGTTTCCACATGGTACACAGAGAGAAGCTGCCACTTCTGGAGTAAGTGTTCCTAGTGATGAGTTCAGTGGAAATGCCCACTGTGGAAAGAGAAGACTCCTCACCATAGGCTAAAGAGAGGTTTAGAGGAGCAGAGTTTTGTCCACACTGGGCAGATGGCTTGCAGCCCGCTGTGTAGAACAGAAGCCATTGCTGCTTTGGGGTGGCAACTGGTGCAGCAGCTGTCATTTTCCCATGGATCATGCTGACATTTAAAGGTTGTTTGAATGGCTTAGTGGCAGTCTTCTATTCCATCTCAGTTAAAGTTATTTGAAAATGAAGTTGTCAAACACTATTAGAGGCAGTCATGAATTTCATGAGAAAATGGCCAAAGCTCTTAGAGTAGAAAAGCTACCAATGATTGCTCACTGTTGAAAGAAACTTTTGCCAAGAATTGCTTGCCATCTTTGCAGTGGAGTAAAGTTAAACAAGAAAGCAGGCAATGAATTGTTTATGGTACATGCCCTTTCCCCGTCCTCTTCCTTCCAGTAGAGGATCAGCTTTCAGCCACAGCTTTTACTGACTCTTCTCCCTTGCCTCTCAGAAAAGGATTCAAAAGTTATCAGCAGAAATGTTGCTATAGAAAAGGCTCTTATATCCCAGTTTCACAAAAGTTAGTCAGTAGAATTGTGCTTGTTTGCTATTACGTGATGGATTAGTAACGCATATGGAAGTGGTACAAAACAAGGATATTGTTCCACATTCTTTCAAAGCTACTTAGAATCTCCTTCCTCTCTCAACAGTGCATCCTTGTTCAGAGAAATGCAACATACCGACACCCCTTGAGAGCAGCATGGATACTTGTGCAGGGTTTTGTTAGCTTGTGTACAAGTATCTCTACAAAAACTGTAACCTGTGAAGAGGGTCAAGATACAAAGTGTTTGTTCAGTGAAAGTTTGAAAAGCAAACAAACACAGCAAACAAAACCAAACAGAGAGGTCTGCAGTCCATGCTCCAAGCAGACTGCGCTCTTTTTTTCTTAACCCTCTCTTTCACAGGCTTTCAAGAGTCTTTGATTTCTAAAATTGTCTCTTCAGACATGATGAACTGCCAGCCATTGTGTTAGTGTTGGGAAGGACTCTGTCTTCATTGAGTATGTCAGTGTTTCTCATTGTGGGTTCCATTATACAGGGAAGAAAAGTACATTGTGCTGAGAAAGATGCACATGCAAGCGAGGTAAAATCTCTCTAGTGTACCACACCAAAAAAGGAGAAAACTGGTAAACAAGACAATGATCCTGTTTCCAGTTGTATTTTTCATCTTTCTGATCTTCTATTCACTATGCAAAGAGTATACCAAGGCATTTTATTACTACTGGAAAAAACAACTTAATATAAAGTTATGTATAAATCCAACATCAGTGGCTGTATAGCTACAAAGATGGTCACTTCATGGGAATGTTATTTTACATCACAAGCAGTTGTTTCTTTAGGAGATTTCTAATGAAAAGGGATTATACTGATTATTAATGAGTTCCAAATGAATTCAAGTCCCATGGTAATGATAAGCTTATCATTACACACACGGGCCAAAAATACTGACTATGGAAAAAGGCTGATCTGATCCGATTTGCATTGAAATGTAGCTTCAAAAATGTAAGCAGCAGAATTGAGCCAATTAGACTTGAGAAAGTAATTATTTTGCTATGTCACATTCATCTCTCAAAATTGTTCAAAAAAGGACCTCATTCTTCTTAAATCTACTGTTTTTCCTGCCTTCTCAAGAGACAAATACAAAAGAAAAAAAAAGAAAGAGAAAGAGAAAGAGAAAGGGAAAGGGAAAGAGAAAGGGAAAGGGACAGGGGAAGGGAAAGAGAAAGGGGAAGGGGAAAGAAAAAGGAGAAGGGGAAAGAAAAAGGAGAAGGGGAAAGGGAAAGAGGAAAGGGGAAGAAGAAAGGGGAAGGGGGAAAAGGGAAAGGGAGTTGACAAAACCACATAAAAAATTCTGACAAAAGGAAACCTGAAGTTTCTGGTATCTGGAATTTCTCCTCTTCTTTCCCTCCCCTTCTGAGTTACTTTTGCAGCACGCAATCACATGAGGTTGGCACAGTGTTGGATGCACAGACACTGGCAGGACAAGCAGGCACTGCAGAGGTGTGCAATAGGCTGAGCCCCTTGTGGAGCCCCGTCAGCACGGCCTATCAATGGTTTGCAGTGAGGCTGGTGATCTTCTAAGCAGTATGCGATGGATTATACTAGAAGCTGGCATTTGATATGTTAGCTTGCTAAAGACAGCATTAATCTCTGTCAGTGAAATAAATATTCCCAGGTAATAGTGTTGTGTCACTAAATCTAATCTGTAATTAACAGACTGCATATCCTTTGCTTTTGACGGCATTCACAATCCGGATTCTAATGGCTTATGAAATACAGGTGTGCCTTTTCCTTTTGTAGGAAAGGATATTTCCAGTTTGTCATTCTAACTCAGACTCTTTGAAGTGGTAATTCAGTAAAGATGAGCTTCCCACAGGAAAGCCCCTATCTTACTTTCTTTTCTTAATACACGCTAACATTTTATTTCATTTAATTGTGATAGCTCATCCCCTCTGTGCTACATTAATGCCAAAGAGGAGCACCGGTGACTGCTGAATAGCATTGGAAATCTACTTGTCCCACGGGGCATCAGATAGTTATAACCACGAGGAATGTAGGAACTGTCAAGAATCTGAGCTTTCTGAAGCAAACATGATATCTGCCAGGACACGTAGCTAGCTTATACTGATGGGTGAATGTAATAAATCCTCCAGGGAATGCTGCTGCATTTTCATTTGCAACCAGCAATAGCGCTTTTCCTCACTCCTAGCAGATAAAAAAGACATCACATCACGGCTGCATAGACCAGCAGGTCTTGTTGACCTGCTTCTCTGGGATTTGGCATAGTGCTTACCATGCTGCCTTGGCTCACGCTACAGCAGGAACAACGTGACCTTCCTGATCTTCAAAGAGGCACTGGGCTGAGGCTGAGGTATGTTCTTATCTGAGTGCAAATCTGTAATGTGCTGTCTCTCTGGGGCTGTTTCTCACTACATTTATCTACTGCATAATGCATCCTTCCCCTTTTCTACTTCATAGCAACACTGAAAGCATTTGCTTCTATGGAAAGTATGGTGAGAAACACAAGCCTGCAGGCTTCTTGGTCTTTCCCAATCCTTTGATGTGAGAGTTCTGTGTCTGTTACGGATATTTTCCTCAAGATCAAGACTAGGGGAACAAGTGGAGTGTTTGAGCAGAGGGAAATCATGCTGTTTCACGTACATAAGACATCTGCACAAGGCTGAGAGCCAAACACATATACCTTGGGCCAGCAGCTGCAGACCAGTGAGACATCCTCCAGCATCTCATGCTGCCCTGCCTGGCTGTGGTCAAGTCAGCTGAGTCACACCTCGCAGTGAGGCTTGGAAAAGACAGGATTTTGCAAAGATAAAAGTGAAATTCTAAGATTTTACTCATAATTTCTCTGTATATTTTTCCACAATTCACCCCATAACTCGGAGTTGCCCCTCTGGGAATCCCCAGCTTCAGTGTCAGTGGGAAGAACTGGGCAATCAAAGACAAACTGAACTGCTTTGTGTTTGATAAATTGTTTTTGAAGAAGAAAATTAAATCAGGTAGGGAGAATGAAGGACTAAGCTGATACACCGGATGTCCATTTCCCTTTTATCATTAATATTAGTAGACATTTGTAATTACCTGTTCATATATGTGTGTATATACATATATATTATTCCACAATAAGGATTTTTTGAAGCATATTTTTATTAATAACTTTTTAAAAGAGAATTTCTTTGTTCTCTTTGTTGATCTTTCATTGCTGACCATGAAATACAGTAGTGGTATTCTTAGAAGGGATTTATTTTCTGATGTCAGCATTTCATTTTTCTTTAGAAAAAAAGGGTTTCTTTTATAGCTATCACAAAGGCTTAAATTAGCCAGGAGAAGGATCTGTTATTTGGAGAAATAAAAGAGTCAGAAGGAAATGAAAATGATGATAGGAAGAGAGCCAGGAAGAGAAAATTAGAGGTGCAGTTTAGACAATATGTAAAAAAAATACTGTTCTCTCAGGGTACCAATTTAACTTATTGTTAATTAATCAAATTAATAATTTATTATTTAAGTTCTAGCAAATAAAATACAAGAAGGGTTTGGAGATCTGGCTTCAGCTTTTCTGTTTCTTTTTTATTTTTATTTTAAAAATAGAAATGTCAACATTTCTATACTTGGGAAAAATTAATGTGCTGACCTGTCACATGTTCAGTCATCATGATGACTATAATGTTTTTATTCTGTAACCTTTCTCTGATTTTTGTGTCCATTTTGCAATCAACTCACAAAGAGATAACAAATAACTTATGTGCAGGTAACTCCAGCCTTCACAGGCTTATCCCTGTCCTACTGTAATCCAGGAAGTGATGTGTTGCACATTATGTTTCACGGCACTTCTGCTCCACAGGCTGTGTCCTCACCAACAGGCACTTTTCCACAGGGTCTGAGTGTGGTGGGCTGAGCTGGGAGCTGTAACAGGTCTGTCAGCAGCCCCAACACAGGCAGTGATGAAGCAGGGTGAGGGTCCATCTAGGAACCAGCAGCTGAAGGAGAAGGAGCACAAGACCAGAGACCACAGTGTATGATCAAGGGGTCCCAGTGTGTGACCAGGCCACAGTGTACAAATGATGAGTTTCGGTGTATGACCAGATCTGCAGAAGAAAAGCTGATGGCTTCATGCTTTGCTGAAATGAAGTCCTGGGCCCAAGAGGCCCTAACAGAGGGTGGGCAGAGCCAGCAAAGCCCATGGGTGTCCTCAGAACGGTGACATCTGTGTAGCTGATTCTTTGTGAAGCAGAGAAAGCATGAAAGCTGCTTAGTATTTGCTCAGAGTGCTGCATGACTTCAGGCACAACCAGTGAAAACAAAACAAACAAGCAAACAAAAAGTAGTTTTTTTCTCTCTCAGTTTTCTGGCAGATGAAAAATGCAGGAACCTATTTTTGGAGGCAGCCAGATAATGAGAGTGGGAAACTCATGTACTGCATTGTGCTCACCACATGGGAAACAAGGAGACTAGAAAACACCCTTACCTTGCCACCTAGCTGACTGAGAGCACCCATACATGCTCATATTTTGTTTGTTTCATCTCGTAAAACTGAAATATCAAATGAGTTTCCTAGATACATTCTTATGGTTGAGATATATTGCAGGGAAATGTAAAAACAACAAACAAACAAGCAACCCAACAAATTAATCATGTTTCCAATGACATAATTCCCTTAGCATGACTGAGGTGTCAGGCAGGTTTCAGAGGTGCCTACCACAGACCAGAACAAAGGAAAACATACAGGCTGTATGTCACACCCTACCAAAAAATCCCAAGACTGCTCAGCAACAAGAGAGCTGCAGCACTATACGTGCAAGCTCGTGACTAGCAGCATTAAATGCTGTAAGTCAAGCTGCAGTCCTGCCACAGAAGCAAGCTGACTGCCATGGAGTAACACATTGTGAAGCTGTTTGCATTGCATCTTGTGGCAGCACAGCCCATGCCTCTGCCTGTCCTGTGTAACAGCCCCAAGCTGCTCTGCAAAGGGAAGGAAGCACCCCTGCTTGAGCTGGACTCTGAAAGGAAACCTCTACCCAGCAGTCTTCCTGCTTCTGGTGGCATGCTAAAGCTACTCCAAACCACAGCTGCTTTTCACCTGAAGCATTCTCGCACCCAAAAAGGGAAGAGAAGACAACAAATATGGACAGCCAGGGCTCCCCTGAACCTCCTCCTTTCCTTCCAGATTTTAGGTACGTTGCTCGCAGTTCAAGGTAGATGCAGGAGCAGCTGATGGTCTCTTGCCCACCTCTACAGGGCAGCATGTTTCTGAGGTCTGGCTCTGGAAAAATAAGCCTTGCCAGTCAAGCAATGAGCAGGTAAGTACTTGCCAATGAATTCACAGAGTTAACTGAAAGCAAGCAATAAAGAGCTTGTTACAGATCTGAGCCAGGAGAAGTAAAATAATGACAGGGTTAAGCCAGCCCCAGGTACGAAGCTTCAAAGGAGTGAGGATAACAATGCCAAGCCAGGCTGGGAGACTCCTTAGTAGCTGAGATTGCTTTCAAAGGAGCTCCTACCACCTCAGAGATGCTAGAAAAAGGCAGGGGATTATTGGAGCCGGGAGCAGCTGATAGGCTAAAGATACGCTTAAAAATAAATCAGGGGAAGTAGGCTGCAAATGGGATGGATAGCTTCCAGTTCTCCTTATCAGGGAAAAATGCCAGGTCTGCCTAAGCTCCAGCCAGGAAAGTTAAGCATGAAAACAAAACCAATATATAAGGCACCACTCTTTTAAACCCATTTTACAAAGCATTAAAGCATTGTGCAGAAAGAAAAAGTATTTTTATTTTGGTTAAGCTGCTATTGGAAGCTGCTAGAAGGAGACCTTCACATGCTGACAGACCTATACCCCAAATTCTGGGGGTGCAAGTTAGACTTAATCCAGAGGGCATCCCCTGGCATCTTGGGAACAGAGAAAGGGAAAGGAGATGGTCATTGAGACCTGGAGCAGGGATAGTAGAACAGCAGATTGAGTGGAGTGACGTTGCAGATGTTCTGCCTGCGTTCTTCCTGCACAGTGCAAGACTTTTCCTTACAGCTCTGGATTGTTGACCAAGTGGTCATTTTTTCCTTATAAACTAGCCAGTAATTCCTCATAAATTCATCTCACTGTCTCACAGAGATTGCTTTGACTTCTCATTCTTCACTCCCTGTGGCAGCCCAGAAAATGCTGTAGTAAGCTGATCATGCTTCAATAGCTCTTTCACAAATGTGCTAGTCAATAATTCAATTAATATATTTTCTGACAACAAAGAAAATATTTTCAGCAGAACTGTGAGCTATCGATACTCTGCTTCCAGCATATTTTGAGACCACTGTAAGCTCTGAACTCAGCACAGAAAAAACAAAAACAGCTGAATTTCATTAATTTGATTTAGCCTGAATAATTCATGTAGTTCCTGTCTGTAGTCTGTTTTATCTGGAGTCACAAAGGCTGTTTAGAAAGTTGCGCAGTGTAGTTATCTTTTTACAGGTGAGGAAGCAGAAATACTCTAAGTGCTATAGCATCAGGCAGCAGACAGTGGTTTTCCTCAAGTAGACACAAAGTCCCTTTTTGCAGTAGTTCTATAAGAAGACAAATCTGAATCAATGTGTTGTGAAAATAATTCCAGAAATTTGGCTACTGATCCTGAACATAACACCAGTACAAGTTACACTTCTGCAAAGTATGTTACTTAATCTGTCTTAATGTAGGAGAAATACTAAGTCACAGCCTGAAATGGTGATTGAGCACCTGGTGGGGAAGGCAGGGCCAACCCAGGGAAGCTCAGGTGCATGCAATGCACCTGAGTGACTGGATGGGGTGGATCCTGGCTCCACCCCTTTCCAGACCTTATTTAAGAGTTGGCAGTGGAAGCAAGCATATCTTGCTGGAGATCTCTGTTTCCCTGAGGCCTTCTGAAGGTAACCAGTTATTTTCCTTCATTTTTTGTACCTACAGCTGTTGCACTTGAGCCACCCCTCACTTGTTGCAGCCTAGGACCTTGTTAAACTGCTGTTATTGCTGTGCTTTCCTTCATGTTACACTTAATATTTAAGTATTTAATGTAGTGCTGCTCTGTGTTGATCAGATGAGCCTAAGTCTGAAGAAGGCAAGTGATGGGATCACAGTAGCCTTTACCTGTGTATTTGGTATGTGGTGACACCCAGACCTTACCTTAGCTGAGGTTTTATGAGATGAAGTCTTTCACAGCAATGCTATTAGCAGTGCTAAGGCGCTGCTCCCCACACTAGTTTAGTTCCCCTCACTGGGAGCATCACCAAATAAAGCCACAAAGTTGGGGTCCAAATTTAACAACTCTCTTCTCTTAAAAAATGACCTGCACAATGGAATTCACATTAGCTGTGCAGGAGGCATAGATCTGGGGTTAAACTTGTCAGTTCAAACTTTTAGAGTCCAGCTAGACCAACATGTGCTGCTGTTGTATTTTCTTGGCTGTTGTTAGCAGCCCAAGTATTTTGACCCCTTATAGGTATCCAAACTAGAGAAAGAGACGGCACTTTCTAAATTCAAAACCATTATTCCCTACACCCAAGTTGTCTGCGAAGGAATGGATTCAGATCTCAGTAACCTTGTTGTTGTAGAGGAGGATACCCATCTGTGTACTTGAGAGTATCTGGCCAGCAAATTAGTATAAGTGAGTTTCAGATGTGTTAGAAGATTATTTCTTGGTAGTAGAAAATGCTCAGTGGGGAACTTCCCCTTTTTTACTTATCAAGGTAGAAGCTCGGTAAAGCTTTAAATGTTTATTATGTAAGACTAAAGCCAGTGGCATTTATATGTAATTTTACTATGACAGATGAAGCCATTTTATCTTAAACTGCATATTGCCAAGAAGGATAAGAAAGGTAAATGGGACACAAGGAAAATACTTGCTAGAGGAGGATGGAAAAGAGTATCACACTATTATTGCAGTTGTAGTGGCCCGTAATTCAGGAGTCTCCATGCACTAGCAAAATGTACTTATTTGTGGCCTACAAGATAGAGGGTGATCTTTAGGAAACACTGTGACAGTCAGCTCTGTGACTGGTAGACAGAATTATCCTACATGGTAGGAGGGAAAGGGATACAAGTGCAACACTGAAAATTTCCTAGTCTGTTTTTTCTTTATCCTTTTAAGTTTGTTTTACCAAACATCTTGCATTATTTTTGTTCAAAATCCCGTCTTGCTTCTTTTGCTGTTGCTCATAAGGTTGGTGTAACAATTAGCTAGGTAAGACAGGAGCTATTTGCTGTGGTTTGCTCCTTAGATGTCAGATAGACGGGATAAAAAAGCAGAGTCAGAAACAAGACAGGAGTAAGTGGACCAAATAACACTAGACCCCTTGAGTTTCAGAGATCAGAAGAATATAAGTAGTTGTATGAGGATGTTTGTGTGCTGAAGTGAAATCTTACCTGATCATATACAGAGGAAAAGAATTAAATTTTCTAGGGATTGTTGTTATTATTGTTTGGAGTAAATGTTTGATGTTTGTTTGCTTTGTTTTGTATTGTTTTCCTGGGTAAATCAGAGCCTGGTGAAAGTTAATGCTCATTCAGAATGAGAAACTGCATATAATCTTCAATAGTTTGTTTTAAAAGAAACTACAGTTAAGGCATCTAAGATCCCCTCCATTGTCTTGGAGTGGAGAAGGGAGAGAAGATGAGTAACAGAAAACCATATACAGGTAACATGTTCTATTTTGCTCATACGAATTCTATGTACTCTGAAAATGGACTATACATTAAAGAAAAATAAGACCGCCTTTGGGGAATGATAGAGCAAACATTTTCAATCTTATATGATCTGTGCATAAAATCCCTATTATTTCCATAAGGAGTTATTCTAACTTTAATGTGAGCCATAGGGTGATCACAGTGTGTGCGTGTGGATTGCCAGCAAGAATGCCATGACAATAAGTTGTTTTCGCAATACAGCTGTAATGATAGGATTTGAAAACTGTTTCCTTCGTGGTCCTCTCTGTAATAGAAAGAGAGGGTCATGAAGAGTTCTTACATAAAGTCAATCTTTGACATCGTAGCTGATAAGCTCTATAAATTGAGTTTGGTAAAAATGGCACTGCTCCCAGTCATAAACAAAATGTTTTCCTTGGAAAAAGCTCAACAGCCTACTATTTTTCCATGTGCATTTCAGCAAGAGACTATGTTCGGATTATAGCTGTTACCAGTATGTCCCAGAATATAAGGGATTTGAGAATAATTGTCTATTTGGACTTGGTCAGAGTACTCATACTTGCCTGATACACACCACTGAACTGTAAGAAATAACAGTTCATTCTGAATAATTTTCTACTTTTAAGATCACCTCCGATGATATTCATATGGCTCCTTCTCCATGACACTACCAGCCACTTGCCTTGAACTTGAAAGTCACCAGCCACTTGTTTTTTACTTTAATCCTGTCAATGGATCAAATTGAGCACACTGTGAGGCTTTTTCTCTACTGAAAAAGCCAGTTTAATTAAATTGATTCAAACTTATGTAGATTACTATGATAGATGTACTGAAGATGTTTTTAACCTATGTTCATATTGATTTTTCTTGCCTCAGTTCTGCTCCTGCCATGAATGCCAATCACAATTATTTTTTAACTAGCACACTTATCTAGAACTGTCAAAGTCACAATATAAGTGAAGAAAGTCAAAGTATGATTTTTTTCATCCTTTGTTTGAGTATAATGGAACTTGGCTGATGTCTTATTGCATGCTGGAAGGAGTACTTACATAGGAAACTACAGAACAAGGCACAGAGGTAGAAGAAACAGGCAAAATGCACTTTCAGAAAAGGTTTGGAGAGTGGGAAAAAATTGAGAGCAATGATAATAGTTAGAATGCCATGTTTTCCAACTAATTATCACTGTCTATTTCAAAGTAATTTCTCATTGTTTGTTTCTAGTGTACATAGGCAATTCCCTCTGCTGTGGTGTCCTTTTCATCTGCTGCAGGATCAAGCAAAAGCACCATGAGAGAGTCCTAAAGAGCTCCCTGTGTCAGAAGCATCAGCAGTGATGACCTTCAGTCACGTGGTAGGACTTGTAAAACAACGTGATTGGGCTTCTAGAGCATACTCAGGGAGTCTCTAGGTTTCATGTTGAAAGCCTATAGAATTGTCATACTGACGCTTTCTGGATATGTTTTGTTGCTTTAATGTAGCTCTCTCTTAAACCCTGGAGACCTTTCAAAAAGCTGCAGCAGTTGCTTATGCTTAAGTGTGGCATAGCCTTGCAGCTGGGAAGGGGTCTGTAAAAATTTACCATGTTCTCATGTTCTGTGTACAGATTACTGCTGCATTATCATTGAACATGTCCAGCTACTTGATGTAAAAATTTTTTCTGAATACTGGAGCATCTATGTACATAGCAAGGAGACAGTGTTTAAAGTCCAGTACCTTGGGAAGAACTGGCACATAGCTGTTAATATAGCATTGTTAGAGTTGAAGTAACATGAGTGGAGCATGTAATCTCTCATGGTAAGCCCTTTGTTCAAGGATGAATGCCACCCACAAGGACTCCTAGTTCTGCAAGCGGAAATACCAGAATCAATTTTGATAATATTCCTCAAATTATTTTAGTTCACTACAGTTTTTTGTATGCTATTTGCCATCAGCTCAGCGTTAATGCACTTGTTGCTGTCTTATCATAGGGATAGCTTGGCCACTCAGCTTTCTGCAGCACAGAAAATCCTCATCTGGAATAAAGAAGTACTCCATGAGGAGCCATTGCACTGAAGATTTTGAGCATTTTGGATAACAGAAAAATCAGTGCTTTTTTTTACCTCCAGACTACCAGAGAGCTTACACTACCTGACTGGCAGATGTCATACTGCCAGGGCCTTATGTTTTATTTTGTTCCAGGCCACAACACTGAGGATGCTTCTTGCATCACCTCTCTTCTCTTCCTTGTAATTTCATGGAATCATACAACCTTGTAGTATCCCAAATTGGAAGGGACTCACAAGGATCATGGCTTCTGGCTCCACATGGGACCAACCAACAATCAAACCCGATGTCTGAGAGTGTTCTCCAAATGCTAGTTGACTTCCAGCAGATTGGGGCCATAACCAGTGCCCTGGGGAGCTTGTGCCAGTGCCTGGCCACCCACTGGTGAATAACCTTCTCCTAATACTCAACCTGACTTTTCCCGGATGCAGCTCCATGCCATTCTCTTGGGCCCTGTTGCTGTCACCAGAGAGTAGAGCTCAACACTGCCCCTCAGCTCCTGTTGTGAGGAGTTGAAGGCTTTGTAACACTCCTTTAGATGCTCTCTGATAGTTTTATGTCCTCCTTATATATATACCAAACCTGCGCCCAGTGCTCAAGGGAGGTAAGGCCATGCCAGCACAGTGGTTCAATTGCTCAGGAGTACAACAGCTTCTGAAGAATTTCAGAAAGTCTTAAGCCAGGGTGGGTCCTGGTTTTGTGTCACAGATATTCATTATATACTAAAATTCTTTGATGTAGAATTTGAAATGTTGTAGTTTATCTTGTAGACTTTGAAAGGACACTTGCCCTTCAGTAACGTTAGTTTTGCTGCCCGTTTTTCTTTCTGGGAAATTCTTTAGATAGGTTGAGGTGGAGATGGCTGAGTCTGCAAGTGCAATCCGTGCTTATCCAAACAAAGAGAGGACTAGCTCAGGGAGCAGAAGGACCTGCAGAACCTGGAAGGCTTTCTATAGGACAGCAGGCGGCAGCTCACAGAATTACCTACCAGCCATCTTAGTGGGTATGAGTCAACCCTCAAATCCTGCTATGAAGTTTTGCATGCCTAGCATGCATTGATACTTTGTCTTCAGTACTTCTGTGCTGGATTACTGAGTCAGGGAAAGCTACAAAGTAGTCCTAGCTGTTACGGCTGCATTTAAGCTCTACTACCCAGGACCTGTTTCCTTGAGAAGGATTTTGCAGGAAGGAGCACATCATGGTGGTATTTACTTGCTTGTACACAGACATTATATCTGTCTGCTAAGTAGTTCCTATTGCTTAGCATAGCTTCTGCTTTAATTGGCATGGCAGTTAAATATTCTGCAGAATATGATAGGAATGTTAGTTAATCCTAGTGTAGTAAGGAGTAAATCCTGGTGATGCATACATCAGAACAAGCACATTCTTCACACTATTCCTCTGTTCTTCATCCCAGGAGCAGAGAAGGACAGGACTCTGGCTCTACAGCTAGGTGCAAATGTGCATAGAAATAAGAAAAAGATAAGTGCTTGCCAGAGTGGTTTATGCTTCTGTAGCAAAAGAGATCCAGCCAGAATCATGTGAAATTTCTGTCTAAATCCTGCATCTGCTGTTTAACCTAGGAGTTACTAGAAATTGTTCAGAGAACATGTTAAGAGGAACAAGTCAAAAGGACCTATTGTTCCAGTCAGTGAAAATAAAACAGATGAATTTAGTTCAGTGCTTTTTCCCACAGACTCTGGTTTCCATATCTCTTTTTGAAATTCTGTATTCATTCAGAGAATCCTTTATTATCCATTATCATGCACTTTGACTGTGAAACTTGCTGTAGAGTGTACTGTGGGATGTAGCTTCTCTGGTTATCAGTCTAACCTCTGGAATCAAGCAGGATTAAGCACTGAAATAATTCTACTTACCATTTATCCATCTTTATCTTGAACACTACTAATGATAGTGACATAATGACCTCACTGAGTGGTATCTTCCTAAGCATGATTCATCCTAATAATCATGTTTGCTGCTGGTACTTCAGAACTAAAATAATAAATAACAATTGAGCAAAGACTTTAAACTTGATAACTTTCATTTGTCACAAAAAATACTGAGTTATTTGTGAACTGTGATTAGCGAATGTAATTTCCTTGACCCTCAAAACAGAGTGTTTTGTCTTTTATTTTTAATTCCTCCAGACTTTTAAATTTAGCTCAACGACAAGCACTGTTCCCGCTCCCTTGCAGAATTAGTTTTATCTTGCCAATGAGGCCTGCAAAATAGAGTGACAAATGGAAAAAAATATAACATCAAAAAGCACATCATGCTTTGAGAAGAACTTGCCAATATCTAGAGATCGGACTTTGGTTTTTAAAGATTAAGATATTGTTTAGAAATCACAGAATGGCCTGTGTTGGAAGGGACCTTGAGGATCATGAATCTCCAATCCCCCTGCCAGGCAGGGCCACCAACCTCCACATTTAACACTAGACCAGGTTGCCCAGGGGCCCATCCAATCTGGCCTTGAACACCTCCAGGGACGGGGCATCCACAACCTCTCTGGGCAGCCTGTTCCAGCACATCACCACTCTCATAGTAAAGAACTTCCCCCTGACATCCAACCTAAATCTTCCCTCCCTCAACTTGAAACCATTTCCCCTTGTCCTGCTGTTATCTACCCTTTCAAAGAGTTGACTCCCCTCCTGTTTATAGGCTCCCTTTAGGTACTGAAAGGCTGCAATTAGGTCGCCTTGCAGCCTTCTTTTCTCCAGGCTGAAAAGCCCAGCTCCCTCAGCCTGTCTTCATAAAGGAGGTGCTCCAGTCCCCTGATCATCTTTGTGGCCCTTCTCTGGACCCTCTCCAACAGCTCTCTGTCTTTCTTGCACTGAGGGCTCCAGACCTGGACATAGTACTCCAGAAATACCAGAGAATCACTGGAAAATATAGTAAGTATCCTTAATCTGCTGAAGGGATTATTCTGATTTTTTTTTTTCCCCCTGTGGTTATTTGCAGTTACCTCTTGATGAACTTTAAATGGCTATTCAGTTATATGCATTATGAATCTTGGCTAAGCCAGTAATCCCAAGAAGTGTCCATCTTTGCAATTGAGCAAGAAAAATGACAAGGGAGCTGAATCTTAACTATTTATATCTATCAAATTAGACTAATTGATAATTAATGCTGCTCAAGCATTTTGTTTTATATATGTTCATTTTATTTTCATTTTTGTATAATGTCATGTGGGAATATGTCATTTTATAGATAGTCATCATTTGTGTTTTTTGTAAATTTGTCCTCAAAACAAACAAACGAACAAAAACAGAAATGGTGGAAAGATTACTCTTTCCAGTTCTTTTCCTTTCTGAACTTTTCTGATTCCCACTCAGCACAGTTATGCATGCATGTACACCACAACTACTTTCAGGCTGAATGTTAGGAAATACTGCTTCTCTGAAAGAGTGATCAGGCACTGGAATGGGCTGCCCAGGGAGGTGGTGAAGTCACCAACCCTGAAGGTGTTCAAGGAACATTTAGACGCTGTGTTGAGGGACATGGTTTAGTGAGAACTATTGGTGATGGGTAGATGGTTGGACTGAATGATCTTGTAGGTCTTTTCCAAACTTGGTGATTCTGTGATACCTTAATCATTCATAGGACTGTAGGATGACTCTCCTAGGAAGGGAGCTCAGGAAGTCTCATGATGGAGGAAGGTCACTCGAGGCTTTCTTCAGTCAGGTCTTGAAAACCTTCATGGAGAGCCAACATCTGTCCTGGGTAGCCTGCATTGCTGCTTGACTGAATTAATGAAGCATTTAGCAGTACTCGTAATCTGTACTCCAAGAATGCTGTGATTTCTCGTGTCTTCAGAGTATCAAGTTACTACGAAAATTGTGTAAACTCCTGTATGCTCCAAGCTTCAATGTGGCTTCAATGTAGCTTCAAGGTCTAGCCAAGAGTAGTCTGGCAGTCCCAGGCAGTCAAAAGAAGCAAGAAATGACAGAAAGCCATTTTTGCTTCCTGCAGCCTGTGTTCAATAGAGCCGATCATAACACCATACTAAAAAAAAAAAGAGCAGAAAAGCAGTGCAAAGGTCAGTCCTCTTCCTCCCCCTATAGAACTAATTAAAACACGGCTGTGTTGTCACTGATATATGGATCAGCTCTGAGAAGGCAGCTCTGTGTAGCAGGAGCCAACGCACGTGGTACTCGATGTACACAAGGCTAGAGAGCAAAGACATGAGAAGTTTGAATTAAGCACAAAGGGCAGGCAGTGCCAGCAAAGACACAGACATGGTCACAGCAGTACAATTTTAAATGTCTGTAACAGGCAGATAAAAAGAAGAGAGAAAAGCTAAACATGCCAGCATCATCTTGACTACTGCTTGGAACTGTGACCCCTTCTGCTCTTGCCCTGTGCACCATCTCTTCATCTTCATGCTCCTGACCACAACCCTGGGGAAGGAGGCCAGGAGGACCATGCCATCCTCACGTTCGGTATGGGCTGGTGCTGCTGTCCAGTGGGTCTCGCTTGCTCTGCAGGCTTCATTTAGGTTTGGCTCTGCCATTTTCTTTCCTCTGGGAGCTATTGTTGCTGTAATTAGGAATCAAGAGGCCTTTGACAGCCAAGTTATATTAAGTAGGACAAAAGTCTGTCAGTGAAATATAATAAGATTAAGGCATATGATAGGTAAGGCTGTTTTTTTCTGGAGGTTAGAACATTTTCTTTTTGAGATACTCCTTTGATTCCTCCACAGTCTGCCTAATGGCATTTCTCCCTGACAAAAACTCTTGTTCTTCTCTTGAGGTGAATTTTTTCAGATATTGAAATCTTTTTTTTTTTTTTTTTTTTTTTTTTTTAAATTCTTGCCCAGCAAAACCACTATGTCACTTTGGCCTAGAATCTAAAAGGATGTCTTTGTCTGCCTTGGATGCTGTCTACTTGGAGAGTAGATGGCCAGGAGGACCTTAATATCATCTTTTACAACCTCTTACACGTTACAGGCTGTTAGGTTTCACTGAGTTATCTCTGCACTGAAAGAGTATAATGAAAGAGAAACAGTAAAAACAGCTCTTAGTCTAAGGGCAACTTCGCTCTTGTAAGGCCTTTTCTTGTGCTTCTCAAACTGTTGATTACCTAGCTTGCAAATGGAGTAATAAACCACCTCTGCTGTGAAGTGTCTCCCTTCCCACTCTAGGGAGTCAGGTTAGCACTCCTTACTCACACAAAAGGGACTAGACATGTGGATAGCACTGAGTGTGGAAACAGCATTGGCAAGATTCTTTCCTAAGGCAGGAAAACAGGCAGATGCTCCTAGACAAGTAGCATGGCTGTGTTATTGTGTAGTCCCCGAAATATTCTCCAAGTCACGGGTCCTAGTGTGCTTCCTACCTGTCCCTGAGACTGCCCTGCCCCATGTAGACCAAAGCTCTTATTTGCAGCCAAGCTGTGCCAGGGCATCTGCCACGGGAGCATGCCTCTTGTACACAACAGGGTTTGCCAAATGCATGCATCAGCTGGAGGGATGACAGAAAAAATGAACAAAGTCTGTGAGATGGAGTTGTCTGTATTTCTGTGCATAACTTAAAGATGAGTGAAGAAATAAAGTAATATTGCATTGTCATATTCCTGCTGAAAAGGACTTCTCAAGACTTGTTTCTTCAATCTCAAAAAGAATTGGTTTGATTTTTCTCATATCTGTATCACAGTTTCTGACTGATGAGCAGTAACAGATTGAGAAGGGTTATTATTTTTCATAGAAAACCAGGATTATTTAAAGAACTTGTTAGTTCTGGACAAGTAGAGACACTTAAATCAGGGAGTACGTTAGGCTGACATTTAATTATGTAATGAGGAAGGAGAGGAAGCATACAATAAAACAAACAAAAATAATTGTAATGTGGTTTATTGAATAGAACAAGTAGATTGAAAATGCTGTTGGGCTGCACAAAAATAGCATCGAACGATTATGAAGAGTTCATTTCTTTTTTTGCTCACAGATTAGGGACTTTTTCCTTGTTGCTTTTCCAGTACCGAATATCAACAAGGGAAATAACTGTCTGCCTCCCTGCAGCTTTCTGAGGATCTGCTGTTACTGCTTTCTTTTGAGATTCAACTTGCTTTTTAGCCTGAGATTTTGAGTCTGTGGGTGACCTATTCTATGAGCAAAGCAGGGAAGTTAATAGAATTCTTAATTAAACTCTGAAGGATTCATTTATTTTGACACCAAATTAGGTAAAGGGCAAGTAGGTAAATGTCTACAACTGTCCAAAAGCTACCGGTGACTGCATGGCTACCACATACTCTGCTGAAATTACATCTGCAGCAGTGAGGCAAGTGAAATCTTGAAACAGAGGCAATCAGATGTGAGATGGGATCTCTACCTGTCCTCCTCAAGAGAAATGGAGCTATCCCAGATGCTTTATTTTTGAACCGGCCGTGAACCCTGTCCAATTGTAGGCTGAGGTATTCACAGATTATTTATTGTATTTTTGATTGTGTCTTTGTTGCTCACCCAAGGTGATGGAACCTGATAAATTCAATTTAATTTTACCTTTTCTGTATTGTATAATCTGTCTTTTTTATATGGACTCAGCTGCTTGGTTTCAGGCACCAATGATATTGCAGTGTAATTCTATGTATGTGTGTATAAATATTCCCCTACAAGAGCCAAAAATATTACTGTCAGTTTGGTATATTCCCCTCTGCAACTAATGAGAAAAATAAAATATTTCTGTGGTGGATGTGAAAAATAGGCATTGTCACCCAGAGCCTTCCACATCTGTGTATGATCTGAGTGCTGTGTCTCGCCCTGCCCGTGCCACAGGGCATTGAGGAGGGAAGGGAGATACAGCTCTGTGTGCAAGCCTCCATGTTTCTCTTCCTCTAGTTTTGTCACTTATCTGTGTCTTACTGAGATGTTGGGGATGGCTGGAGAGGCTGGGCTTTTGCAATAAAAATTTTCCTGATAAGAGGCTTGAAGGATTTCAAATAGAGTACTTTCTTGTATGCCTGGCCTCTCTGCCATTGCCTGTCCCCTAGCAGCGCAACGGAGTCTGTTACCATTGTGTTATACAGTGCTGTGTGTTAGAGACACTGGGTCCAGGCTTGAGAAAGCCAGGCAGAAGCACTACAGCCTCAGGACAGCACTCGCACTAACTCACCACCAGTATGAAGACCTCCTCCTCAGAATGTCACACAAGGCAAGCAGGATGAATCCCAGCTCTACGCTAGGGCTGGCCCAGGTGTTGCTGCTGTAGAGTATCCCAAGCAAGGGTCTTCTTGCACCCTCCAGCCGCAACTATTTCAATCCAGATATAAAATCAAATGCAAATGTAACACTTGATTAATTAATAATCAAACAATCTTTGCATCAAATAAAATGTTTAATATAAATCATTATATAAAATACAAATGATTACATTTTAATGACTCAAAGTATAATTTTGCTGTAAACCAAAGTACAGAGTGATCATTGAGACAAATGAAAAAGAACGAGTTTTCCTCTTGGTGCTTACTTGAGAAGTGACAGCCCGTGTCCAGTGTTGGCTAGAGATGCTTCAGTACCTCAGTTTTGCCACCCCTGAAGAAATGTAACGGAATAGGCACATTGCCTGCCTGAAAGCCAGGACAGTGTTTGTAGCCACTGGAATTTGGGTTTCTTTACTTGCAGCTGTTCACTAGCTGGGAACAAGGGATGCTGGCAGTATTACAGATGAGCAGTTTCAGCAATTCCAGGAGACTCAGCTGAAATTGGAAGGGCTGAGTTTGAAGTCTGTCGAAAATTTGGCTCAGCTGAGAGCCCAAGTCCCCACACCGAGGGAGAGCGTCCAACCTACCTGGAGATGGCCATTCATGTCTTAAAAATATTTCACAGTTGTTACCATCGTTACTTTGCTTATAAGTTTTTCTGGTGCCAGTTGTCCCTCGGATTACTGGTTAGCCTCTGGTCCTGCTGCAAGGCTTTGCAGGTCCTGACCGGGTCTCAAGCAGCACACCTACAGGTCAGACTCCTGTGCATTTATGGACAGAAATTATAGAATCATAGAATGGCTCTGGTTGGAAGAGATCTTAAAGTCCATCTGGTTCAACGCCCTGCCATCGACAGGGCTGCCAGCCACCAGATCGGGCTGCCAGCCACCAGATCAGGCTGCCTAGGGCCCCATCTAATCCGGCTTTTTTAAGTCATTCCCCCTTGTATTATGACTATCTGACTGTGTAAAAAGTCATTCCTCCTCCTGCTCCCTTCAAGTACTGGAAGGCCACAATAAGGTCTTGTCAGAAACTTCTTTTCTCCAAGCTGAACAAACACAACTCCCTCAATCTTTCTTCATAGGAGAGGTGCTCCAGCCCTCCAATCATCTTTGTGGCCATCCTCTGGACCCACTCCAACAGCTGCACATCACTGTTGAGCTGGGGGCCTCAGGCCTGGATGCAGCTCTCCAAATGGGGCCTTACAAGGGTCACTTCCCTTGCCCTGCTGTACACCTCTCTTCTGATGCAGCTCAGGATGCAGTTGGCAAACTCAGAAGGAAAAAAGGGCTTGGTTCTCTGTGAACTCAGGTGGTGAGGGAAAGGTACTTTATGGAAGACTTTGGTGACCAGAAAGACAGAGTGAGCTCAGTGCCTTTGAGAACTTGGATTTAAACTCATGATGATTTTGCAAAGCCAGGACTTAAAAACGGGCTTGATGTTTGAAGGGAAAATACTTCTTCAGCCCAAGCCACAAAGAAAAGTAATAAGACCTAGCCTGTTCGACTGTTAGTCAGTGGGTTTAAATGCTTAACAAAGTATGTTTTCACAATTATACAGAATCTATTCTTATCTTTCATTAAAATTAATTTTAGTATTATATTAATGAAGATGCCAAATGTTCCATAGTTGAATGTCATCAAGCTGAGAAACAGCTCTAATGGGAGCTGAACACGCATAGCACTGTCTTTGAAATCAGGCCAAGAGTGCTCAGACTGCAAGAGATATTTAGCCACATGAACAACATCTTGAGTAGTTATTAAAACATTAAAACACACTGCTCTCAGCTGCTACTGACTGATGCTGATACCACCAGACGGTGGGCCTGGGGTTTCCCCCTGCATCAGGAAACAGAGGGCTGCCAAGCAAGGTGACTGTCCCAAAGACAGCAGCTGCCTACCAGCACCCTGCATGCTGCGGCGCCCAAGTTGATGCAGGTAGGCATGCCTGTGGCTTAATCAGCAGGAATGAGGCTACACAAACACTAATGTTCTGCTCCACTCAGCTGCTAGATGAGTCTGAAGAGGCCACCGAGCACAAAGAGCAAGCGTATTCCTTATCTAAACAATGTCGTACAGACAGAGTATTTCCAGAATATCTGGTGGTGTCACCCAGACACGGATTTGGGTACTGCTATAGCTGAATGTTGGGCATGACAACATGAATGGGAATGTGCTAGGTGTGGGAGCTCGGGAGTTGCAGCCCAACCTGAAAGGCTGCTGGGCTCTGTTCCTCCCAAGAGGTGCAGGGGAAAGTGGACCTTATCTTTCCACTGCTGATGGAAGTGTGCGGTTGCCATGGGGGGAAAGGAGAGAGGAGGATTTCTTAGCAGCATAATCCGACTCAACCGGGGTTTGGTTTGTGCTGAAAACAGCTGGCTTTCTGCCCAGAACTGAGAATGAACTTTAGAGGATTTCCAGCGAGTGATCCACATCTTCAAAAGCATTCCTCTGGCACAGCAGCGTGCTCCAGTGGGCCTTGTCTGCAGCCCTGTTAGATGGAAGCTGCTGAGGTGCTCGGAGTGAGCTGAAGTATTAAAAATTAATATTGGCAAAAGGAATAGTTCCCATAAACAGACATTACCAACCTGAAATTTAGTCATTAAGAGGGAAAAAAAAAGCAAAAGTAATTTCAAGTATTACATCTAACTGATTTCCTCGGGGAACACTCCACAGCTTTATCGCCGCATTTCCCTGCTTTCCGCAGATGCTCCTCTCACCTTGATGGCTTCGTGTAGGCTTCACACAAACAGGAAAGCAATGAAAGGAACTCGACAAAAATAAATAGGGAGGAACAATAGGATGGAAAAGATGAAATTTCAAATGTGTTTAAATTACGGGAATTAAAATTTATTTGTGAAATTATAAGGTGATATATTTCAGATATATGATTAACAAGTATGTATACATGTAAGCTCCTCTGAGAGTCTAATTAGAAAATACTTTAGAATAGAGAGTTTAAAAACCTCCTTCTATTTATTTTCAGAAATACTTCTATTATTTAAGAGACCCACACAGGTGTCTCGGTCACATGAAGTGCTCTAGTTCCACGAGAAGGGCTGCAAAGCTGAACTTTCTGGAGCCGATAATCCCTCCTGGATGCCAGCTCTGAGCCTGGCGGCTCTGTGAGAGCAAAAGGGCTTTCCAGAAGCATGTTTTATCTACACTTTACTAATTGACTGGAGTCGAGACATGCCATGCCGTGTTTTGAGGGGAAAGCATGTGATAATTCCTAAGAACTCAGCATCGCAGCAGCAAATGAACACAATACCGTGTTGCTTAGCTTTAGGCAAAAGGAAATTTACGAGGAGAAGAGGCGGCAGCGGAGCAACGCCCGAGCCCAGCCGGGCCATGCCCCAAGCCCGCGTGCCTCCTCCCGGCTCGGGCCGACGGCCGGGAGCGCCCCGAGGGCGGCGTGGGAGCCGCGAGCCGAGTGCTGCGGCGCCCCCTTGCGGCCAGGCTGCGGCAGCGCTCCCGGGGGCGGGCACCGCCGCACGCGGCCGCGGGTCTGCACAGGAGCGCCGGGGCGCGCGAACAAAGGGGTCGGGCCGGCGCGGCAGCCGGGAGGCAGCGGTTGCGCGGAGGGGGTGTGGGCAGCGGCAGCGGGAGGAGGGTCGGCAAACTGCCGCCGCTCCGTAGAGCGTGAGCGGCACTCGCTGGCGGCGGCAGCCCGCCCCTCGCTGCATGGCAGCTCGGTGAGGGAGGAGCGGGCGAGGGTCCGGCGCTGCCCGGAAGCCGCGGCAGCAGCAGCGCCCGCCGCCCCGGCCGGGATGCTCTCCGCTCGCCGCTAAGGCGCAGCCCCGCCGCGATGCTCTCCCCGGAGCGCCACCGCCACCCCCGGCACCCGCCGCCGCCGCAGCCGCCGCCGCACCTCCCGCCGCAGCCCAACCATGTCGTGGCCACCATCGAGAACCTGCCGGCCGAGGGCGGTGGCGGCAGGAGCGGCATCTCCGCGCCCTCCAACGGCGTGCGCCAGCGGATCAGGAAAGTGCTGAACAGGTGAGGCGAGGGCCGGGGCCGGGCGCGGCGCGTCCCGGGGCACCGCGGCCGTGCCCAAGGCGCCGTGCCCGAGGGAGCTGCGGGCGAGCGGGCGGAGGTAGCGCAGAGCTGTTGGCGCCGGTGCGCAGCGTTTGCCCGGAGCCGGGGGAAGCGTGTGCGGACCGCGGGGGCCGGGCGGTCGGTGCGTGCTGTTGGGCATCGCAAACACAAAGGTACCGAAACCGCAGGATGCCACGGCGGAACGCACCGCTGCTCTGGGTGCTCTCCTCTTTGCGGATTGTTCCTTCTGCACTGCGTTTGGTGAGGTGCGAGTTGTTACTCCCGAGCCGTGTCCATCCGGAGCCCAACCGGTTGCGCTTCTCCAGAAGGAGCCTTCGAGCTCCTGTCTGAAGGGCCGCCCGGAGCCATCGCTGCTGCCCGGCGTGCCCTCCTCGCCGTTATGCACAGAGGGGTGCGCGCACCGTGCGATGTCTTTGTGACCCCTTTAGTTTTGGGTACGGGTGAGCTACTCAGGAAACCTCAGCTCTTCTGCCCGGATATACTGGGTTTGGAGATGGAGCTCCCTGATTCTTCCAGGCTTCAAACATTAGGAGTTTATCAGTGTTACTGTCTTTGTTACAAATACCTGGAGCTGTTTTTCCGATTGCTCGCAGATCAGTGCAATTATATGCAATTAATTACCTGTTACCTTTCTAGGAGGACCTCAGAAGCATCGGTGAGGGATGAAATATTTACCCTTTGTTAATTGAACGTTGAAAAATAGTTGAAACGAGAACTCGGACAAACTCAGACATTTTCTCATACGCGCACATTTGCAACTCCCAGTGCAGTACAACCCGCTCTGTTCCTCTACCCCATGACTGTGCTGCCCCACCAGTGCTGTGCACTGGCAGAACCCTGCAGTCCTTCCGCAGGACTGCCCCGAGGCACCTGCTAGCCTTAGGATGTGGTGCTGGGACAGGAAGCTCTCGGGGCAGCAGGAGGTGGGTGAAGGTGTGGAGAGGGACTTGGTACAGCAATGGTGGTGGTCTCGTGGAGCCATCCCACTGCATGGCTGGGGGTGTTGGGTTGACACAAGGAGTTCAAGGACTTCCCGTGCTCATGTATGTTAGATATGACTCTCAGCTGTATATCACGAGTACAGTCGGTGTTTGTTGGCATGCATATGTTATTGAAAGGATGACATTTCTCCCAAAGATTTTTTGAAGGGAGAGAAGGATAGAAATTGGCTCTGATGGCTGAAGTTTGTCTGCGTTCTGACCGATTCACGGCCCAGACCTCCCACTGCCCCAAGGAGCACCCCATGGGCAGCAGTCCCATCACTTCTTGGTAATCATGTGTTTTTCCCATCTGAAATGAAGCAAATTTTTCCAAATGCATGGGAGAAAACTTGTTCTTGTGGAGTACTAAGGCAGCCTTCTTTTTGTTTAAGAGAATCCTTAGCCCATACCAAAACCTGTGCGAAAGGAAATTTTGCCTGAGTGAGGGTTCCTTCAAGAGGGAGAAACTAAGGAACTAAGGATTCTGCACTGTGTAATGTCATGGCTTTTCTACAGTATTTCTGTTGGTACAGTGAAATGAAACCTGACACGCTGTTTATGCTTTCATCTTCTATGAACACAATAGCATGCAAACATGTAAGGAGAAAGGAAGAAATATTGTACCGCACATACAAAGAGGGCCTATAGCAGGATGGATAATTGTTTTTAACTGAAAGAGGGAGTACTTAGGCTTGGTGTTAGGAAGAAATTCTTTTCTCGGAGGGCAGTGAGGCACTGGCACAGCTGCCCAGAGAAGATGTGGGCGCCCCATCCCCGGAGGCTTTCAAGGCCAATTTGGATGGGGCCCTGGGCAGCCTGAACTGGAGAGTAGGAGCCCTGCCCACGGCAGAGGGCTGGGACTGGGTGGGCTTTGAGGTCCCTTCCCACCCAAACAATTCTGATTCTAGGTAGATGCCCAGCTCAAACCAAGTTTTGGATTCTGCAGTTAGTGTTGTTCTACTGGTAGCACTTTTTCCATGCTGCCTGTACTTTGTGAGTACCATTTGCTTGAGAACTGTTTTCGGAAGGTTACTAACTGACTCTTTCAGTTGAGCTAATGTGCTCCTGTTTTCTGCTAATGGGGATGTTCCTAAGACCAACGAACAACATGACACGTTGAGGACAGCTGGGGTCGCCAGAAACCTATTTGCAATTGTTATGGTCAGAGAGGAAACAGTGGGAGAATGGGGCAGGCACTGACAGAAAATAACGACTGTTTCTCTCCTGCTGGGTAGCAGAAGTTTAGTTGCCTGGGTTCTGGGTGCCTTCCAAGGATTCTCTTAAAATTACTTTTCAAGTTTTGGAAACATTTAGCTTACCTTCCAGCCTCTGCTCCCTGTTCGCTCAGTGGTCCCAAGGTAACAGAGAAACTCTGGAAGAACCCCTTAGGAGTGCCTGAGAAGGAGGTACTTCATGGAGGGCAGCATTGGTCAACTTCAAAAGTGCAATTCAGTAATCAGAGCAAATGCTGGCCAGAACTGAAGACCAAAGTGAAACAAAACTGAAGGGTCGGAATCAAGGAGAGTTGGAGATGCCAAGTAGGATTTACTGGAATAGTTTTGAAGTCAATTCTGAGCTGGTGGTAATGGTGAGAAGGACCTGCTGTGTTCTGAACAAGCTGTTACCCTTGAAGCCTGAGAGCATGGCTGAAGGGACATTACATTAAGGGGGAGCTGTGGTGATTACATATCGAAAATACATCCCTGGACCTGTGACTCACACCTGTGGTCTGTGAATCCCTGCTGCCCTATACCTTTCTTGTGGTATTTGCTCAGCAGCTGTATTTGACTGACTCTGTCCTGATATCTCGTAGGGGAGGGAAGAAATTATTCTGGCTGTCTACTTGCTTGCTTCCCCACTGCCTCTGGGAAGCCAGAATTGGACTCCACCAACCTGTCTGCTTGTGGAAGACCACCTAATGAGTGGTGACTCACCTGCCCCACGTTGCCTCCCACCTCCAACAGGAAGCAAGAAAAAAGGGAAAAATTGATGAATCACAGGGGAACAGGTTGCTAAATGGTCTCTTGGGGGGATTCTTGAAAATTATTTATCTGAATGAGAGACCAAAATGAGGTAACTGCTTATAGGTGAACATTACCTCCGTAGTCCTACACACAAGGATAAGGAATTAAAAGGAAGTTCTTGCAAGAAAAATGAATGAATGTCTTTAGATGCTATCTCAAAGTTATTTAACCTAAGGAAACAGGATAATTCCAGGATATTAAAAAAAAAAAAAAAAAAAAAAAAAAAAAAAAAAAAAGAGAGAGAGAAAAAAAGAGAAGAAACAAACCCCACAAAAAACAACCAACCAACCACCACCTAAACTAGAGCCACACCAATGAACTGAGAATGATGTCCGTGTCCCCACTATTGAATCATTTTCTTCTATCAAGAACCTTCCTAGCAAGCTGGTTGGCATGGGCGTAATTCTGGGCTTGCCTGCTTCTGCCTTTCAGTACATTCATGAGGAATAGTTGCCATAAAGCTTAACTGTGGCTTATCTCATTGTTTCAAGGATATCTTTGCATGCTTGTTCTTGTGATTTGTAAATGGCACTTTGCAGTTTTCAAAAGTTTCCTCAAATCATATCAGAATACTAGGGACACGGTCAGTTTGCTGTCTGATAATAGCAGGAGCACAATCTCAGACCCATGTCACCTTTTCAGTGGCTTTGTGGTTGGTATATTCTCTGCTCTTAGGAGTGGCAAAAGCTTTCTTTGTAACAGTGTGAGTCTCTCTACTTCTCTGCCCATTTGTTCACTTACTCAGATATATTTTGGCCCTGGGTGTAAACCAGTGTAGGTCTAATTACCACTACCTTTTGTAGAAGAAGCAAGAAAAAATAGTGCTGCTAATAAATATAATTCATTAAGCTAGGCAGTGATTTATTTTATTATTAAAATGAACAAAATGCAATGAATAAAAGCAGTTTAGATACAAATCGATTCTTCTCGTCAGAAAGCCCAGGTGTTCATGTACAGTCTGAGTAAAACTTTTGCCTTTTTAGTATGTTGTGGGACCAGTTCATCCTTCGAGCTGAGGGAGGATTTGGCCCAGTAGCTGACTAACTTTCAGCTTAAACTGTTTGTAAGGCTACTAATTCCTCAGGAATGAGAGCTGTTTAAATTACACCACAAGCTGTAAAAGCTGTAACCCAGTGATTTTTTTCTTTTAATAGTGCATATTCACATAGTAAACCTGATAGAGTTTATGTACTAAAAAAAGGAAATTGAGGCAATATATTTCATTGCCCTAAAGCAGTACCATCTTTCAGTTGACTGATCAGGGTGGCAAACAAACCAAATAATTTATGGCATTTTCTCCTTAATGAAAAGCAAGTCAAAGATCAAATATATCATTTCTGGAATTTCAGAAAGAGTGAGTATTCATAACCTTCAGTTGCTTCACTTTCTTCTTCAATCCAAAAAGGGCTGGCTTCCTTGGGGAATTTTGTTCTTAAAAAGTACAAATATCTCTCAGAGTCTGCCCAGAATAACAGTAGCTGTAGAAGAAAATATGAGCCCAATTCAGACAGCTGTAGCTCTCCTTTTAGGTAAAAATATTTATACCATTTTGAAGTGAGTCAAAGAAAATGAGTTCAGAGCACAGGCAAAGCAACTAGGTTGTCTTTCTTGTACCTGTCATTTTTATTCTTTTTGGTGGGGTGTGGGGTTGGGATATCATGTCTGCCCTTGGAAAAGCACCCTTTAAGAGCAGAACAGTGTAAAATCCAACCAGTAAGATGTTGTCCACTGTTTCCTTTTCTCATTAGTCCATTTGTAATAACCACTTTGAAAGCGAGAGGCCTCTGTGGGTTAGCTATGTTCCCAATAATCTGGGTGCATAAGGGAAGTACCTGTGAAATCAGAGGAAATGATGCTTTTCACCTTCCCCAAACAACTTATTTCAGTGAATGCATACTTACTGGCATGCCACAGCACGCTTTTAAGAAGCTTTGATTTAGGAGTGAAGACAAGATAAAGCTTTCATATTGCTGCTGTAGCAGGTGCTGGAAGTCTGTCCAAGTACAGGACCAAGTGTCTGAGCATGGTTTCACAGTTAATGCCCCCCAGCTCTGTTCCCTTTGCTTTTCTTTTGTTCCTGGGAATTTGTGCCTAACGAGATATGAGCCTTGTCAGTCCGGTCCTGAAATGGGAATTCTCTGAAGCATGGGGATTGAATGCAGCAAGCACTCTTTCAAATGAAATCAGAAGCCCACATGATGATTGGGAAGAGACTTTTCTTAGGAGGGGCGATTTGGCAAGGTGAAATACATGAGTTTCATCTGTCTACCTCCGGTGTTCGGAAGACCTGTGCTTACCGGGTGCCTGTTGGTGAGTGGGAATTTTTGATACTGGCTGTGCTGCGGGCTTCGGGAAGGGGTTACTGCCTCTTGAACCAGAGGGGTTTCAAAAGAGCAGCGCTGTAAATGGCTCCATAGAGAGAGCTGGAGGAATGGACAGAGTAGGCTCTTATGGGATGGACAGAGCAGCTTTAATGTGCTAATGAGGGGAAGGCCAGATGCCAGCAATGATCAGAAGGGTTCTTTGTGGCTCCCTCTCCTTTGGGATGGCTGGAGTCTCTGTCCTTATCGCTGCTGTTTCTGCTGGCATAGGGAAACACTGGGGCTATTACTGAGGTGTTCTCTTCCTTTAAGTCAGCAGATAGCCTTCCAAATCAGCACTTGAATACTGATTAGGGCTAATTACCAAGAAAGCAGAGGAAAATGAACTTGCTGAAGAACCTTGAGTTTAAAAAAACTGCAAAAAACCACCCCCTCAAACCCAACAATGAGAAAACCCATGCTCAAAGGCTTGGGAGCTGAGCTTGAGCTCAGCTGGAATCACTTCTTGTGAGAAGAGTTGTATAGGGACTCATAAATCGCTATGATTGTAAAGTGTATAAGTGTGGGGGTTGTGAAATTCATGTAGTGAACCACCTGATCTACCTGTCTCTGCTTATTTATGTCTGTCATCTGTCCCTACAGGACTTTTTTTTTCCTGAAAATATGCTGGTTTTGAAGCTTGTCTTTCAGCTTTCTCTGACTTAGTTTCTCTCATGCTTTAAGAAAGCATTGTTTCAATACATATTCTCTTCCCATTGTTTTTTCTCAGAGGCACCAAGAGATTTCCAGCACTAGGAGGATGATGCTGGAGCTCACCATAAAGACCCGTTGTCAAATGATATGATCCCACTGTAAAATACACTGGCACTTACTAAGCCAGCCTTCTGTTTGTGGCAGAGGCAGTCATCTCAGTTTCTTGTTAGTGTGGGGGTCCGTTGGTTCCTTAGTCTGGCTTTTCCTGTAGAGATGTGGGAGGCCATGTTCCATCTTTGGATAGGTCTGAGCTGAGGCAGTGCATGGTGAAGCACAGGAGCTTAAGGTTTGGATGGAGAGTCCTCTCCCTAGCTATAATTTTTATGCAATGTAAATAAGTCAAAACCTGGGAAAGAAGGATGAGATTTTCTCAAGGCTACATGTGCACAAAAGTTTCTTTTGTCCAGACTAGATTATTTGGACGAAGAGCAAGCGAGACTTCATGGTAATCTGGTGATGGGAATACTTATGCAGGATACCAGGTTTAACTCTGTTTTGCCTCATCCCTGAGGGCTGCTGTGGACACCTGAATGGTGAAGTTCGCTTTGGATGAAGGGTCTTTTCCTAACACAAAATGGGAAAAGTTTAAAAGTTTGGAACCAGTAGAGGCTTTTTTGCCCAGCTCATCTCCCTAGGCATTTCAGGCCTCAAGGTGTTCATTTACCAAAGCACTCTATGCTTGAAACAGATTGCTGCATCTTTAATACAGATAAATGAGGTAATTTTTGTCCGGTAGCAAGACCATAATTATTACCTCCAGAGCCCTAATGTTAACTGCAACCTGTAAGCCAGTATTAGCTGATGACAGAACAAAACCAAAATCGGAAGCATTTACAGTGATGGTCGTTAGTTTACTTGGCCCTCTCTGGCCCCCATTTGTCAAAGAAAATGTTGCCGTGTGTCCAGAAGCCTGCTTTACAACATTTTATGAGGCTGCATGCATTTTAAAATGGTGCTGTCTCTGTGCTGCATTCATTCTCAATACTTTGTCTCATCTTGCACACATTTGGTTTGCAGCTGCCGGTGGTGAGGGCAGGTACCTGGGTTGTGCTCCCTGCTCGGGTGCCTCTTCATTCAGCTCATTTCAGGGGAAAGGTTTCAGCAGTGAGCTCTGCTGCTCCACTGCTGTCTCTCTCCTGCCTAACGATTAAATTCCAATCCTTTATGTATTATGGGGCTCAGAACTGCCAGCTCAAGTCCTTTCAGCCAGAAAGAGAGTTTGTGGGCTGAAGGAGTTTGTGGCTAGAAGGTGAAAGTGGGGCAGATATCTCTGCCTGTATTTGATAAAAAGAGTTAGCAGTCTCACTGAAAGAGTAGCTTCAGAGTTGCGAATCACAGACAGGAGGCATGAGGTTAGTCTTGGACTAGCCGTAGCCTAATGCTCCAGGAGGGGTGAGGGCTAAGCTGTACTCAACCCTATGCTTTCTGTTCTTTACCCAGACTTGGATCCATGTAGATTACCCACCTGGGTGCTACTGCTGCTGTCTTAGGATGCAGTGGCTCTATGTTGTTCCTAGCCTTGGGATGATAAGTGCTGGAAAATACTTGATAAAATTAAATGAATTATGCTGTGATTATTCGAAGCCCAGATATTTGGGGGAATTTAAATATCTTTGTGTTTACCGTGGCTTCTGTAGCCTGATTTGGACCATTTACCTCCTGAAATCTCTTCTTACTAGAAGCTGAGAATCATAATGAAACAGACCAAGTGTTGCTTCTCCTTTTCTCTCTCTGCTACAGATACAATATGCTTTTGATTATGCTTTTTAACTCCCCACTGCCAGTGTATTCAGGTCTGTAGGGACTGTCCTGGGTAGACTGAAAGTGAGCAAGGACAGCAAATACCAAGTAGGCTGTGAAGAGCTGAGCATGGAGCTGGAAAATATCTTAACGGTTATGGGATTTGATACTTGAAGGAAATAAAACTTTAATGTTGTAGATACAATTTTCATCAGGCTAGGAATAAGGTTTAAGTACTGTCAGGCAGAAAAACTAACAATCTTCATCTGACTTGATAGGGAAATCTAGCATCCGCAAAGCGGTTTTTCTGTGCAGCCTTGTTGTGCTGTGGGATGTAATGCTTACAGGTGGGCCTGTCTTCTGTGTTTTCAGGTTGGCTGCTTGTTAACTTATCCTTCTGCAAGAAGTTTCAGTCTCTCTGTCTCCAGGAATTACCACCTCAGTAATGGAAAATAGAAGAGGTCAGACTGGAGTGCATCCTTTTCCTGCTTGACCTACCTGAGCTACACAGGAAACTTCCTGACACATACTGCTGGGGATGCTTTGTAGAAAAAACAGGTGTTTTTCGGGAATTTCCATTTGCAGAAGTCAAATTCAGTTCTTCCAATAGTGGACAAAATCTGTGTGTGGCCCTGGAGACCTTGCTCTTTTGCCTCCTTTTTAGGTTCTTCTACCAAAGCTGCTTTGCTTCCATTTAGCAGTCAACAGCATTTTTCTTTTATTTCATTTAGACAGTATAGTTCAAGTGTTTATTGAGTCCAGCTTGCCATATCTTTGAAGAGATACAGTGGAATGCAGATGTCAGTAAACACTTGGGGGTCTAGAAGCAGGAAGTCATGGTGGTGTGATAGTTGTAGAATGTGTGTGAAAGCACTGTTCCCTCGTATTGAAAAGGAAAATTCAGGTTTTTTGTCATTTAAACAAAAAGGTGACAGCCTACCAAAACAACAGACAAGTGGTAGAATGCACTCAAGTTATTGGGCAGACTGGCTGAAGTGAGTGTGGTCATGGGAAGGTTGATAGAACTGGAAGAATTATGTTGCATTTCCAAGAAAAATCTCTGGGATTCAGAGTTTCTTCTGCTCTAAAGAGATTGCCTATGTTAAAGACATTAAGTAATTCCCTAATAAGTTACTTGGAAAAAGGGCTGCATGTCTGTATGGGAAAGCAAGTGAGATGAATTACAAAAGGTAACCGATTTAACATCCTGTTACAAATGAATAAATTCTAGCACATTCTAGCTCATAGAACGGTTTCTGTTAAATTTGACATCTGAAAGTGTTCATTCTTATTGATTTGGTAACTATTACCATGTTAATAGAACTTATTATTACTCAGCTAGATTAATATATTAGATTTATTCCCATACTTTTACAACCTATAGATGTATTGAGACATGTGCCCACAGAATCAATACCAATTTCTTTTCACATTTATGAATGGTCTTTCTACATCCAGAATACTGCTACACTTGAGAGTATTTAGCAGCAGTTTATTCTGAAGTATACGCACTATCTGACAGTTTCAAATTTGTCTCTTTTTTCTTAATCCTTCAACGATTTATTATTTTTCTTCACATGTTTGTGGGCTCTGTTTTAGCAAAATACCTTGCATCAAGTACTAGCAAAGTCATGACTGTACTCTGCTCAGTGGGACTATTCGGGAACTTGTGCTTGAAAGATCTGGGCTCTAAGACCATACCTAATCTTTGAGATGCCTTTTGGATGCCTTTCTGCATAGCAGGTCCAAAGTGAGAGAGGAAACAAAGATACAAATTTAACTTCCTGTCAAGTATCCTATATTTACATTTTCCTTTGAGGAGCAGCCATTTGTGCATTTGTCTTTCAGGAGCAGTGGTGTTTGTTTGAGAAGCAATAGCATGCAGTTTTGCAGAGACTGGCCCAAATAACTAACTCATACAAGGCAAGAAGGGAAAGAATATTGTTTATTTTCTTATTTGGTTGCTTCCGGAGTACCAATCTGAGATGAGAAACGGGGGGAAAAATACCTACACACATATACGTATGATACAGTTGGAAGTATGATGGTGTTGGAATTAGAAAGCTTGGGTGATGCCTTATGCCTGCTGACACTGTGGGATTTGGGACTGAAGGTAGAGTGTAATGATTTGCATCGTGTTGACTGTGTTTGACCAAAAGGTGGTGGAGAGCTGGTAGCAAAAAGCAGCTCAGCCAGCTGTTTGCATGGGTTAGCAGGGAGAGGTGGGCTTTTGTCTTCTACTTTCAGGAAAAGTTGCATCAGGTCTTGAAGGGAAATCCTGCCTTCTGAGAGAGACTCAGTGGGAAGCTACATACAGCAGCTGCTGATTTGCCATCCAGGATTGGGCACCAATTCTTCTTTTTGGCCTTGGGCAAATCTCTCAACCTCTCTAGGTCTGGTTCAGCATCTGTAAAATGAGGATACTTAAACTTAACTACCTGGAAGAGTTGTTGATTAGTTAATGCTTCTAAAATACCGTACAGTGCTATAAAATACAGAGTAAGTGCTCCAGAGCATTCAGAAGTAGCTAAGCTGCAGTTCCCATTGTGCATCTCTGACACTTTACATGCAAACTTTGGTGAGGAAACAAAATGACCCATGCATGTGGCCTGTGGAGGCTTTGGGAGGTGCAGGGGTGGCTTCTCAGAGAGAGCCAGTGAGCAATGTCCAGACAGAGGACAAAGTCAGGGCCTGCAAAGAAGCCTAGCCTGGCACATCAGCCAGCACCAGCTGGGGCTGTCCTATTGTACTGTTCTCCCTGCTCCTCTCCCAGCTGCACACTGTCACCTCTTGCCCTGCCTCTTCCCAGTCATTCGGTAAGAAGCTGGTCCCAGCAGAAGCTTGCCATGCTGTGCATTGTGCTGCTTGCAGACCTCTGCTGACTGGGAAGGAGTTGATGGAGTTGAGCCTGCAGTCCTTCCTGAGAGTGGCATCTTTCCACTATTGTGTGTGGTGCTTGCAGTGCGAGTATATGGCTTTATATGAACAATGTATGCATATGCGTACATTGATTTGGTTTCACAGGAGGCTGTAAAAAACTAGGGTGGGGGAAGGACACAACTTAATTTCCTGATTGCCCACTCCCAAGCAAGCACTCAGAATTCGTTAGGAGGGGTGGTAAGTTACCAGATAGGAAGATTCCTGCCAACCTGTCATGGAACAGGGCAAGGTAGCGAGACCATGGTGAGGAATGAGCTTGCTCTTAAGCGACAGTCTCTTGAACTGCCATGGGGAGGTCTCACCTCTGTGTTTTTACTGCTGCTCTGACTGCTTCTCTAAGCCCAAGCTGGCTCCTGTCACATTTCACAGCAGACATTCAGCCCATGGGCATGACGGAGAATTAGAATGGCCAACACAAGTTGGGTCTTAAAAAACAAACAAACAAAAGAACAACTAAAAGCCAGAGGGGTTAACTTTTGATTAGGCTAGTGCCTAATCAGTGGACTGATAAAAGGAAGGAGGCTGTGAGCAGGGGAAAAAGGACATGAGAAATTACAGAATTATAGAATTGTTTGAGTTGAAAGGGACCTTTAAAGGTCATCTAGTCCAACTCCCCAGCAATGAACAGGAACATCTACAGCTAGATCAGGTTGCTCAGAGCCCCCTCCAGCCTGACCTTGAGTGTCTGTGGGTATCTGGGCATCTACCACATCTCTGGGCAACCTGTTCTAGTGCTTCGCTATCTTTACTGTATTTCTTATATTCAGTCTAAATCTACCCTCTATTAGTTTGAAACCATTTCCCCTTGACCTAACACAACAGATCTTGCTAAAGATTTTCTCCCCTTCTTTTTTATACTCCCCTCCCCCCCCCCCAAAACACACACACTTTTAAATACTGAAAGACCTCTATCAGGTCTCCCCAGGGCCTTCTCTTCTTCCAGGCTGAACAACCCCAGCTTTCTCAGCCTGTCCTCATAGAGGAGATGTTCCATCCCTTAAATCAGGGGTTGGAGGAAAGAGCAACTGGAGAGGAGGAAGCAAAGTGTTTGTACAGAAATAGAAGAAATAGAACAAGGCCCAGCATCTGGTAGAATGAACCTGGATGGGGCTGAGAGAACAAGATGTGCTGATGGCTGTGAGCAGCACTACACAGAGATGTCTGTTCGACCATCCTTGTTACATCTTCTATTTTATTTTTGCAGTCAGGGATGATATCGGTAAGGATGTGCACTCATGCAGAAGTTAATGTAAATGTACTAAACATTTTCCCATTGCCAGAGGATGGAAAGGGAGTCTTATCCCTGATATTATTATTCATGGTTACAGAAATACAGATGTGTGGGGAACACCACACCCCAGAAATAAGAGAGAGTCTAGGGAAAGGAGGACTTCTCCTTGGTCAAGGAGGGATCTGGTCAGAAATCATCTAGGCATACTTGATGCACACAGGTCCATGGTCTCCGTGTGATGGGAAGCACCTACTAGCGCTGAGGGAGCTAGCAGAAGTGAAACCAGTGAACCTCACCTCTATCCCTGGGAAGATGATGGAACAGTGTATTCTGGATGTTGTCTCCAAGCAAGTGGAAGAAAAGGTTATTGGGAGTAGTAAACATGGATTCACCAGGGGGAAATCATGCTCTACCAGCCTGGTAGCCTTTTATGGTGTCGCGACCAGCTGGGTAGATGAAGGGAGAGCAGTGGAAGTTCTGTATCTTGACTTCACCAAGGCATTTGACACTGTCTCCCATTAACATCTTTGTAGGTAAACTTAGGAAGTGTGAGATAGATAAGTGGACATTGAGGTGGATTGAGAACTGGATGACTGGCAGAGCTCAGAGGGTTGTGATCAGTGGTACAGAGTCTAGCTGGAGGCCTGTAGCTAGTGGTGTTCCCTAGGGGATGGTACTGGTTCCAGTCTTATTCAATTTCTTCATCAGTGGCCTGGATGAAGGGATAGAATGTGCCCTCAGCAAGTTTGCTGATGATACAAAGCTGGGAGGAGTGGCTGACGCACCAGAAGGCTGTGCTGCCATTCAGTGAGACCTGGGCAGAGTGGAGACTTGGATTAACAGAGGAACTTTGAGTTTCAACAAGGGCAAGTGTAGAGTCCTACACCTGGGGAGCAGTAACTGCATGTATTAGTACAGGCTAAGGGCTGGAAAGGAGCTCTGTGGAGAAGGACCTGGGTGTCCTGGTGGACAATAAGCTGGCCATGAGCCAGCAGTGTGCCCTTGTGGCTAAGAAGGCCAATGGTATTCTAGGGCGCATTAAAAAGAACATAGCCAGTAGGTCTAGGGAGGTGATCCTCCCCCTCTACTCTGCCTTCGTGAGGCCACATCTGGAGTACTGTGTCCAGTTCTGAGCTCCCCAGTTCAAAAAAGACAGGGATCTTCTAGAGAGAGCCTAGCAGAGGGCTACAAGATTTTTAGGGGCTTAGAGCATCTCATTTGAGGAAAGGCTGAGAGACCTGGGGCTGTTCAGCCTGGAGAAGATTGAGAGGGGATCTTGTAACTATTTATAAATATCTAATGGGTAAGAGTCAAGTGGTTTGGCCAGGATCTTTTCAAAAGTGCTCAGTGACAGAACAAAGGGCAATGGACACAATCTGGAACATAGGAAGTTGCCATAAAAAAGAGAAAAAAGCTCTTAACTTTGAAGGTGTCGGAGCCCTGGAACAAACTGCCCAGAGAGATTGTGGAGTCTCCTTCTCTGGAGAGATTAAAAACTCACCTAGACACTTTCCTGTGTGACCTACTATAGAGAACCTGCTTTAGCAGGGGTTTGGACTAGATGATCTCCAGAGGTCCCTTCCAGCCCCTATTATTCTGTGATTCTGTAATTTGTGACTCACTTCTCTCTCTCTGGAAATGTGTGCTGTAATTTCTCTCCTGCTGATGATTAGAAAAAATAACAATTGACCAGTGGCTGCAGAACTGGTTTATCCCATTTACTGTAATGACATGCGCTGTATTATAGCATTCTTCTATACTGAGTGCTGTGAATAGCTATTTGTGTTTGGCTGATGTGACTTAGGGGGCCTATTGTTGCTCTCTGGCCTCTGTTTCTCTTCTGTTGCTCCCCAGAGCCAACAACCATGTGCTTTCTTTCCCCAAAGCCTTTCCTCTGACGGAATGATCTTATCAGCAGTCCCATGGCTTAAGTTACAGGAAGAATTTTTTAAGAACATCCACCAATTTGCTTACCTTTGGGAGCAGTCACAGCAGCACTTCTTCTGGGAATACAGATCACACCAGCACAGAAGACAACTTGCTGCAAGTGTTTCTTTATTACTCCCCTTTCCTGAACCCATCCTGTATCCTAGTATGGTGTTATAATTTCACATGTCAGTATTGCTGTGGAAAGGTGCTGCGCCATTCCTCTCTATCACTGCTCAGGTAAAGCTGTTGTGTTTGAAGCACCAAATACACAGGCAAGCACACGCAAGCAGAGCTAAGGGTGAAAACTGGTCTTGTCAAAGATAATATGTATGAAACAGTAGGCTTTTATACTGTTCCTGAAGAGAAGTAAAGGATTAACATGTCCAGGTAGGAAACATATCCATTACTCAGTTCTTCATTCTGACTCTACTGAAAAAAGATGAAAGTAAGAATAGAAATTACTGATCAAGCCCTAAGGCCTCTTCAGTTGTGACTTTCTCTTAAAAACTGGAGCATTGCAATCTATCAATTTTTTAGCAAATATGAGGTTGTGCTTGAGGTTCTTAGGAAGTTATTTTTGATCCTGGTGGTGGATGACCATTTTTTGATCCCTGGAGTGGAATTTGAGTAGGTTTCACTCGTATGACTTGGGTTGAAGAGTTTCATTTCTGTTCCTGTGAGTAACTGTGTCATTTCTTACAGACCTGGGTATTAACAATTAACACCAGTATTTTTTTGTAACAGCATTGAAAACATAGCTGTAATGTTTTCCTTTCTGCTTTGGCCTATGGTCTAACACAGGAATTTTTCAAGTTAGAATCATAGAATAGAATGGCATAGGTTGGAAGGGACCTTAAAGATCATCTAGTTCCAATCTAATTTTGTTCTGTGTTCCCTCTTTGTCTCTTGGATTATTGTCCAGCAGGAACTCAGACTTTTTGCTGGTACTGGTCCTGTTTTGGGGAAGCTCAAAAGTAGTTGTATTAGTATTGCTCTAAGTTAAAAATTTAACAGCTTGTAATTAAATACAATCCAGTCCAGGTTGGTATCTGATTGACTGGGGGAAAAAAAATCATATGTCCCATAGGCAAGTTGAGTTATCATGCACAAACTAGGAAGATCTCTCTGTTAGTGAGAGTATGGGCCCAGGTGATTTTAAAACAAATAGTAAAAAAATAAAAAATCCAAAGGCACATACACAAAAAGCTGTTTGTGGCTTGATGGGAAAATGAGGGAGCAAGAAGCTGGAGAGGTATCTCTGGTCAGTTCTGTTGATGTGTGAATCCCAGTTGTTGGGAGCAGAGGGATGCAACACAGCAAAAATCTGTCTCGCTTTGTCTCTTTGTATCTAAGCATGCTTCCGTGACATAGGAATAAGCTGTTTCTTGCTTTTGGCTAATGGCTGTGGCTCTGCTCTGGTTTCAGGCAGGCAGAGGTTGCCAGGAGCCTTGAAGAGAACTAGCTTGCAGGTGTGGATATAGCAGAAGCATGAGCTGTTCTTGCAAATACTGTGATGATGTACCAAGAGAGGTGAGGTATCTGGTTTGTATGAAATACCTATTAAATGAGTGAAGGAAATACAATAGCAGCAAAGGTGGAAGATTCATTCATAGATTATTACAATTAATTCCTACTTGGATCCCAATGCGTATGGTTCCCACGGTTTTATATCCTGCATATCCAACATTTCCTGCTTCCTCCTTCTCCCACTACATACAGCTGCACTCCAAAACACGGAAGAAACCTAGTTGCAAGATTTCCTCCTAAAGGAAGGAGAGAGGTGGACAGAGTCCCCTACCCCAAATGAAGAGGGTCTATTATGAAGGATTAATTGCGGCCAAACAATGCGGACCCTTGAGGAGTTTGTCACCCTGTTGAGATGCGTGTCTGGGTGAGCGGGGACACTGCAGGCACTGTTATCGCGGAGCGAGTGCGCCTCATGTGATGCTTCGGTTGCCATAGCAATTAATCGCCTCCTTTAAGGACCAGCGCTGAATACAAACCCTGTAAATTGCCCAGAACACTAGTTAAAGCTGCCCCTTAGGCACCTTTGTGTTTAATTTTAACCCAAAAGATTGGATGGAGGTTTTTTTCTCCTTATTTTTCTACTTGTGAAAAAAGCCAGAACGGAGTTGGTACGAGCAGCCGGACCAGCTTCGCCCTGCCGCGGCTTTCCTCTCGAGATGCAGTGCGGGCTAGCCAGCCGCTGCACGGAGACAAAAGGAACTTTTGTGAATAACAACTGCAAAAATACAGGGATGTGGTGGGTGCCATGTTTGTGCGTGTAATCTTCAGGCGGCCGGGGATGGTGCGTGCCTGGGGAATGGAACAAGCGCAGACTCCGACGGGTTTGCATGGATGTTTTTGTTATGGAAAGGCTTATAGCAAACAATCAATGCCGATGCGGCTTGCTTTTCTTTGTGCCTTAAAAAGAACGAGTGGGAATTACTGTGCTGTCAGTGTTTATTTATGTAACGACTGTGGAAATGAAAACCAGCTACAGTAGGACCATACTGTGTCTGTTTGCATAGGTAATGGTACAGAATTGGGGGGCGTTTACTACATAATGGTGACTCCAGAAATCTGCAGGTGTGAGCAAAAATTCTTTTTAAAAGTCTCTCTGTAGGTTGAAGCACTGTTATTTTGAAAGGGAGTCTTAATTTCTTCCATGCATTAATAAAATAGTTGCAAAATCTGTCTGGGTGTATGAGAAGTTTTTTCTTGATGGTATTAAATTCTCTCTGACCTTTAATATTACTTCACAGGAGGAAAAAAGCAAAAAACAAAACCAAACAAGCAAAAATACAAAGAGAAATATGTTTAAAGGGATAAATTAGCAAACGAACGACGCTCTCTTAGCCTTAAATAATGGGATTGGCACAATTCAGACCAGTGTTATTTAATGAAAGTTATGTTGGTACATATACATTTATGCACACAGATGCATGCTGTATATCCTATTTTGGGTGATTACTTTATTCCCACTTTTCAGACACAGGAGTAGTGTTTTGTGAATGCTGCTGCTTATCATAACTAGAAAGAGTTTAAAACTGAAAATGGGCAAAATGACTGAGGAGAGCAGGCTGAGGTCTTTATTTAGTTTGTATCTCTGCAAGATCAGCTTTCCTGCATGGAAGAACAAGAGCCAGTCAACTAAAAAGCATTCTCCTTTTCTTCTTTCCTCCTTCCCACCTTTCTTTTCATGGGTTCTGTGCAAGTACTTTTCCAGATTTACGTTTTTATTGGTCAGCGGAGGTGCTTGAAAGACCCTGAAGCAGATGCGGTTTTGATGTCCTTGTTAATAGTCATAGAATGCTTTGGGATGGAAGGGGCATTAAAGACCATTTGGTTTCAACCCCTGCCATGGTCGGGGACGCCTCTTGCTAGATCAGGCTGCCCAGGGCCCCATCCAGCCTGGCCTTAAATGCTTCCAGGGATGGGGCATCCACAGTTTATTTGGGCAACCCGTTCTAGTGTCCAGTACCCTCGTAGTGAAGAACTTCTTCGTCATATCTGCAACTTTCTGAGTGTGACCATTCAGCAAATTCCTTATCTGCAAAGTGGCCTATCTGTCATATCCATGTCTCTCTGATTTACAGGCAAGGATGTCATGTGGAATTGTGTTAAGCACTTTGCACAAGTCCCTGTAAATAGCATCTCTTATCCATCAGTGCTGTAACCTCCTCATGGAAGGCCACTGAATTTGTCGTGCAAGACTTGCCCTTAGTGAAGCCATGCTGACTGTCACCTATCATCTCTTTGTTTTCCACATACCTTAGCAAGGCTTCCAGGAGGATATGCTCCATGATCTTGCTAGGCACAGATGTGAGATTGATCAGCCTGTAGTTTCTTGGATCTTCCTTTTTTCCATTTTAAAAATGGGAGTCAAGTTTCCCCTTTTCCTGTCAGTGGGAATTTCAGTGGACCGCCCCAGCTTCCCAGGTATGATGAATTGTGGGTTAAAAACTTCATCTGCCAGTTCCCTCGGGCTTCTTGGATGCATCTCATCAGGTTCCAGGGAAGGTACCCACAGTGCTGGAGGTGTTCACAAAAGATAACATCCTCTGGAGTTGTTTTACCTTTCATAGATGAGCCTCTGCCTTGGTTTGAGAGGGGTGAAAAGGGGTAAGAGACAGTTCAGGTTTAAGTTTCTGCCACGCTGACAACAGTTTTTCATTCAGGGTGCTTCTGAACCCAGATGTGGCTATCCATAACGCTGTCAGAATTATTAGACCATATCCTCTTGCCCTGTTCTTCTCAAGAAACTTGATAATAGGCTTTTCTTTTCAATACAATGCTGTGTGTTTGTTTATTTAATGGAATGAAATACTAACATGCATTTTGCTTCACTGAAAATATTCCAGTCGGTGGGTATGTGGGCACTGCTTGCCTTGAATATGTCAGTTACATGGGTTCTGGTGTTGTCATAATTATCAGTCATCTTATATATTACAGAAATCCAGAAAACTTTCTTTAGTCCTTCTCCACCTGTAGCAGTGCCAGTACTTCCCTGCATAGAAGTCATGGGCCGGACTCTTGGGAATTTGCTTAGGTGAAACGCTTCTATGTCCCAGACGCACTGCTGACAGCGACCAGTAGGGGCCTGGAGCAGAGACCTTGCTGTCTGGGTGCTGATGATCAATTTTATCTTATTTTTCTCCTTTCAGTGGTCGGTTTTGGTGAAGTAGCAGTCAGTTGTCCTTTTTCTTCTCTCTCCAGTGTGGCTGCCTTTTCCTTCATCCCCTCACAGCAGCATTCCCTGATTTCTTTCCCCAGCTTGGCCGTCTCTTCTTGTTCCTTCTAGAGAGAAAATATTCTTAAGTGAGGGTCAAATGTTCAGGTCTCTTGGGGGAAGGAGCTCAGGGTTTTGAGACCAAAATAACACAGCTGCTTTTAGTGCCTGCTGGGAGGAATTGCTAGCCTGCATGCCCTGCGATGACTTCTGCATGTTCTTGTGGAGGTATCTGGTGCTGTTTAAGCATCCGCATACTTGAAGAGGCTTCAAGGAGCAGCAGTGAGCAGCAGTGGCTTTAATGTAACTGATTAGCATGCCCCACAGTAGCAGCATGCCAGATTAGAATGAATAGAAACTCACATTAAAATTTGACTTGATTTCTTCAGTGGAGATTATTTAGTGTGACAGTATGCTTTAACTTTTGGTCAGCTCTGAAGTGATCAGGGCACTTGTACATCCCTTTGACCAACTTCACGTATATCCTTGTTAGGTTATTTTTAGCTGCCAGCACTAGTGCTGAAGTGGTAGGATAATTACAAAATAGTGATACGAATGTAGAACAAAGCCTCTTTAGTTTTAACCTGTGATCTGATGCTCAATCCCTGCTTCTTGAACAAGGCATTTACCTGATTTGCTTCTGATTTTCCCCTGTGGATGCAAACTCTATCCTTACATCAGGAGCTCTGAGTATTTAATGAAAAAAACAGGAAAGATCTTTGTAAATGCTTCTAATTTTTATTGTACTTCTAGGATGACAAGGGAAAGTAGTAGCTATAGCGAAGGAGAAGAAGAGGCTTTGCAGGCTACGTCAGAGGTGTGGAAGACTCTTCCATCTCTCACTGCAGCTCAAGAAAACATAAAACTGTGATGTATTTGGGAAGTTGTTGAATTATTTATAATACTGGCTCTGAGATCTTTGTTAGTTTCATTTTGATAATATTTTCTTTCTTGCCAACAAAATAGTCTCTGTAAATAAGCTGCCTCCTCTTTTACTTGAGTGGCTTGATTGTATACAGTTATCCCTTGGCTGTTACGACTCTTTAAAGTAACACTGAGTTCAGCTGTGTAGGTATTTCAGCTTTACATCTAAAATACTTACTGCTATAACCGACCACGGAAATGCACATGGCTCAAAAAAAAAAGAAGAAAAAAAAATATATATATTATAAAAGGGAAAAGCAGTTCAGCTGACATCTCCGTTGTCTTTTTTCAATTTCCTTGGAATTGCCATGATAAGAGTGGCCTCCTACATACCTTTAAACAAATTGCACCTACTTGATAGAGGCAAAATTGAGAGATGATATACTGTATGATGAACACAGTACTTCTGAAAGCTTTTTTATCTTAAAGGTGACCTGGAATCAGTAATAACAAACCTGGACAGAAGCCTTCTGTCCAGCCTCAGATCCAGACTTGCTGCAAGTCCATTTCTCTGCGTACTTTGCAGCTCATGTCCTTCCAGCATGTCCATATCCTCCTTGACTTAGCAAAGTCTCTGTTCAGTATCTTACTTCTGTGTCTTTGGCCACTGGTATCTTTATGGCTTAAGCAAGGGAACACAGATTTCCCCCCTGTCAGAGGCAGAATAGCCTCAAATGCAGTGGCCTGGCTTTGATATGAAACCCTAGCAGGCACGCAAAAAAGATCAAGATTTAGATTTCAGGGTACTAAATAGCCAACAGTGTTAATTATACAAAGACAAAACTGTTAACAAAGTAGTGTTAACTGCAGTTAATGAACCTGAAATTTCAGTATTAAATATTTAAAAGAGGTTGACTTCAGCATACAGAAAGTGAAGATCACTGTAGTGTCTGATAAAAAAGCAGGTGTGTACTTGTAAAAAATACGGAATTTGGCCCTACAGAAATCCAAAAAATCAATAGTAGCATGCTGTGCAGTTTCCGAATGAAATAAAGAAATTCAGAAAGAATATAATTCTTAAATATTTTAGTAAAGATGCCAGGTTATATGGCATTTTATGAAGATCTACCAACTCCAACACGAAACCTGCCCATTCATTCTGGGTTGTAGTTATAAAGCTAACACAAGATTTACTAACTTCCAAAGTAAAACATCACTTCTCCATGTGGTAAGTTGAGTTTTGCTGTCTGATTTAGGATAAAAATTAGCCCCAAAATGCATTGAAAATTATGTGCACTGTCCTAAGATTGATTTAGTACTGAAAAGCTCACTAGCATTTTTTTTAATCACATTTTCTCTTTGCCGAATTTACTGTAAGTTTTTGTGATACTACCTTTTTCTGTCCTAGCTCTGTGATCTTGCAATATGCTCTTAGAAAAGAGGTTATGTTCATTTTAGAGCAGAGAAGCTGAAGGATGTGAAAGAGCATGTACTAGCTAAGCTAACTGTACCACTCATTTTTATTTTTAAGGGACAAGATATGAATGTTGTGCTTATTTTCTGTGCTGTAGCAGAAGATGTTTGGGACATCTCAAAAAAGACTTAATTAGGACCAGTGGGATAGATATAAAAGCTGCGTAACAGGAAGCAGAACCTGACGGAGATGCCTGTAAGGAAGGTAGACCAATCTTTCATGGAAGAAGAGAGATCTTTTGAAGTATATCTCAGAAAGCCCTTCAGAGGCCACACGGAGGAACTCGCTCTGTGCTGGTGGGAGGAAGACAAGGATGATCTAAGATCCTCTGTCTCTTGATTTCTGTGACGCTGAGCTCTTTGTCAAAGCTGTGAGTTTGGAGTTATTAATGGTGATAACGAAGGATATGCACACAGATCTGAAGTTCGTTATATCATTATGGGATGCTACTTTCTAGCTGTTTGGAGGAGAGCAGCACTGTGCTTTGTGGGCGAGGGAAGGTACATGAGAGCAGCATGGCTGCAGCTCTGCCCACCCTGATGCTGTGAGTTGTGTGGGGCAGTCTTCTTTCCCCTCTTTTGTGGCACGTAAACTGTAAGCAGATCCTCAATGAGTGCCTCTGTGCTAGGCAACAGACAAGCAGCGCCTGGAATCTGGCCTGCTCATTGATAAAAGCCTGGCTCGAAGGGGCGTCGATGCCTTTGTGCAAGGGCATCCCAGCCTTCCCAACAGGCTGCCGCCAGACCCGGCTGTCTGGGTCCACTGTCACTTCATCCCAGCCGCCAAGAATCTGGCTCCTGGAGCCCGTGCAGGGGGTTTAAATCCCTTGTGTTAAAATAATATGTCCGCACAAAGCGTTGCTTTAGTGGTGTGAACTCAGGGTCCTCGATGGTTTACCACTGAGCTCTGAGCTTTTGGAAGCAGAAACCCACTGCCTGAGGAGGCCTTTCCCTCTGAGGAGGGTGAAACAGCATTTTGTAGACTGCTTTGAAAGAGAAAACAACAATAGCCTCAAAATCTCACCCTGAGTTTTTATATTTAAATAAGAATGTGGAGCAGTGGCTATCTCCTGGTAGAGAACTACAAACTGACATGTGAGATATGCATTTCTCTGCCCGCTGGCCCGAGAGCAAATACAGGATCTGGAATAAAAGAATGAAATTCCATCAAGTTAGTGGAGTTGCACTGGCCGGAGGCAGCTCTCTCCCTGCTCTAATTATCATTTCTGGTGGAAGCACCAGTCACAGCTCTGAGTCTGTGAATGAGTGGAATTTTTTCTGCTAAAGCAGATAATCCAGCTTCATGGCTGTGAATGGAGAATGGCATGTCTTTCAAATTACCACACAAACTCTGAGCACATAGCGCTTTTCTGAGATTTATGAGTAAAGCTGCTAAATTAGTTGGTGATGGGAAATTAATTTCAAATTTTATTCCTTTGAGAACTCTCTGGCTATTGGCTTTCATGGGCTGTATGAGCATAAAAATAATGCAGAGCTTGCACCTTCTTTTTCCTTTGCTTTTGCTTTCTTTGTTTTTCTGCTGTAGTGCCTGAAAACATCATGCTTTGTTTGACCTTCAGCGTCCTGTTACTGGTGGATAGAGGCTTGAAGGGTTTGTTGTAGCTATTTTTTTGTTATTGTACACTACCTGTTGCTTAGAATAGTCATCTTCATGCAGAAGAGAAGAAAAACTTCACTTTTCCAAATGTCTGCCAAACTGAAAAACTGGGAGAAGGGAAAAAAGGAGGAGAAACGTCTGCTTACTTTTTATCTCAAAGCACCAGCCGTGATGCAGCCATCAGTTGGGTGCTCTTTCCTCTACATACTAACGCTCTGTTTCATTGAAGGAGGCTCTGCTGCCTGAGCAAGCTCATTACTTCTACAACACAGAAATTACTAAAAAAAAGGATCATTTTTACTAATAAATTGCTTGTGATTTTTTTTTTTTTTATTCTTTTAAACTCCAATTTTGGGTATATTTTTAATAAATATATGTGAGTTTCTAAAGTTAAGAAACTAATCTGGGCTATTGTGGAAGTTGAGGGTTCCACCTTCTGCAACCATCTGTGTTCTGTGTGTGAGAGCTGAAGTAGCATTAGCCTTTCTGAAAAATGGGTTTTAGATTCCTAAGTGATACTTCTGTGATTTTTTTTCTCCTCATAAACTGTTGCCACATTTCATGGACGCAAGATTAATGTTGATAGGGAACTTATGTGTAAAGAATGGACTATTAATCACGATGTAGGTTTATTTTGCCTGACATTGGTCATCTCTAGACTTAACTTTGGTAATGTGTGTTGTCTCTGTGCTTGGTGGAGGAAGATGGACCCTCTCAGAGGGGGTCGTTGTGTTGTCTTATAATGGGTCCTTGTCTTCTGAATGTGCCTTTCTCTGTCCTTCACTGATAGGTGATTGCAAGTGACTGGGCAGGTGAATTTTTGAGGGGCTTACATTAGATGGGGTGGATTCTACTCCTGAATCAATACCAATATGTTGCTTTCTTTGGATTCTGGGGGGAATCAAAATTCTTGCCAAACTTTACCTGATCAAGACTCATTTCATGTCCTCCTCAACACATGTAAAAGGTTTTTTTTTTCGTGCAAGGAAGTCTAAAGATAAATGAAGATGTACACATATCCAGGAGTATTTAAGCAGTGCTTAGCATGAGGTTTCCAATGTCATATTTTAATGGCTGGAATATGGTCTCTTACAATCAGGGAAAAATACCTTGTTTGCTGTAGTAAGAGTCTGAAAGGGTGGAATGGTGCTAACAAGAGCATAGGTAATGAAGGAAAAGGTGGGTATTTTTATAAAACCTTTTAAATTTATTTTAATGTGTTACTTTTAATGGCAGCATTTACAAGCCTGTTAGTAAATAATCTCAGTGCAGACATTTATTTGGAAAAGAGACATCTCCATGAGATATTGTTAAATGACAGTACTTCATGCTAGAAGTAAATCAACTAAATGGTGTTTTAAATATCCATCAATTTCCTTCTCTCAGCTCTTGTACTTCTTCTATATTTCATGCTGCCATGCTGCTGTGATAATACTTGGCTGTTTCACAGCTAATGTGTACAGTCTTACCACTTCGAAGAATTGCAAAAATAATGCCATGCTTTGCATTGTATTTGGAGACAACATTGAAAAGATCCTCATCTAGATAACACAAGAGCAGTTTTGCAGCGTAACTGATGAATGAATAATTGTGGAAAGCTCTCAAATCTAATCCTTGATGCAGATACTTAATGTATTCCTTCAGCTTTAATTTCTTTCAATTTGGAATAATTTTAGGTGAGTGTCTGTGTTATGGAGAAGCAGCACTGAGTACTATACTTATATCATTTAATAGTTCTTGTGACTTTAATGAAGACTTCGCATCAGCAGAGCCCAGTAGAGCTTTCAGCAAGTCTGTAATGTTGAATAGGTGTGGAGGCAGAAGGGACATCATTTACTTGCTTTTTAATAGCTCTAATTTATCAAATGCTTACATTTCTAAAAAATACAAATAATGTATTGATATCCTGTATTACAGGAAAGCCTCTTCCTCCTCCTCTTGCTTACATTTTTAATAGCAACTGAGATAAGGGAAGAGGTAGTTCTGAACAAGGAAGAGCATGGATAATCCCTTGTAATCCATAGATACCATATCTCAGATTGTTTTAATCATCACTATGATATTAAAGTATCGTCCCCATTTGATGCTGTCAAATTGCTATCAATGCATTGCTTAATGGATGCAGACTTCTTCCTAGAAAGCGTTTCATATTCTCAAACCCTATTTTGCTCAGGCAAAATATGAATCAATTCTAAGGATCAGTACTTTAAAATGATGGTTTGTGAGTGTAGCAGATATGCTGTCACAGCTTGAAACAGTGATTGAGCACCTGGTGGGAAGGCAGGGCCAACTCAGGGGAGTTCAGGTGTATGCAATGCACCTGAGTAAATGAAAGGGGTGAAGCCAAGATCCACCCCTTCCCAGACCTCATTGGAGGTAAGGGTATCTTGTTGGAGATCTGTGTGTTTCTGAGGCCTTCTGAAGGTAAGTAGCTTTCCTTGTTTCTGTGTCCACGACTTCTGCTTTTGAGCATATCCTCCCTTGCTGCAGCCTGGGACTTCGCTGCTATGATATCATTGCTGCTTTTTCCATCATGTTACCTGGAACTTCAGAAATGTCTCTTACCAAGAATTTCAGAGGACTGTGTATATGCTCCTGCCTGCATGAACAAGACCTGAGTTTCATAAAGCTTACTCAGATGGCCTTAACTGCCAGCATCTGGGTTACAAAGGAAAACTACAGTCATATTCCCTACAGACAAAAAAAAAAAGTGTGTTGTTTTTAAACTATGGAGATAAAACTTACCGTAGTGTGGCACTACTGTCCTCTAGCCTGCTAATGTATAGTGTCCTGTGAATAATCAGCAAGGTAGCATAAAGATAGTTGCTGTACAGAATTGCTAGATAAATTGCGTTCAGTTTCTAGAAAAATAAAGGCACATGCCATTACCTCAATGGCTTTTCAGTAATTGCACTCAGCTACTGCCTGCTAAATCTTGGTTAAATCTTAATTGACATGCTCAATTATAGAATTATAAACTTGGGAAAAGAAGGACCTCCCTTGTCTTTAGCTGCAATAACATAGCTAATTCTAAAAAAGGCCTGTTATCTCACCAAATACACTTAGCAAAAAATTTTTCTAATAGTTTAGCGTCCCTGCAAGACAAAGGAGTAGGCACATTGTCTGAAGAATATAAAATGTATTAATTCTGATTATCAGTGGATGGGAAGTCATGTTTCTTATTCTTTTGACACTGTAGTAGCTACCAAAGTAGAAAAAACATTGAAACTCTGTGCAAAACCTGAGGTGTGTTTCAGGGCTGCAAATAATTCTGTTTCTAAATCTAGAGAGATCCTCATCTCTGGGGATTCTGTTTACATCCAAATACAAGTTTCCCAGTTTTACGAATGGGATATTATTTGTTGATTTAAAATAATAATAATTTAAAAAAAAAAACAAAACACAAAAAAGCAAAAAGCTGCAAAAAAAAAAAAAAAGCCAAGCATATCAAATTTAGCACACAAATTTAAAGCCTCGCTTAGGCCTTTGTCAGTGGTCCTGTAAAATAGTTATGGCTACTGGAATGTATGAAGCAGTGGCTTCTGTCTTTATCATAACTCCATACTGCTTTGCCCCCCATAGAGCCTTGCTGATGCCAGCAGCTGGGATGCTTCCTTGGCTTGGCTGCTTTTCTAATGTAGTGTCCTGTTGTGTGTTTTAAGGAAAGAAGTGTAAGAGAAGAGCTACATTCTCTGTTGTCTGATTTTTCCCTAAGTAGAAATTTCTGACTTAGGAGGAGGGCTACAACTCAGCCCACTTATTGGCTCTGGACCACTGCATATGGATCATATATTGTAAAATTTACTGAAAAGAAAGTTGTTGTTAGATTAGAAAGATATTTCTTTGAAGACAATGGCTAGGGAACTGTAGCCCCCCAGATGTACTCAGTAAAAGAGTAAATGTCTCTGTGTGCCTGCATACAAATTTTGTGTACTGAAAAGGTTAAAATCAAGTCTAAATAATCCCCAGAATGATGCTCTGGATCAGTGTACTCCAGAGGAAGTTTTACAAGATAGAACTGGCCACTCCTTCCAACTGCACTTCACTTGTATGTACTTTGCAGTGCCTCCTCTGGGTTAGTCTGGGCAAGTGCCAAGCAGATGTGGTTTTAAGCATCCTCCCCCACTCTTCATGTCTGTTGTTTTTGGCACCTGTGATTCAACAGGCTTGTCAGAGTTAGGCTGTCTCGCACTGCCAGGCTTCAGTGGTGCTGCATGAGGTCAAATGCCTGCAAATAATATAAAATAATATCTCTAGTACCAATCAGGAGAGCCATCAGAGCCTGGTACCTGTAGTGGCAAACAGGGGTTTGAAGCTGTGATGTGAGCTGGCATACACTGGATCAAAGAGTGGTGGGTGAGCACTTGTAAAACTACATCCTAGCTAAAAGCAGGAACACAACCGAGTTCCAGAGCCCCTGCCTCTGATTTTAAGACACAGACAATCTATTGGTTACTGGACTCTGAACCTGATTTGTATTTACTTCTAATTTAATATAACTCTGCTACAGCTGCTCTGTGGATTTTTAAAAAATTATTACTTGTTTTTTCTTTGGTTGTTTCTTTTTTTTTCGTTTTTAAACGTCAATGGGTGACTCAGGAGAACAGAGGTTCTTTCTGCAGAGCCTGGCATCACCCGTTTTTTACTGCTTTCTACGTGATTTTCCACAACAAGCAGAGCAGTAGATTCCAGCTGCATTTCACATGAACTGGGCAGGAGGAGGAAGAAACTCACTCTTTGGCATTTATAACTGATTTCTTGGCATGAGAAAATAAGAGAGCATACAGGCCACAAACACAGGAAGTGTTTCTTGAGATGTGTTTGAACAGCAGTAGCATCCGATGAAGTGGAAAAATGAGCTTTTCTGTTCCAAAGGTTTCATATTTTGTGTTGCAAGTCAGGAAGTGTTCTCTTACCATCTGAAAGGAAATTAGAGGAAGGCTGGTGAAGTGATGTGCATGCTGACAGAGGAATAAAATACAAATAATATTTCTAATAAGTATTACAAAGCCTAAGGTGTATCTGTATGGGATTTTTAGTGGTACTGATGTGCTATTTTTGTGGAGCTGCTAAAATGCAGTAGATGACCACATAGAAGCCAGTTGTCTGAAAGGCCAATCACTTCCTTATTTGCTTTTTTTCTATCTCTGTTTTTTTGTTCTGTACAAGGAGAGAGATCCCATCTCAGAAGGGATTTTGAGCTTCTTTCAGCAGGGTCATGTGTGCATGAAGTGTTTACCATATTGCAGGAGCTACTAGTAATAAATAAAGTATTACTTGAAGTCTTTATGAAATGGGTGTTTCTTTGCCTATAGAGTATCCTCCCCTACCCCTTTGTCCTGATATTCCTCTGAAGGCAATGTCAAAAAAAACTAATGTTTTTTTTACATAGTGTTGAAGTTCCTGGCCATGGAGGCTGTTTGGTCAGTAGCAAATGCAGATCTTCATGCTGCTATAGAACTTGAGGCATCAGGATAATCAGCCTGCACCAGCAGGGAATGGTGACCTGTTCTGGTTGATACCTTTTACGAATAGTTAGCTTTTTCATTATAAATATAAACAATCTGTTTGCTTAGGTATGTCAGCATTTGCTCGCTGGGTTTGTAGCTAATTATAAAATACCCTGCAGTTCTGTTTCAAAGCAAGATGAATTTAAAAGGACTTTTATATGTGAAAGCTTAAAACTCTCCCACCGTCAGAAGTGCTTGAAGAAGCAAAATGTTGCTAGCAGGGCTGACACTGTACCCCAGTCATGAGCCCTGGGCACCAGACACCTCTGAAGGGATGGAGATGAGCCAGGACGTCAGTCCCAGCCCTGGTGTCCCCATGTTACTGGCCCTGAGCTCCAGCAGCCAAAACTTGAGGTCGGGGAAGAGCCTCTCGGATGCCCTAGTCAAGGACAAAGTTACAGCCTCATGGAGGAGTCCTATGTGCTAATAAAAGAGGCTGGGTCTGTTGCCTGGGGTCTCACTTTATCAGATAGGGAGCAATCTAGCTTCTCCGTGAGGGAGAAGCTCTGACAAAACTTGGTGAGGAAGATCTCTTTTGTGCTTCTTCTTGCCTAAGCTGTAAGGCTAAAAGCAATGTGGGGCGTTGTGTTCAGTCTTTGCTTTCCTTTCCAGTGCTGTACCTTGTGTCTCTCGTGTGAGCTCCTGGTCTTGACCTGCTCCTCTGCTCTTTTCCTGCCTCTATGGCTAGCTTCCCACCACTCTCTAGTTTCTCTGTTCCTCTTATTAACAAACAAACAAACAAAAAAACCAACAAAAAACAACATTTTCTTCTCTAACTATGCACTAAAGAATTCCAGAAACTGCAGTGCAAAACTGATGTACATTGGTAGAAGCTGCTCGTGAACATCTCATATTATTTTAAGCTAGAGGTGTAAATGGTAAATTAGGTATGTGTTCCTGGTGTTTCCTTTGATTTGACCTTTTCTTTTGCTACTAAAATGTTTAATCAATTCATATTTCAAATACTTTTCAACTTTTTGTCAATGGCTGTGGTGAGAAGTAGTATAGATGTTACAGGAATGCCTACTTATATACCTTACATCTTGCAGTTCTGGGAGTGTAATATATATCCTGTATTGTATTTTATTTTTTTCTTGTATCTTATAGTCTTATTTGGATGGGGAAAAAAAAAAAGCTGGAGAAATGCAGTGTACATGTGGAAAGAAAATGAAAGTCAATTTTCAGAGATCAGATCTTAGCTTCTTTCCACTGCAGCAGAGTCAACTTTTTACAGACCTTACTTTCCACTTTAGAACTTGTGCTTATTGTTTTTAAACCAGTCCTACATCAGATCAAGCTCCAGGTTTTTAGGTAAACTTCCAAGTCCCTTGTTATATGTGGGGATGTCATTAATTGTTAGCCTGCTTACTGATGCCCTTATTTGAGGAAAAAAATACAAATAATCATGTGTGAAGTGATGTATCATGCCCTTTGTCAGCATCGTGACACTGCGACTGGTGGGCTCAAGCCTGTGAGGTGCTGATACATATGTCTCACCTCAGCACTTTACTTTGTACCAGAGTAACTATGCGTAAAAAAAACAACACACCGCCATGCTTTGCAAGAGGGTGGCCAGCATGGTCAGCACCTGGATGTACGAAGCCCAATGAAAGTGTTGTGTATTATAGGGAAAGAACGACATTGCACTCTAAAAATATTGCCCCTCTCAGGTCCTACTTTGTCTTCTCCTTCTGGTCGCTGGTATTAGCAGCTGTGGTAGATAAAGAGGACAGTGCTTTTATAGACAGGCATTCTGTGATTTCACATTGCTTAAAGCTTTTTCTCTTCACTGCACTTATTTGGGCCCTGGGGAGGGGGAGAATCTAAACGTACAAGGGCAGAAATAATTTCCCTTTTCTTTAACAATTGCACCCATGATGTCAGCTGCCGCAAGTAATGTAGAGTGATAAATTGACACTGAACTTGAACAGAATTCATGGCGTGCTGAAGACAATAAGAACCTCTGAGGAAATAATTATTTTGCTGCCAGGAGCTCATGCATCTCAAATTGGTTGGTGCAAGGACTTTAGAGTAGCCTGTCTGCCTATTGAATGAAGTTCAGAGCTGGCACTGCTGGCTCCGTGTTAGTGCAGGAACTTAGCCATTGTGATTTTCTCATAGTATGTCAGAGGAAAGAAAAGAGCCACAGAGGTCTAATGTTGACCACTTCTGCTTGCTTGCAGGGAGAGAGAGAGAGTGGGCACTGAAAACCAAGTGAAGTAATATGCTCTTTTTCCTGTGGACATAGGGTGTTGGTACTCTGACAGGGCAAACTGCTGTGGTACTCACTGCAGTCACTTAAGCATAGCAGTCACTGTGGAGTGGGAGGTCCCCTACATGCTACAACAGCAAGAATTTAATTTACTGTTTGTGTGCTTGAATGATTTGGGAAGGGCAGAATTCCTCTGATCAGATGACCATTGTTACTGATTGGGGTCACAATCATTAATTTTCCCATGAAAGTAATTAGTCTGCATTGTATGCAACATTTCTCTCTTGCTCTTTAGTTTTCTGGAGTTGGTAGTTATAACTTAAAAACATGATCAAGCTGTTCTCCCTGCACCCTTGTTGAATTCAGTCCGAGGACTGAGGGCTCTCTGTGGAGGCCTGTAATTAAACTCTTACTTTTCATTAGAATAAACCAGAAATGGCTATCTGGTACTTGGTTCCCATTGACTTTCACTGAGGGTCAGGCACCTAGGTACCTCTTCTGCTTTTAGAAAGTTCACTCTGAAATCAAAGGACATGTTGAAGGACAATCTCCCTACAAGAACATGTATCTTTCTTTTCCCAAAAATATTCATATCTGTGAGGGAAAAGGAGAAAAGATAACCTGCCAAATTTGTCAATTTTTAATGCTTCTGGTGTTTAAACTGAGTTTTTGCATGGTAAGTCAAGATACATTCATAAGATTTTTGGAAGATTGTATATTAGTGTATTTCATCCCAATTTGAATAACAAAACCAATCATATGAGTTTGTGTTTGTGTCTGATCTGCTCTTACACCTTGTATTAAGGAGCATGGATACTTAATCTTTTTTTCTGTAGCTGTGCTTCTCAGCTCTCAGTACTTGTTTTGGAGTTGGCTTTGTTTAACAAACCTCCAAAATTTGGGCCATGCAAAATTCATTCATTAAAATAAACATATTGTGACATTGTGCCTTCAGTAACGATGGCTTTTCATAACAGTAGTTTTACTGTTCTGTATTTTTAATGTATGTGATTTTTCAGTGTTGACATTGTCCATTATCACCTGTAGTGCAAAACAGCATAGTGGACAATAAAATTGTTACTCATTGAAATGATGTTGAAAGCTATATCAACTGCCAAAGGAGGGGTTTTCTCCTCTTATATGATAACTTTTTCTTCATTGTTTGTAGTTTATCGATGATATGCCTATGGCTACATATTGTTTATTTGAGCCGAATGAATTGTGGTGTTACACTGTGTAAGACTAATTTTTTGTTACGTAAGCATGACATCATATAAAATGAGATGCAGTCAGTGTGTTCTGGTGGTAATGTTCTTGTGAGAGTTGACAGAAATCTCTGAAGTTTTGATTACAAAGAAGTTTCTCATAACACTTGCACTAAGAGCGTGGCATCTTTTGTCTCTCATCTCTATGAGAGGAGGGAGTTCTTCCTTCGGTGCTTTCTTGCTTTCCTGCATTGCATTGAGAGTTTTAAATACACAGGGGATGTTTCCAACTCTGTTACCTGCAAGATAGTAAAACTGTAACAGCTGTTGTATAATAGGTGAATATTTTGTCCCCTGTTTATATGTGGCAAGGAGCTACAATTGTTACCTCAGATGGGATGTAGAAGCAAACTAACTTCAGAAAACTGGCCTGTAGAAGGACATCCAAATGTTAGAGCTGCCAGTTAATGGAACTGAAGCCAATGCTTGTCTACCCTTTCCTTTTTTTTTTGTCCTTACTTATGTGAACTTTGAAGCAAAGTAACTTCACTTCAGCAGCTATTCACCAGATCTAAGCCTTTGAAAATCAGTACACGCTGAATATATATTGTACTTATTTGGCGAAAGGTAAAAAGGATGGCAGGTTATTCAATTTCTGGAGGATTGAGGTTATGTCAGTTGTTAAGACACCTGATCAGCACAAGGAGGCTACACAGAGTTCATCTGTGGCATTTCTAACAACACTGGTCACCTAAATCTCAGCAGGAATCTGTTGTCCAGAATGACTTCAGTTACTTGTTTAATTTAGATTAGTATTTAAAAAAAGTTCTCCAGTAGCTCACATGCTATAAATGGGTCTTTTTGAGTTGCGAGTGAGACAATTAAAGGTGGCTTGTTATGACTGATATAACTTAGACTCTGATGTTGAGAATTTGAGGAGTGAATTAAAACTTTATCAACTGAGACATTTTCATTCAGCAGAAGTGGCCCTCAGGGTGCTTTCATGTGAGCTTTGGCCAATCAATGGGGAAGAAGATTTTGAAACCATATGTGCTGCGGAGTAGCACTTCTGTGGCTGAAAAGATTCAGTGCCCTGTTTGTCCTGTCCTACTCAGTTGAAGATACAGGTCACTTAAAAATTTTAATTGTTTAAAAACTAAATATATCCTTCCTGGGATTACTTTTTGTGTTCTGGTGACTGTCATAGCAAAAGAATTTGTCTTCAATTGGAAACTTACTGAAATACTTATTCCAGAATAAGTTCTCTGTCATAATAATTCCTTTATAGAGTCTTTCCTTATGCTGTGATGAAAGTACTGTTAGAGTTTTGGATATTAATTAATAACAGGGGGATTGATTTCAGAAAAATGATAGCATTCCAAAATAATTGCTCCATATCAGATATTATTCTGCAGTGCCAAGCAAATTGCCGTGTACCAAAGCTTTCTACTGCTGTGACAGATAGAGCAATTCTTAGTATTGTTTGAAAGTCTATGCAATATGTAATGACATGATTTTTCTATATAAAGCTCTGAGCAAACACCCTGATGTGAATTCAGATTAAGAGTTTTAGTCACAACAGGATATTAAGCAAAGAGGAAATACAGGTTTAAGTATTATGTATGCAACTTGGGTTTTCAAGTAAGAAGTATTTTATAGCTGTTTTTCTTTTAGTGTATCCCATGTAACGCTAAAGCCAGAGAATGTTCTACTAAATGTAGAAGTGAAATCACAGAATCCTTATCTTATGTAATTACTAGACCCTAGCTCTTGTTTGTGTACTTCTGCTGCAGGAATGCTTCACCTCTGGTTCCTTGCTTATATTCCTTAATGAATCACTGGCATTTATGCTGGAAACAATAAAGAAAAGAGAATACTACCCTTTAAATCTTTTCTTCTATTTTCATTAGATTAGTGCTATTCATAAAAGTAAATTCCAATCTGATAGTTTTTCCTTTTCTTCCTTTTAATAAATGTCTGGGATGTGTTACAACCTTGATGCTGATAGGAAATTGTTTGTTAGTTGGCTGTCTCTGATTCTCTGTTCTTTAGACTGCCTGAGATTAAATTTCTCTGGAGTCTCACTGGTGACAGCAATATAAAGAGTTTTGCACACTCCATTGTGCTGACCTGTAATTGCATGCCATGGCTGCTGTGTGCCTGAGAGAATGGCAGAGGGCTAGTGGCACTGAGTGCAGGATTGTTTTCATTTTGGTGGAAGTCTCATTATGTGCTAATATTCAGTTTCTTTTTCTGCACCAGTAAACAAATATTAATGACATGAAAATCAAATAAATAAATGAAAATGTGCCAGTAGCTTGTCCACAGGATTTGGATATCAGATGGATAACCTGACTGCTTTTGTGTTGTTATTGATTTGCAGTTGGATGGAAATATTAAAAAAAAGAGAATAAAGAGAAGAATCCAAGCCCTATGATCATTACACAAGTCTCTGAGAGACACCTCTTTTAGCTTCTCCAAATTCCATCTCCATTATCCACAGCAACCTTCCCTCATCCCTTTCCTGACTGGAGTCAGCCTGTTCTCCCTGCATTCACTCCTGTCTAACAAGGGACAAGTTTTGAGCAGCTACTGGCAGAAACGATCTGTAGAAATCAGCTTCTGCTCTGAGAATCTGTTCATGAGTAGCAGTTCTCAGTCTGCTCTGAGTTTTAATTTCTTTAGACCTATCTATCAAGTAATGCCTTCTTCGAGTGTCTGCAGTGTCAGGTATTGCTCAAGATAATGCATTTGTGTTCAGGCTCTGGTATGTAGTGCCAACAAACACAAGGAGCACAATAATTTTAAAATAGAGAATCTCTAATTTTAACAAGATTTGATGTTGCTGTATGAGTTTATAACTTTTTTTGATGAATGAGTGTACTATGATACAGAAAAGCAGCCTCCACTCTAATTCAATTTGAATGGTTTCCTCTAGAGGATTCAGATGAAGTTTAACATTAAATTTGTTCCCACATCCCAGTTAGGGATTTTGAAGCCTGCTTCATGAAAAAGCCAACTCTTTGGGGCAGAAATTTCAGTCTGAGTTACCAACAGTTATAGCTTGAGACACCAGCTGAGCGCTCTGGGGCTAATCGTCTGATGCTGAGCCTTGAAGTCATGACTTTCTGCATCAAGACCTTCATCAGATACAGAAAAACAGCAACAGAAGGTTAAAGTAAGAAAAAAAAGATGGGTACTGAACTAAAATCATGGGATTGATCTTAGAAAATAATTCACCTAGCCAGCTGTGTGTCACAGTGTGGAGCTCCCCCTCGAGCTCTGGGCCTCCAATTTATATTATGGCTAACAGGTGTTAATTATTGTCCTTTTTTGCAAAAGTTTTGTTATCCCAGTGCTGATTCCTGTTGATAAAATTCTGCTCCAGCTACCACTTCAAGGAATAAAAGTGCAACATTTAGGTTTCATTAGGGAGCATGCTACAATAGCTGAAGTTATGTATGTTTCTTGACAAAATGAAGTGATGGGAAGACTTTTTGAGTAGGTGTCTGTGATTTCCAGCATCAAAAAAAAAAAAATGGCACATGCTGCCAACTCAGAAGGTCCTGCAGATGTGTTGTGCTGCCAGGGCCTCAGGGGCTGGAACATGATTTTAGACTTTTGCCAGTTGCTGCTCCATGTATATTTGTCAACTTTATTAAAACTTGTGAGGGATGCAGCAGTTCATGCTATTGCTGACCTTGACTCCCTCTTCTGTTTTACGAAGCAAAAGTTTTGATCTGAGAACACTTTAGCATCTAGTCTTTGCTTCCAATTTCCTATTCTCTATTGGTATTTTTTCTTACAGCCTTTTCTCCTTCTGCCATAGCATCAAGTGGTATGAACTCGATAATTGCTATTGTGCATTATTGTTTTATAGAAATTACAAACATAAGTTTTTATATGCATTGATGCTGGGAGTTCTAATTATTTTTTTAAGTGTAATGTAACTCAAATCTAAAACATGTTAAGTATCAGACAGCAGAGATGAGCATTACCTTTGGGTCACTGTACTAAAGATGATGGTGGTTTTACCTTTATGTAAGATAGAACAGATCAGCAGGTGGTATATTCAGATCTGCTGCTTCACTGATGTGTCAGCAGTTAACAGCTGCTCTTCATAGCTCAGACAGCAGATTACCTGTAGAATATCAAATGTTGTAGTTAGTGCTGACAATCAGAGCTAAATGGACAGATGTTTATATTATTAACTTGTCATTTGTTTAAAGCCACTTATTATAATATACATTAATCAAGTGAGGTAGCTAATTACTATCTAGAAATATGTAAGAGATTGTCTGAATCCCTTTATGCTGTTTTGAATGTAATATCCTATGCTTTGTATTTTGGTTGACATGCAAGGAATGCATTTTTGGATTTTGTGTGGGGAGGGTAAGCGATGCACATGCAGGCAGTTTGCTGCATGCCAGTAACTTATGAGTTACTCTCCAGTGAAACTGGAGACATATTTCCTCTCAGGCAAGTATGTCTCTTGCATACAGGGTAGTTTCCCACATTTGTGTTTGTCTCCAGTCATATCAGTAACATATTTCTTTGTGAGTTTTCCCTACTCTGGGTTTTTTTTTTTTTCATTGGAGCTAAAATAGCTTTCTGTATGTTCATTCAATTTCCACAGCTTCAGGCTCTTCACAGCCTCTGCAGTCAATCCTGAGTTATATTTTTACGTTGTTGTACAGATACGTTTTTAGTAGAGACCTGTTAATTGATTTTTGGGTATCTCACTAGCACGTGTATACAGTCACACACAGAATTTCTGTTAACATATGTTCCTGTAGACAGTGACATTTATTTAATTAGTCATCACAAACTGCAAAAATATGGTTAGATTGTTATGGCTACATCCTGCTAAAAGAACAAGTATATTTTTAAAGTTTTCCACTTTCAGGTCGCTGTAATCTAGTTAAAAATTCATCTGAGAATATGTAACTATGTTAAATATCAATTTAAAAAAAGGATGACTGTTTATGTTGATTCATTTATGTTTATATATCACAGAATCACTAAGGTTGGAAAGGACCTATAAGATCATCTAGTCCAACCATCCACCTATCACCAATGGTTCTCGCTAAACCATATCCCTCATCACAACATCCAAACGTTCCTTGAACACCTCCAGGGTCGATGACTCCACCACCTCCCTGGGCAGCCCATTCCAGTGCCTGACCACTCTTTCAGAGAAGTAGTATTTCCTAATATCCAGCCTGAATCTTCCCTGGCACAGCTTGAAACCATTCCCTCTAGTCCTATCACCAGTTACACGAGAGAAGAGGCCGACCCCCAGCTCACTACAACCTCCCTTCAGGTAGTTATAGAGAGCAATAAGGTCTCCCCTGAGCCTCCTCTTCTCCAGACTGAACAATCCCAGCTCCCTCAGCCGCTCCTCATAAGGCCTGTGCTCCAGACCCCTCACCAGCTTTGTTGCCCTTCTTTGAACACGTTCCAGGGCCTCAATGTCTTTCTTGCAGTGAGGGGCCCAGAACTGGACACAGTACTCAAGGTGCGGCCTCACCAGAGCTGAGTACAGGGGGACAATTACTTCCCTGCTCCTGCTGGTCACACTACTTCTGATACAAGCCAGGATGCCATTGGCCTTCTTGGCCACCCAGGCACACTGCTGGCTCATGTTCAGCCGAGCGTCAACCAACACCCCCAGGTCCATTTCCTCTACACAGTCTTCTAGCCACTCCGCCCCAAGCCTGTAGCGTTGCTTGGGGTTGCTGTGGCCAAAGTGTAGGACCCGACATTTGGTCTTATTAAACCTCATCCCATTGGCTTCAGCCCAGCTATCCAGCCTGTCCAGATCCCTCTGTAGGGCCTCGCTACCCCCAGGCAGATCGACACTTCCAGCCAACTTGGTGTCATCTGCAAACTTACTGAGGGTGCACTCAATGCCCTCATCCAGGTCATCAATAAAGATATTGAAGAGGACAGGCCCCAGCACCGACCCCTGGGGAACACCACTCGTGACCGGTCGCCAGCTGGATTTAGCTCCATTGACCACCACTCTCTGGGCCCGGCCCTCCAGCCAGTTCCTTACCCAGCCAAGAGTGTACCTGTCCAAGCCACGGACTGCCAGCTTCTGCAGGAGAATAGTGTGGGAGACAGTGTCAAAGGCTTTGCTGAAGTCTAGGTAGACTACATCAACAGCCTTTCCCTCATCCACCAGGCGGGTCACTAGATCATAGAAGGAGATCAGGTTGGTCAAGCAGGACCTGCCCTTCGTGAACCCATGCTGGCTAGGCCTGATCCCCCGGTTGTCCCGCACTTGCCGCGTGATCTCCCTCAAGACAATCTGTTCCATAACCTTCCCTGGCACCGAGGTCAGGCTAACAGGCCTGTAGTTCCCCGGGTCCTCCTTACAGCCCTTCTTGTAGATGGGAGTCACATTGGCAAGCCTCCAGTCTTCCGGTACTTCACCAGTCAACAAGGAGCGCTGATAGATGATGGAAAGCGGCTCGGCTATCACCTCCGCCAGTTCCCTCAGCACTCTCGGGTGAATCTCATCCGGCCCCATGGACTTGTGACAGTCCAGTTGGAGTAGCAGGTCTCTGACTGTTTCCTCCTGAATCGTGGGTGGTTTAGTCTGCTCCCCAGCCGAGACTACCAGGTCAAAAAGTGGAGTACCCTGAGGATAACTGGTCTGACCTTTAAAGACAGACGTAAAGAAGGCATTCAGGACCTCTGCCTTTTCCTTATCCCCAGTAGTCATATTCCCAGCCTCATCCAGTAAAGAATGGAGATTCTCCTTAGTCCTCCTCTTACTGTTGATATATTTGTAAAAGGGTTTCTTGTTTCTTTTTATCCCAGCGGCCAGGTTGAGTTCGAGCTGGGCTTTCGCCTTTCTGATTTTCTCCCTGCACATCTTAACAACTTCTCTGTACTCTTTCTGAGTTGCCCGTCCCTTCTTCCACAGGATGTAGATTCTCTTTTTCTCCCGGAGCCTCAAGAATAGTTCCCTATTCATCCACGCCGGTCTCCTTCCCCGCCGGCTCATTTTGCAGCTCAGGGGGACAGCCTGCTCCTGCGCCTGTAAGACTACCTTCTTGAAGAGCAACCAGTTGTCTTGGACCCCTTTACCCTCTAAGACTGAATCCCAGGGGACTCCCCCTACTAGTCTTCTAAACAATTCAAAGTCCGCCCTCCGGAAGTCCAAGGTAGCAGTTTTGCTGTTCTTCCTCCTGGCTCCACCAAGAATCGAGAACTCTACCATCTCATGGTCACTCTGTCCAAGACAGCCCCCGACCTCCACATCTTCCACCAGACCTTCTCTGTTTGTGAACAGCAGGTCTAGCGGGGCAGCTCCTCTCGTAGGCTCTCCAGCTGCATCAGAAAGTTATCTTCCATACACTCCAGAAACCTCCTAGACTGCTTCTTCTGCGCTGCGTTGTATTCCCAGCATATGTCAGGGAAGTTGAAGTCCCCCATGAGGACAAGGTTATAAGGTTATAAGCATTTGTGTTTATACTATCTGCATTTCCTTTATTAATATAGAATTTTACAAGATCTTAACTTCTTCAAGTGCAAACCTGAGTGTCAGGTTGCTCATGACAAGAGGAAGCCATTAGCTGCTTGGTAATACAGAACTAGAGTCATATGCCAAAATCATGCTATTTATTGGCGTCCCTCTTTTAAGTGAAGATATGCCATTCTGCTATGCAGGTTCATTGCATTCTTCCGCAATTTTTCTCTTGTTGTCTTTCTCCTCTGCCCCTTCCATTTTTTGCGCAATTTGCTCATGAGAGACTGTGGTGTCCCAGCAGTACAGTGTGGTACAATGCAATGGTATGTGGACTGTCTTGCCTTTTCCTTTCAGTGGAATGGCAATACTGAAGGTAAAAGCTATTTCTCAACTTACTGATTAATTGTCAGTTTTTATTCCCCTTATATGGGGCAAACTGGCAGGTGCTTAGACACCTCAACACTGTTAAACTTACAGTGAAAGTGTCTGGCTAGCTCAGATGAGCCTTGAGCAAACTGAATATAAAAACCTCAGACGGTTACTGGCTATACATGAAAAGCCAAGTCTAAGTCTCCAGCTCATTTTTCCTTTACTCCATTCTTACATAGGAAATCTGCCCATGGTTGAGAACTGGCACAGGTTGTCCAGAGAGGTTGTGGAGTCTCCCTCCTAGGAGACTTTCAAATGCTGCCTGGGTGTGATCCTGGACAACATACACTCTAGGTGGCCCTTATTAAGCAGGGTGGACCAAATGACTACCAGAGATCCCTTCCAACCTTAACCCTTCTGTTATTTTGTTGCGGTAGGTTTATTTCACATTTTTTTTTTTTTTTTTTTAAGTAAAAACATAGGATGATTGAAGATGTAGCAATGTCTTCAGGATATAGCAAGTCTTGACCCAGAAATCTTCATTCTCCTGCCCTGTTACATGTTGCCTGTAATGGTGAACTGTTGTATCTTTCGATGATGTTAAGATTATCAGTTTATCAGAAGTGGTTTTTATTTTTCTTGTAATGCAGAATGTTGTAGGTTGACACTTGTCAAACCAAGCCCAAAACAAGGGACAAAATCCTAGGATTTGAGGGTTTTAGCAGGCAATATCTCAAAGAGCCCGAACCTACCCGTTTTATTAGCTCTGTTGATAACATTTATGAAACATCTCCTTTTGAAGGGATAGCGACGTAACTCCGACAGCACTAACTTAGAAGTTTGCTGACTTGCTGAGGAGAGACGTATGAAGTTCTGAAATGCATCATAATTGAACAGGCAGTTTAAGGCCCAACCTAGTTAAATTACATAAATTTGATCAAATTAATGCAGCTGTAATTAATACAGCTGCACTAGTGTTGTAATTAGTAGCTTTTTCAGCTATGGCTTCTGCTATGAAAGCAAAATACTGTGTAGTAGAACTATGTTTACATTGGATGCTTTGCTTTAACTGTCATTTGAGGGTTTTTTTTAGCTCATGACAGGAAGCTCTAATAGGAAGGAAACCAAAAGCACTTTAGGCATCATCTTAATTTTAAACAGCATTATTGGATCTATTCCCTTCATTGAAACCACAGTTTCAGTGCTTTCCCAGACTGGATGTATTTCTATGTATTTCAGCAGATATGCCATGTAGCTTGCACCGAATTGGGGGGTAGTCAGAGACAGGAACATCTACTTGCACATCTGTAACAATACCAGGGTGGCCAGAAAGTAGGTAGGGCTAGCTTGTCATCTTAGGTATGCAAGGTGTACGCACTTTACTGGATAAATATTTGTCTTATGCTGGAGTTCGAGGATCCCTAATTTTTAACTGAGAAAAGCAGATTTAGGATAACACAGGGGAGTAAGTGTTACAAACTTATGTAGGTAGAAAAGCGAGTTTTAAAATGTAGCATGTATTACTGCATGGTTTTGTTTGGAGGTAAATAGTAGGAAAGTAGAAACACTAGTGAACAGCTCCTTTCTTTGGTAACTATTTGAGAATCTTCTCTGTGCACCAGAGAAGTACCTGTCCTGTCAGCTAAGTCCACATTGAGGATGAAGTTGCCTAGACTCTCTTCCTGTCCCAGAAACTTTTGTTTTTGGGACTATCAGACTGTACCAGTATCTGTGAGGAGGTGTAGGGCTCAGCAGGCACTCAGCTGCTCATGCTCAGGGGTGGGGCCTTGGAGCAGCACTGAGGAGAAGATCTAGTGGTTAAGAGTCCCCTGTTCCCCTCAGTAGGCTTATCCCAGTCCTGGCAGCAGTCCTGGGCTGGGACTGCTCTGTTACCCCCAGCCACACTGCTTTTGGTGGTGAGGCTGGTCCTGACTGCTGGGCCTGACATTGGTGGGTCTCAGCCCCGAGGAAGCCCACAGCCCCATGATAGATGGGCAGTGGGGAGCAAATGGTTGTTACTTGTCCTTGTGCATGTCTCTGCTAACAGAAATGTCCTGATAAACCAACTGGTAGGCCTGACTGTTTTCTTCACCAGCTACCTTGTCCTAGCACCTCTTTTGCAATGTTTGCGGTATTTTTGGCTCCAAACGATGTTCTTCTGTTTAGAACACATCTCTTATTAACAAAATGAGGAAATTTGTAGTTCTAGTGCTGATCTGATTCCTTGTTGATGCCTGTGGGTGCTTCTGAGTTACTGATTTCTATAACTTCAATGTATTTCAGCAGTATCTGAAAGAGGATTTTGTACTGTGTTGCCATAAGATTTGAAAAATAAGGAACTCTTTGTCATGCAACTGGACAAAAACATGGAGATATGATTTATAATTCATTTTTTTTCTGTCATTGCCAGTGTAAGTACTCATGAGTCACTTCTTCAATCCAACACACAAATGGAATTAGAAAACTACCATGGATGTTCAGCTTTCTTGCTTGCTGTAATAGTTTATTTATTTATTTTTCTCTTTGAGAGAATTTATCAGTACAGTTAAAGTGGCTTTCTGGATGTTGTAGTAAAATTGCCTGAGCAGATCATGGGATAATATAGAGACAGGAATGTAATGAAAAATTCGGTTTTTTATTTTCTGATGAATTGTTATTCATTACAGGAGCCGTCCAGCATCTCCATGTATATTCTTGTTCATTTTGCAAGTATATTTCAGATTTGCCTAAGGTTCTGACTTAAAAAACACACGATTCTTCATTTATTTTTTTCAGATGACACTGATCCATGCTTCATTTCTGGTCAAATAACGCAATAATGATGTGACTTGTTCATCCATAAAAACTTGTAGAATTTCATTGAACATCTGTGCATAATGAATCCATTCATGCAAAGAAAGCTAAGTAACTTATTTACCTCACTAGATTTGCAAGAATTTCTTCTTTTCCACAGGCAGCTTAAGAAGTTTCCTGCCACTGAGGGTAAACTCTCGAAACCTATTCATCTAATGAGCAAAGAACAGGATAGATTATTAGAAAATACGCATCTTGATTTCAGAGTAACAAGTAAATGTTGGCATATTGAAACAAAAGATGAGCAAAACAACTTTTGCTGTTGTTACTGAATTTCAGTGATGGCTGCAAAGTAAGTACTGCCATTGCATCCTAGAGGGCACAGCAGGTATAATTCAAGTTGAGGTAAAGACACTTCAGTTTGAGCGTTAAAGTGCTTATTTGGTGCCTAAGGTGACCGTTAATCTGGCCTGTAAACCGTAGAGAGCAGTTGATCAGCTATTTGCTGGTGTAGGCTTAATTCAGTTGCCTAAACAAAAATATATAATGATTTTTGAGATGTACAAGAGAATCTTAGACATCTACATGGACTGGTAGGTATTACAAAAGCTTTCAGTAGGCCCACTCCATACCCTTTTGGCATCAACTGAATCACTCTCTAGAATCACTGTATTGAGTAGGTCTGCATTAATTATTGTCTTAGTTTCAGCTGGGACAGAATTGTTTCTTCAGAGTGTCTGGTATGATGCTATGTTTTCGTTTTAGGGGAAGAACAATGCTGATAACATACTAATGATTATAGTTATTGCGAAGTAATGTTGTACAGAGCCAAGGCCATCCCAATGTCTCAGCTAACAAAGGGCTGGGAAGGGGCAGCTGACAAACTGGCCAAAGGGATATTCCATACCATTTGTCATCACGCGGATGGAAGGTTTTGAAGAAGGTGAGAGATCATCTCACTCTCTTTCACTTGCTGGGATTTAGCTGGGCATTAGTTGGTGGGTGGTGAGCAATTGCTTGCTATCATTTATTCTTCATATGAATTCATATATACATGAATGTATATAACAAGTGGTATCATAACTATTATCCTTTTCTCTATCATAGTAAATAGATTTATCTCAACCCACGAGTTGTTTTTTTGATTCTGTCCCCATCCCTCTGGGAAGAGGAGAGTGAGTGAATGACTGTGTGGTGCTGAGCCCCATGCTAGGCTAAACTACAGCAATTATAATGGGAGTGTATACAACCAGTACCTTTGTGGACACCTGTGTGTAAACATGTAAATACAAATGACTTACCCCCTGAGCTGAATCCTGTACAATTTCTGCATATGTTGCAATGCTACATGTGTGTATTTTTATTTACACATAGTAGAAAAGAGTCTTGTTAAAGAATTTGAAGCAAAGCTACAGTAGTGACCACTTAAATCAGCGGAAGGGGATTGGCAGATAGATGTACATCTTCTAGATTGAAATAGTGTTTGGATACAGCCTTGGTGTGACAGACCCAAGAGAGAGAACATGCATCAGGCTTCCTGTGTGTCATTATGAGATGTTAAGTGTGACTGGGGAGCAGCTAATTTGTACAAAAATAATTGGTAAAGCCATCTAGGTGGATGATTTGGGGTGGAATTACTTCTGTTGATTTGCTTCTGTATTTGTTTGTAAGTATATTAAAGCCATCAGAACAGCTTCCAGTTTGCCAGACTTCCAGGCTCTTTTATCAAAGCTACCAGTATTTTTTTTTTTTTTAGTTTGAGCAAAACTGTTAGCATGGTGACTTCTGAAATAGGAACATTATCAGAACAGAAGGATAAGAAAATTACTGCTCTCTCGGCCCTTGTCAGGTCAGTCTTTTTCATTTCAGTGATTTCCTGGTTTGAATAGCTTCTACAGCCTTCCTCACTGGTCTAGGGAAAACCTCTGTCTTGATATGACTGCTAATGCTCCCGTTTTTTTTTTTTTTTTTTTTTTCCCCCGATTTTTTTTTTTTTTTCCCCTCCCCCATCTCTTTCTTACTGTTTCCTTTCCTGAAGGAAAGAAGGAAAGCTTCCCCTAGTTAGTACTGTCATTTGCTTTCAGGGAAAGAACACATTCCCCCCTTCCACCAGTGACTTCCAGTACCTGCGGCAGCTGGGTGCAGACAGGCAAAGATGCTGTCTTTCTTCAGCCCACTTGCACAGAGCAGGGCAGCCTTATAAAGTACTCCCACAGGAAAATATGTAAATAAAACGGGCCATTCATCACAGACCTAATAGGTGTAAAGAAGAATACAGAGGAAACAATGGAGAACATGATATTTTTATGGACCAAGATAGCAAGAATGATTAGACAAAAGCTTGGAATTGAAGTAGGAGGAAAAAGCAGGAAGAGAGTATATAGTGTGAATCAGGCTATTATTTTTGAATTCAATCTACTGAAAATATAAGTGGGCCAGGGGAAACAGGGACTAAGCTGAAGCCTAGAATTTGGGAATTGCTGTAGATGTAGATGAGAACAAAACCAGTAAACAAGACAGCCATGAAATTTCTGATAATAGCTAAATGGCAGGGGACAAAAAATATATTTTTTCATTCTTAAATATTACCTTGCAAATGATAGGAAAAATACCTATTGGTATAGGAGACAGGCTGCCCAGGGAGGTGGTAGAGGAGTCATCATCCCTGGTGGAGGTGTTCAGGAAAAGGGTTGATGTTGCACTGGGTGACATGGCTTACAGCGGTCACAGACATAGGTTGGTGTTTGGACTAAATGATGTTATTGGTCTTTCCAGCCTTAATGATTCTATGATTCTATGAATATGAGAAGAAGTGGAGAAGGTAGATTAGGCTTAAAGATAGATTTTTGAAGGAGGTATGAGGACCCAGTAGACTGGTATTTTAAGCACATTTCCTCTGGTTATATCGAATCAGTGTGGTAGTTCTTTCGCTTAGTTGGCAGCAAAGTTACTTGATTTAAGACTGTATTTCTCCAGCATTTATTAACAAAAGTCCATTCCTGCTGAGTACCATTAATGTTTATTGAAGTCAGTGTCTCAGGAGACTGGGCCAGAAAAGGACAAGGAAAAAGCCTTCTTTATGTTCTGACAGAGCTACCCTCAAGGCATGAATGGACAGTACAACACTGAGCTCTGTAATAAGAACTAAGGGAAGGTGGAAATTATTTTTTTCTTGCTACTCTGTTTGTTTTATCTGTAGTTGCAGTAGGCTCTTAAGTCCTGTATGAACTGCAATTTTCTCTGTTGTAGAGTTTTGTAATTGTAGGATTTTGAACGTATAGGTAATTTAATTTATATTTGCATTTCACATTGCAAGTATTTGTAATCTGCTTTTTCAAAGTCCGCGGATGGATTTTTAGCAAACTGACCCTGAGTTTTGTTACTTTGAGAACAATGTTTTGGTCAAAGGAATCAGCCACTTTTTTGCAAGAGTGGTCCTATTAACTGCCTTGCGCTGCTATTGTTCAATGCACAACTTTTAAAATAGAGTGCAGTGAAACAGGAATGAAATCAAGATAACTTTCAGTATGGTATACCGAGGAGCACTTAGTACCAGAGTGTCCCAAGAGGCTAAGTTGACTACGAACTTAAGATTTCAGCAGAGAGCAGTGATTTCATATGCATTGGTTTTTGCAATTCATCTCAAATGCCACATAAAGTGGCACCCTTTTACGCATCTCAGAATGGACGCCCTGAGCTAGCAGGCATTATCCTTTTATGCAGAGTCCAGGGTCACAAAGGTTGTTGGCAGCTTGGAAATTCACAACAGAAATAGGAAAACTGGGTCAGAAAATGCTTAAAGGATTACAGTTTCATGAGATCAAGGCACTGGTATTGTATACCTTTTTTTATTCAGAGTTCTTTGTTTTCCTTCTGCAAGGCAGATGATTACTAGAAAGAATGATCAATTGCAAATTCAGGCAGAATGGAATTAAGTATCAATATCAATGAGAAACATACTCTATTAAGGCAGGATAATGGAAAATCAAGCTAAACTTCACTATGTTTCAAGTACCTTTGGAAGGTTTTATTTCATTACCTTTGTGAGCTGAGAAACTCTTGTTAAATAACCAAATTATAGTGGGAGGGTTAACATTCCCCTTGAGACTAGCAAGATGATCTGAGGATTCATCAGTGTGATGGTAGATACCTGTTTGAACTCCTCTCTAGACATTTCCTTACAGTCAGTGTAGAGAAGGCACCCATGATTTCAATGCATTTAATGCTACATGGAAGGAGGGGAAAAATGATTTAATGAATTGTTCCTTAAAAGTACCACCAAGTTTAACAGGTGTGTTAAAATAGCTCATGTGTAGTTGTGTCTCCCTTGTCTGAGATTTAGCAAGAAAATATTCTAAAATTTGTGAACTCAGTAGAACAGCCAATGCAACATCGGCTGCTGATTTTTATCTGCTTTATAATAAAAGGGAGGGGAGAGGGGAATGGCAGAAGAAGGTTGAACTGCTCAGCTCCATTCACTTATTCTGTATTAAAATGTGTATATACATATGCTTTCCACCTTTTCTGATTGTGTGTAGATAAGATGGAATGCTAACAATGGAGAGATTTCTCAGCATCCTCGAAAGCACTAGTGTATGTTATCTGATGACATGGGTGAGCCATGACTCATATTTATAAGTCCTATTTTTGGATCTAGGTTAAGAGAACAACTTCTGTTTGTTATTTCAAATAAAATATATTTTGAGAGTAACACAATGATAATCTTCCTCAACTGAAGTCTTCTAAGTATTCATATGTAATGGATTTAAGGGCATTTACAATCCTTGTGTAATATCTATATAAGGGTTCAGATCTAGGGGAAGGTATGACAGGAGTCACACAACTTGGGACTTATTTTCAGTATAAAATGGTGGCAATTTTGAGCACCTCTATGCTTATTATTAGTGCTCAAGGCAATTATCAATAAATCCACACATGAAATCAATTTTGTGACAAATTATATGCAATTCGGTATTGATACTGAACATAGATGTATGTTTACTTATGTTAGCTTGCTATTCTGGAGTTAAATATGCTATATTCTTTACAAACTGTAAAGCTCAAAGAAGGAAAGACCATTGCATATTCATGAAGTTCCGTGGATGAAAAACAAAATTCAGTGCTTTAGACTTTCATACATTACAAGGTCTTAATAGCCCCTCCAGCAGTGAAAGAATCTTAAATGTAAATGAAGGTGAAGGCAAGTAAGTACATTATTAATTTAACTAACATTGGCTTCTTTGTCCACTAGTGACAAGCTCCAGTCAGAGAAGTTACTGAAAGATGCACCTTCTGTTTGGAAGAAACTTATTAGATCATAGAGATACTATGTTGAAAGGAACATGTGACCATCTTTAGTCCAGTCTGCTGCACGAAATCAAACTTAGTTCAAAATAATAGCAGATTGCTCATGGCCTTGTATAGTTAAGATCAGAAAAGATAGAGAAGTAGAGAATGCACAGCCTTTTTGGACAACCTGTTCTAGGGCATAAACAGATCTGTGATAATTGGCTTATAAAATTTGTATGTTCTTCATTTTATTTTAGTGAAATTAGTGCAGTACCATTAACCACTTCTGCTGTTTTGTGCAAATATTTTATGCAGTAGAAACTTTCGTCTGTTGTTTTCAAAGTTTACCACTGTAAGTCGGTAGCTAGAAGAACAGAGGCCTTTTTCCCTCCAGTTAAACTTGCAAACTTTGTATTAATATTTTAGTTTTTACATATGTGTGCCCTGAAAAGAGGAGAATGGTTTTTCACATACTTGACTAAGCTGGATTCCCACTTAGTACTGTTTGAATGCAATCTACAATGATGAGAAATTGTTTATGATTACCGAGAGATGAAAAATTGTATCGTTTAACTGTGCTATCATGAATTAAACAACTTTGGTGGTTGCACAGTGTAAAACAAAGCTCTCAGAGCCTGAACAGGCTTTGGTGCTATTTAAAATTAATTTGTGAGCTTCTGTGACCTTGGTAATCTTCTAGTTTTCCTGACCTGATGCCAAATCAAGTGAAAAAGCAGATTCTCAAAGAAAATGAGATATTGCCTATGATCTAAGCTTTCTCTTGCTCTGTTACCTATCAACTAAGCTTGCTGGACACAGCACTGAAGGCTCTCTTGTGAGGAAATGTTTTATTCTATGGGGACTTGTTAATATCACTCACTACATCCATAGTAGAGCTGAGCATATGGGCTGTCTATAGGTTTTCCAATCACCACTCTTCCATCTCCTCCAAACCTAATTTGCCACGAGAATAGCTTCAAAGCTGAGGGAATTCATAGCTAAAGCACTGAATCATTACAAAATTGTTTGTTTCTGGACCTGCACACAAACATTTACTTTACTGTTAGTACAGAATTAGAGCAACTAATTTCCCAAGTTACATATTTTACCTAAACCAGCCTGTTCTCTCAGGAGTATCCATCTTTCTCGAAACTTTGTGGTTATGCCCTTTTAGAAACGATTTGTTTATTAGTGCAGCAGTAATCATGAAAATAGGTCACAGCCTCTTTGGAGTTAAGCTGCTATGTCCCCATAAAGAACAGCACTTAAATATCAATGGTGTAGCCAGGAAAACTCAGCAGTTATTTCTCTGTTTTCTGCAATTCAATGAGGAGTTGTTCGATGCAGACCCTGTTGCACTCCAGATGAATGGCGGTGATTGTGAGAAAATGATCTCCTATCAATGCAAGATGTCACACTGGGAACAAAGACTAGTTCTTACCATGATGGGATGAGCTCACTCTAATCCCCAATTTGGGTGACTTTGATGCTTATCCAGGTGCCAATTTTTCCATAAATGACGTACTAGAAAAAAACTTATAAAAAATGTTAAACAAGGCAGTGTTAAACTGATTCATGACTTCTGTATCTCAAGGTCATATTGGATGAGATGTCATGTAATTACCCTCTTGTGTGCCATTTCCTGGGGAACTACCACCCCGTCAACAATTTGAGCTTTTGTGGTGTTAAAATCATTCATATTAAATTTACCATCTCAAGTAAAAAAGCACAGACTTGTTTTTGAAATTCCCAGAATGCTTGATTTTATACTTGCATAAATGTCTAAAATTTATCAGTTTAATTCAAACTAACATTACTTCTAGGTTTTCTCAACTTTGCATTTCCATCCTGGGATTTTGGTGTGCAGTCAGTGAAATCTTAGGATGACTCACTTCCTGATATGTCATTCCTCTGTTTGCTGTGCCTATTCATATATAAAAAAAATAGGAAGTACCAGACCATAATGACTTCTCTGTTTGATGAGCAGTCATGAATGCTGCAATAACTAGAAGTTTTGTATAATTTATTTGATGAGATATACAGTAGGATACCAAAACCCGCTTGCAGGAAGTAGGCATACTAGTTTGTCTCTTTTCCATAGTATTTCAAGTTGCCTTCCGAACTCCATTAAGATGTCCATTCTCTTAGTCCATTAGCTCTTTGCAGATAACTGCCCTTTGTCAATGTTCCTTCCTTAAGAAGGCATTTGGAAAGTTAGGCAGCAAGGTCTGATGGAAGAAAAAAAAGCATGTACTGCTCATTACCCTAACAACTCATTGCCTCAAATGTTTTTCCTTCTAATCTTATGTATATGGCAAACAGAAGAAGGCCCCATGGATTCTAATCCTGCTGTCCTGAACAAGGTTGTTTTCGCTTTTCACCATGTGGAAGGAATCCTTGTGTGGGAAAGGGAGAGGAGTGCAGAAACATTTCTTATACTGTATATCCCACTGGAAGAAAATGTGAATATTGCACAAGCAGTGGAAATCAAAGGTCACTGAAAACATAAAAGAAGTAGTATAACATTAAAAGGTTATTGGGAAGATTTGTTGTTGTTGTTGAGTGTGTGTGCAAAGTCTCAAAAGAATAGGAAATGAATTCCCTGAAGAAAAAGGAAAGAAAATATGCAGAACCATGTATGGAATTGCCAAGCACATTCTTCAGGGAATAAATTTTTTTCTTCCGTATACTGCTTTAGAATTAATAAAACCCCTAAATTTTCTGATTTTACTCATGAATATATTTTAGCGTATATATATATACTAGGGCTGCTCCAAAAGTAATGCCTCCTATTTTATATATTGGCCTGTGACGTTGGAGGTGTATGTTGGTGGTATGACAGTAAAGGTTGAACCTTCTCACCAATGTTTCATTAAATTTTGTTGCCATGTGACAGATGGCAGCAAAGGGGCAGTCTGACCAAATGGTGTCTGACATGGAAGTGGTCATTGAATTCCTCCATGTGGAAAAAATGGCACCCACTGATATTCATCAATGCTCACTGAATGTTTATGGAGACCAAATGGTGGATGTGAGTACAGTGAGGCAGTGGGTGATGCGTTCAAGCAGAGGTAAGCAGTTTCAGCAACACGAAACACTAGCCACATTCTGGATGGCCATGCACAGCTATCACATCACGAAATGAAGAGCATCTCAATCAGCTCATATGTGCAAATTGGCAAATTACAACTAGAGAACTGTGTACAGAGCTGAATATCGGCTTCAGTGAGTTGGAAATGATGGTGGGAATGTTGGAATGTCGTAAAGTTTGCACCAGATGGGCCCTTGAATACTCAAACAGGAACAGAAAAAACACCATATGCAAGTTTGTCAGGACTTATCGAACCAATATGAGGCTGAACATGACAGCTTCCTGAATCGCATCATTACTGGTGATGAGACCTGGTGTCATCCCACTACATGGGATAGGAAAGGGGTCTTCCTTCTAGATTTCCTGGAATTTGGACAAACCAGCAACCCTGACCACTATGTCGTGATGCTGACTAAGCTGAAGGCTTGAACTTCTAGAGTCAGGAGAGAGGAAAAGACAGCATTTCTCTTGCAGCATGATAATGCCAGGCCCAGTACCAATTGAAAGACCGTGGAGCACACTGCCAATCTTGACTGTGGCTGCCACACCCACTGTATAATCTGGATTTGGTGCCTTCTAACTTCTATCTGTTCGAGCCGATGAAAGATGGAGTGCGTGGGCAATGTTTTCCTAGCAGTGATGCCATTGTTGCAGCTGTGAAAGAGTGGCTCTCCGAGAGTGGCTCTCCTCGGCTGGTGATGATTTATATGAGTGCAGCATGCAGGCTCTTGTACACTGCTGCTGGAAAAAGCATAGCTAATGGTGGTGACTATGTTGAAAAGTAGCGTTTTGTAGCTGAGAATTTGCTCTGTGGGGTAGTATTATTGTGCTCTTTGTAGCTGTTGTATTCTCCGTGTATATAAATAGGAGGCATTACTTTTGGAGTGTCCTATGTACATTATGATGTTAATATTAAGCAGATTTACTAAAGTTAGAAAACTGAGGTGACTTGCTGGAAAAATATAACGATTAAGATTAAAAAAAAAAAAGGTAGCTTTCTATACATACAGAATATAGAGTAATTTTACAGACCTCTAGATTAAAAAAATCAAAAGCAGAATCATTGCAGGTTGAGAAGCACAGTAATGGAAAGATGGGGTGCATTTGGAATATGACAAGGTAGATTCAGAAGGAGAAAAACCACTAATTTTTTTTTTTTGTCTCTGCTGTATTTTCCTCTTTTAAAGACCACTCTGAGGTATTATTTGCATTTGCATGCCATGGATGTGTGGCTAATGAAGTAAATGCTATTGGAAGTCTGACTACGTCATTCATTTCTGGAATGTTTTTGGTTACAGTAAAAGATCATTCTTTATTTTTTTCCTCCCTTTCATTAACTCTTGATTGTAAAGTAGTTTTGCATTATCTGCAGCCTTCACCTCATGAACTTTTCTGAAAATACTTAGATTAATCTGAAGATTAATAATTCTGGAAGGTTCATCAACAATTGTGGCAGTCACCACCATAACCGAGAAACTTATGATATTGTGCAGCATTGCTTTTCTTCATACTTATTCCAGAGATGCACACCTCTTCCAGTTATCAGGTGCGAAGGATGAAATATGACACCTGTTGTGGTACCAGCCCCGACTTGTGATGCCTGGCAGCGTAGCATTACCTTTGGAACAGCCTTGTAAAAAAAAAAAAAAGCAAAAACTGCAGCACAGTACAGCCCCCTGGCCCCTTCCCTGTGCACTTGCAAAGCTTCAGGTCATAAACATATCTTTCTGGCTGTTAAGTCCCTTAGCAGCAGTAGGGGCTCGGTGTGTTATCAGCTAATGAAATCCATCTGATTTCACGCTATGCCCGTTAGCTTTGCTGGTGAACTTGTACTTTAGTGATGCAGAATTTCAGAATTGGTAGATACGTCAAAAGCTTAACAGCAAGCGTAGAGGGCTCTTCTAAATAATAGCGACTTAAGCAGTACTGTGAGCTCTTACTAATTGTGCTTCCCTCATTCATCAACAGTATGCTTTAGTGTTATTCTTAATGTGAAAATGGTGTTATTTTAGCCCAGTGATGTTATTTTAGTGCTCTTCTGTAGAAGGCACTCATTGACTAAAGTGCTTGAAATCAAACCTTTTTACGTTATTTTGCTGAAGCTGTTGTAGTCTAAGAAGAAAGAGACGTGAGCCACAGCAAGAAATAAGTAGCTACTTGCACTATAAAATTCAAGGCCAAGCGCAATTAAAATACAGAAGTAATTAAGTTGCTGTGCTGAATTCAGAGCTGATGGATTAAGTGGCACAAAATTCATGTTATCAAGAGGATGTAAGTGTGTCTGACTGAGACTGAAGAATTATAAAGGATTCTGAGAAAGAGATCCTAATTAGAGAAATGTGAGTGATGCTAGGACAGTTTTAAGCACCAATCATGGATAAGTTCAGCTTAGACAACAGTTCGTAGAAGTTATGCAGAGTAGCTGGGGGAGAGCTGCTTCACTCATGTGTTTATCTTGGTTGCTTTTACACTGGAAGCATCCTTCCTGTTTTTCTTTCAGTGCGGAGTGCTGCGTCCTAGCTCTGATACTGCATATATAGCGTATAGAAGATACTGAGTGCTGTGCATTCTCCATCCCTCTTCTGCATTCTCTCATGGCTAACCTTCCTTCCATACATGCAGGACACATGAGAGAAGAGAGCTGATGCTCTGCCTTCAGGCATTCCCTTGATAGCAGAAGAGCATAATGTGCTGCTCATGGCATGCATTTTCCTGTTGTGAAAGCAGCAGAGCTAGGCGTGGTAGAGCAGAGCAGCAAAACTGCTGCATTAGATATGAAACAGGTGCTTATACATGCTGTATGTAGTTCATGGAGAGAGACAATTGCAGTTTTGGTAGTCTTTGGGCACTTTTAAAAATGACAAATTGTAGGAAGTTCCATCTGTGTGAAATGGAAGATGTATGAGATACACTCCTCAATTTTTAGATCTCAGTAAATAGTATCAGATTATTAGCTTTCAACTTGACAAATTGAGCCTTACTCTTACTGTTATCCACTAACATTGCAGAATATCTTATAGCATCTTCTGTAATTCATAATAAAACCAAGACTATACATATGTAGGTTGTTCCGAAGGTAATGCTCCTATTTATTTCCATGGAAATTACAACAGATAAAAAGAGCAAATTTGATAGAGCAAATTCTCGAGCAAATTTTCAGCAACAAAACACTATTTTTTAATGCATCTCAGTGACTGCCATTTTTTTCTGCATGGAGGAATTCAATGGTAAGCCCTTGCTTCATGTGCACTTCCATATCAGACACCATTTTGTCAGTCTGTCTCTCTGCTGCCATCTGTCACACAGGAAAAAAAAAAAAAAAAAAGGAATATTGGTTGGAAGATTCAACCTCTACAGCGATACCACCACCATCTGACATTGTGGGCCAACATAATAAAATAAGAGGCATTACTTTCGGAGCAGCCCTCAGCGTGTGTTAGATAATACATGAGATTTCTTTAAATGCTAGGAAATGTTTCTACACCATCATGTTCACTAATAAAAGCCATTGATACATATTGTAGTATCATTCAGTGAGAGCCCAGAGAGCATAAAAGTGCTGAGACTTTGCTGTCAATACTTGTATATTGTTTGTGTGACCTTAGTTGTGGTTTTCAAAGTTTTGCACTTACAAAGGCCCTTTGGTACAATGACTTTTTTCTAACATCGTACAGTTCTTGCTTTTCTCTGCTTTTTTTAATGCATTCATTATAGAATATTCAAGCCAATAAAGTAGTTCTCTTCTTTGTTTAAATATGCCAGGTCAGACATCTACACTGTTGTTTCTGCCCCAGTGCCATTTTGGTTCTAGTTTGTTCAGAACTACTTGAAACTCATGTGTAATTATTATTAATACAACTAATTTTCTCCACTTGGTTGCTTGCCTAAGTTTTGCTGCCTCATGACATCAGCACTTGATTAAAATCAGATTTGTTCATACTCAGGAAAAGAACAGTGAAGAGGTGATTCTGTCCCAGAGAAACACTTACTTACAAATGGATCACTGATGCATTTCATCCATTTGGCATGATTTGTTTTGGGGAATGGAAAGAATGCTTCAACTGCTCTTCAGTTCTGTCAACAAAAACGAAAGGAACCTCGGCGAATAAGGGTGCTGAATTCTTATTTGTAAATCAATAGGGTTTTGCCTAAGTGGTAGGTTATACAACCTCTCAATATTTGTGTAAAGGTGCTACAAAACAAGCAGTGTGCTGCAGTTCAGGTAAAATATTTAAGTATCATTTGAGTATGCATGTTGACACGTATCTGTATGGGGCTGATGCAGACAGCTAGTTTTTTATGCAAAAATATATAATTTGTAAGTGAAAATGCATGTGTTAAAAGGCTTAAGGATACCAGGGGCTTCTCCTGCTTTGTCTTCCTTCTTTTCCTATATTGCTATTATTCAGTTATTCCTTTGTTCCTGATTTTTGTTTTGTTTTCAGGTTCTTTTCCCACATATCATTTAGAAATGTTTTCAGGTCATCTGTAAAGCTCCATTCCTTTGGCATTTCATTTATTGAAACAAAAAAAGAGTTAACCGTTACAGTTCTTGTCAACTCATCTGGAAAGGTATTTTGAATGGATCAGGTGAGGCTGGAGAACAAGGCATTTCATTTTTGTTACCATTCCGTGCTAGTCCTGCCTTGTAAACCTAATCCATCTGCTGGCTCCTGTTAGTGTGTTAGTATACGTTCTCATTTCATTCAGTTTAGCTTTTATCTTTTTAGTATCTGTCTAGTAGGAAAGCAGTGCAGCAAAGCAAGGCATATTTAGCCTTGTGATACTTTGTTTGGCAAGCTCAATGGGGATATAAGCAGTCCAGTATTCATATGAAAGGTTTACCTCCTGCAGAAAAATCTGTAGTATCTTTGCCAAGTGTTTTCACAAGCCAGAGAAATAAAGCTGGGACCTTGGAGTGGCTAACTGAATCTTCTGCTATGCCTGTAGCTTTCCAAAAACTGAAAAAAGCCTCACGTGTTTTTGTACGTCTTGGGTTTCCCTCAGATCCTTTTGCATGAGTTTCTTCCTGAGAAACAGGATCCAGATGATTTAGGGAAGAGTGATAGCTAGTACTTAAGTCTTTTCCATTTACTGTGTTGAAGGAATGTCAAGAAAGGATTTATCGCTTTAAAAGGCTGTGCAAGTAGAGTTGAAGGAATCATTCACTTTTGTTGATAATAAGCGCTGAAAATAATTTGTGGAGATCGTCAAGGCAAAATATACTAGAGGATGATTTGGTGTTTTCATGACTGATTTAAAAAAAAAAATAGGAAAGAAAAAGAAGGGAAAAAGGCTGGACAGGTTCACTAGAACTGAAATCTTCAAGACTTCAAGATCTTTATGAACGTTTCCACATGTTCTGTCCATACCCCACATGCCCTTCATTCCCACTTGCCAGCTGTACTGGTGGAGGAACCTCAGTTGGAAATGAGAAATTTAGAGAAAAGCAACAAATAAGATGGCAGAGGCAGATAAAGCACTCTTCTGTGGTGTCTTACTTAGTGAAGGCAGTTTTGTACTTACCCTATCTTTAAGGCTGTCCCTACAGTTGAGTCAGATTTGATGAGCTTTCACATAAGAAACAACAGTGATCTATTTTTCTCTTTGCCACCAGGCTTGGATAGTGGGGCACAGGCTAACATGAGGCAGCATTCTGATAAGGGAAAGAAGGAAGCCAACTGAGCATTGTTTAAACACTGGCCTTTGTCATTCAGCTGTGCATGCTTAAATAGAAGTACTGGTCCTCCTATGCCATAAATACATTGCTATTCGAGGTAACAGCTGTTGCAGCTAGATCAGTTGTGGGTTTCTTACCTTCTGGTGCAGTTTGATGTTTTTCTCAGATTCTGCTTTTCTTACACGGACTTTGCTTTCTTGGTGTTGGGTTTGTAAGTTTTCTGTCATTAAAAATATCTCATTTTATTAAAGTATGCTAAGCAACAGGATTTGGAGTTCTATTACTTTTAACAAAGATTTATTTTGTTTTATTCCATTTCCTGAAGAAATGTGCCTGTTTTGTCACTAAGTCAAGGGCTGAAATTAAAATGGGAACAGTTTTCTCCCATAATACATAAATCAAAATTACAATTTCTTTGATTGCTCAGTTTTCCAAGTATTAGAATATTTAAAATGAACATTGATGTCCATGAATAATTGATTAAGACATGCTAGAATTAGGCAAAAGGAGCATTTGTAGAATTTTAATGAGTTTTTAAGCAGCATGTGGGTGTATGAAATTTCTGTATAAGTGTTTTTGGTTTTTTAAATGAGAAGTACTGAGTAGACATTGTACCATGTAGCAACCTAGCTCTGTTTCTAACTGGCCTTCAATAGGTAGCAATCCTCTATTAGACAAAAACAACATCCAGGATGTAGGCTTGTTTTCCTGTTAGAACAGCTTCTTGGCTTTCCTCCACCATTAATGCGATGTGCAAGGCAGCTGCAGCAACTCTGATTTGACTGAAGTGGATTCAGGTGTTAAGGTCATTAGAAAACGATCCAGAAAGCTCACATCAGAGACGCTGACTCACATTCACGCAAAACTGAGAACTGAATGGCTAGGTTCCCAACATGCCTAAATATATGTGCTTAGGTGGAAAAAATCCAGTACGTAGCTGCCTACCAGATGCCTATGTGATCAGAGCACTCATCTGAGATGCTGAGGGTCTGCATTTGGAGCAAGAGAAACAGAGGGAACCCATTTGTGTTTTATTGGAGTGTACCCTGCCCATTGATAAGTCTCTTGGGAAAGCAGAGCCACCAAACAGCCCCCTGAAGAAGGCTGCTTCTGTGGCTTGGAGGAGCTGAGATCAGCATCTTTTCTGGGTTCTGTCGTTTAGAAAATGTCTCCTGCTTCATCTTAGACCTGCTAGGTGATCATACTATAAATGCTGATTACAAAATACTTCCATAAAAGTATTTTAGAAACTACAAACTTGCTTTATAAACTACAAATTAAACTCAATTCTCCTTCTGAATAGTCATTTCTAATAGGATGCAATGAATACAGAATATTTTTACAGGGATTTTCCCCTTCCACCTGAAGCGTGCTGATCATTTATGAAACTGAAGAAAAGATGACTTACTGAAACTAACACTACATTTTCTGCCTTTTGAGTATAACTTTAAAATTGTGAACGTAATTTGGGGACCCAGCTATAACTAAACATCAGCAAATTCAAGCCACATCATAGCTGAAGAAAAAACTGTGTGGAGACCCTTGTGTCTTTTTGTTTCCAAAACAAAATGAAAGCATTATTGGCAAATCAATCCTTTAAGAAATCCTCATTCTGTTTTGTTCAGTTTTGCTCCTCTGAGAAAGTCATTTTATATGAATTGAGAACAGCCTGTGAGGTCCCTGTAAAGAGTGAAGCCATTCATCTAGAATCAGGCGTGAAGAAAAAATGCTGCCTTGTTTTCACTGTTCTGAAAATTACCAAATCTGAGTTAAAAAAAAAAAAAAAGAAAAAAAAGAAAAAAAAAAAGAAATCCTTTTCTCCCTTACACAAGTTCTGGATGTACTATAGCCAGGTGTGAGCTTTGCAGGAAAAAAAAAAAAAAGCCCCACAGAGCAAGGCTGGCCCTGGTATTTGGTACTCTCCTCCATGTGTGTGCCTGTGGGAATGCAACCTGCTCCATCTCCAAGTTTCACCACTGTTTCTCCCCTGGTGGCAGCCAGTCATCCCCAGGTGGGTGAGTGAGAAGCAGGCAGGGCCAGAGATTGGCTGGGTTCCTCCCACACCACCTCCAAGGGTGGGAAGGTGAAGCCATGCTTGGGAAAGCTGTTGTGTTCTCACTTGGTGAATAAACCCCTGATCCTGCAAACTTATGTCACTTGTTCTCAGGCCTCTTCCCTCTCCCATTAAAACAGTTGGCTGTTTTCTTGTTTAGGCTGGCGATGCCAGAGCTCAGTAAACACAGCTACTGGAGAGTTTTCTTCAGACTGATTCTGTGATGGATCCATAGATGGTGTTCATGCAGTAGTGAAAATGAGAGATCTGGAAAGTTGAGAACCAGCATATGGAGCTAGCAATGAGGACGGGAATGATGAACAAAATGTTGCCTTGGTGAGGAATGATGTTAAGGATTGGGCTTTTCAGTTTTGCAGCCTACGCTGTTTAAAGCTAATCTGTACTCTTTAACCCAGAGATGTCTATCTTCTGTCCATTTACTGGAAAGATGACTGCGGTCTATGTAATGTTTTCATAAAGTTACTGCGTTGGCAAAATGGGTTAGCATACCTCTCTCCCAAATATCCTTTTGCTCACTCTCACCTGTGGAACATTTTCTGAAGGATACATTAAGCGATTTCTCTATTTTCTATATATTGGTGTATTCTCCTTTTGTGTAAGATTCTCGGAGTCCATTTTAAGGCCCTTAATATTTTTATTGTTAGAGATACTGTGAAGTGTCTGGTAAAGGAGAAATAAACGTTTTTCTTTGTTTTGTTCTAATAGTCAGGCCTTCTTTATGCATTCCTCTATCATTCATGAAGTTTTCTCAATGTAAGTATGAAGATTGTTAGCACTGTTCTCTATCAGCTTTTCTGCTAAGATGTTTGATTCTCCTACTTCCACTAAAGGAACAAACAGTCTCCCTTTTTAATCAAAATTCTCTTCCTCCATCTACTCCCCAAATCAAAAGCTAACAATGTACTTTCTTAGGCAAAATCAGAGACACCAGCAATTATATTTTTTGGAAAACAACAACAAAAAGTGAAAGATTTAAAGCAACGGTTGATCCAATTGTGTTTTTGTGACCAGTCTAAACTAAAACTGGACTTCCAATTTGCTTTCAAGTACTATACTGTGCTAGTGGTAGAATTGTTCAAATTCATGCTACTGAAATGTATGATAAAATGCCATTTCTGAGTAATCTTTCTAAGATATGAAGAGCTTACAGTGTCAAATACTGAAGAGAACAAAAAGAGAACACAATAAAAAGACCCTGAAAGTAAAATAAATATTATGCCAACAATGGATCTTAAAACTACACACAGATTTCCAGAAGCTTTATGAATGGGTGCTTTTACTGGCTGCCTGTAAGCACTGTGGAGAAGAATGGGTGACAGGAATTTACCTGCACTAACGTGCAGAGGATAACAGGGTCTCATACAGTGCTTGGGTCTGTTGCAGTGTTCCTCCTCTAGTTTCATTAACATTGATACTATCTTAGTGAGTTTTCAATGAGTCACAACATATGGATATACAAATAGTAATTTTAAAGCAGATATCAATTGAAATCACAAGAATTTCGCTGCGTTCCTGCTGCTTGCTTCACAGAGTGTGCTGAGGGTGGCTGCCTGTAGCATGGCTGGCTGCAAGCCTTTGAATCAGAAACACTGCACATGAAATGAAAGAAAATCCCTCCTTTAAACTTCTCTTTGTGGAGTTGGGATATATGCTGAGGCTGTGGGAAATGTTACACATTTAAAAAAAAAAAAAATTCAGTCATGGGTGGAAATGTTTGCACTTCTTATAGCCTTTGGTAAATTGTATTGAAAGTTAGGGTTGGTTTTCAGTGACCTCTGCTCAATGCTGGATGGTTTCTAGCAAGTGAAGATATTCACTGTTGTCCCAGAAAAATCTTAATTGGCTTGGCACAAACTCCTCTAAGAAAGTCTGCACGTGGGTATTGTGGCCAAGACTGATTTCCCCTAAAGGAAACCTTCCTTCTTATGGAAAAAAAAAAAAAAAAAGACAATTCAAATCTACTGGAATACAGCCCAGATTATTTATTCTTAAGCTTAAAATGATGTCCTCTCATAAAAATTCATAGACACTCAATCTGCATGTTTAACTGAGACTCAAAGGCCCATATGTTTGCTGCTAACTGACAAGGAACGCCAAGAGGGGGTCCTGGTTTTGTTTTTCCTCATCAGCAACAGCTTTACCAGGAGTATGACTCCTGTGCACATGGCTTTTTTCCATTAAAGGTTTGCTGATGGTGTTGAGGCTCCTTCTTCCTGTCAAACAGCCCCTGTCAAATATGAAGCACCACCATGACTTCCTCCTTTTTTGGTCTTACTGTCTTCATTTTATGCTCAGAATATGGAGTACTATTCTAGGATCTAATAATTATCAAAGGAAGGGTTACTTTTTTAATGCTCTGTAAGGGGCAGCATTGTTGATTGTAAATTTTTTTGCAGCCTTCAACTTCTATGATATTTCATTTTTTAAATTTGGTGGCCATTCCTTCTTCCCACCCCAAAAGAGGAATTGTCTTACTTCCTAAATTGCTTCTCGGTATCAGGAAGTAAAACATCTCATTCTAAAGCTTGTAACTATATACCGATGTGTACTAGACAGGCTGCCAAGCTGCACTGTGTAACACATCTTTTTTGTTTTTACCTTTAGTGTGTGGTGTATCAGGGATCTTGAACCAAAATTTGATGAAGTAAATGGAAAAGTTCCCATCATCTGTAGTCAATTTTGGTCCAGGCCCAGTATGGCAAAGCTGCTGTTAGCAGATCTTTTTTTTTTTTTTTTTTTTTGCAAGTTGTAATAACAGTGACGTTCCCTAGAACTTGTGAAACTGAGTGTAGCTATCCATCAAATGTCTACCTTCCGTACATGTAAGGGCCTGGGAATGCTTTGTGCCTCATCCATTTGCTTGTTCATTAGCTCCAGCTTTGAAATAAAGTCACACATCTTTAGTAGGCTGGGAACCAGATGACAATAAGAGTAGAATCCACTATCTGAAATAAGCTTTTTTTTTTTTAATTTTTGGCTTCTTATTACGTGCACTAAATAATTTGCTTTCATTTTTTGTTCTTGTGCTATTTCAAGAAAATAGTTTATATACTGTATGTTAGATATAAATACTTTGCATTTCATACTATCCTAGAAGTACAGCATTTACCTTTTCTTTATCCCTGTTTTTTTTTTTTTAAATTTGATGGATCAGCATCATATAGCTCATTTATTGCCTGATGTACTCTTTGACTGCAAACATCATTTATGTGGCTTGTTTGCAAAGGATTATTTCTTAAATCTATGTCATAAGTATATTGGAAATAAAATGCAAATAGTGGATCACAGACAAATTGGTTCCCAGGTGAGTCTTTTAACGACACTGATGAAAATGTTGCTTACTTTGTCATTCACTGGAAATAAATCTTAACTAAAGTGATTAGCATTCATCATGAACACTGGGTGTCAGCTCTTAGTTTTTCTCAAAACTGAGGTTACCTTCTCCTCACCTTGATATTGTATATGTTTACTTATGTGTGAATAGTCCCAGTGCAAGAAAGCACAGATGAACTGAGAGGCATAAATCTTCACACGATCCTTATTCTGCTGTTGACTGAGTGTTTATTGTAAGGGCATGGGAATGCCATTTCTGACTTAATGAGATTTTATGAGATGAACAATTCTTCTTCTATTTAACTCCTAATTAGTAAAAACCACAAGCATCCTAAATACCATATTTGATGAGTAAACTATATTTTTTAGTTAATTTATACCTGATATAAGTTCTCAGACCATCACAGAATGATGAAGGACTCAAAATGCTGACTGTGACTTAGCTCTTTATGTCATGATTAATAGTTTGGGTATAGAATCATAGAATCATCTAGGTTGGAAAAGGCCTTAAAGGTAAAAACAGTCAACCTGACCTAACATGTCCCATTACTAAGCCGTATTCTCAGTAGCATGTCCATACATCTCTTAAATGCCTGCAAGAATGGAGACTCCACCACATCCCTGGGCAGCCTGCTTTGGTGCTTGACCACTGTGAAGAAATTCTGCCACCTCTGCTCTTCCCCCTTTGGCTCCTCTTAGGTTCTCCTTCCCAAAATTAGTTTACAGATAATGCTATTTAAAACCTCACCGAAAGAGGAGAGATTAGAGGAAAGGAGATGGAACCAAACAACCTTTCTATCACACTTTATGTCACATATCATTTCAGATGGCTTGACTGTTTGGACTGCAATGTGAAATTATGTCAAATACAAGCAATTCCATAGTCTTTTGACTTTTTCCACTGAAAGTCCAGAGGATGGATCCAATAAAATGTGAGGTTGAGTGGAGCTGGCAATGGGGTATATATGACACACAAGAGTTGGGATGCAGTGATAACGGAGTATATTTGTTTGCTTCCTATTTCTCATTTAGTCATACAAAATTGTAGTAAGATTACAGGCTTGGCTTTTGCGTAGAAAGCCTCACAATGAGAGGTCTCAGAAGTCAGATGAAAATGTAGTTTGCTTAGAAAGCATTAAAGGATTGAAAGAAATACAACTGCACCATCTCTCCCTCCAAATTTAAAAAAACAAAAAACAAAAACCAACAACTATCAACTTTCAACAGAAACCGACTGTAGAAATTTTAAATCTGAAACAGATTTTTTTTCTTGAAATTACCAATATATGAAAATGGAATTTCATATATTCATAATGGAAGCGGTGTGGCTCTGTATGTTAGAGAGTGCTTTGATGCTACTGAGCTTGTGGCTGGGGATGATAAGGTTGAATCCCTATGGGTAAAGATCAGGGGAAGGGCTGACAAGGCAGACATATTGGTGGGCATCTGCTATAGACCGCCGAACCAGGATGAAGAGACAGATGAGGTGTTCTATGAGCAGCTGGCAGAAGCTGCGAGATCGCCGGCCCTTGTCCTCATGGGGGACTTCAACTTCCCTGACATATGCTGGGAATACAACGCAGCGCAGAAGAAGCAGTCTAGGAGGTTTCTGGAGTGTATGGAGGATAACTTTCTGATGCAGCTGGTGAGAGAGCCTACGAGAGGAGCTGCCCCGCTAGACCTGCTGTTCACAAACAGAGAAGGTCTGGTGGAAGATGTGGAGGTCGGGGGCTGTCTTGGACAGAGTGACCATGAGATGGTAGAGTTCTCGATTCTTGGTGGAGCCAGGAGGAAGAACAGCAAAACTGCTACCTTGGACTTCCGGAGGGCGGACTTTGAATTGTTTAGAAGACTAGTAGGGGGAGTCCCCTGGGATTCAGTCTTAGAGGGTAAAGGGGTCCAAGACAACTGGTTGCTCTTCAAGAAGGTAGTCTTACAGGCGCAGGAGCAGGCTGTCCCCCTGAGCTGCAAAATGAGCCGGCGGGGAAGGAGACCGGCGTGGATGAATAGGGAACTATTCTTGAGGCTCCGGGAGAAAAAGAGAATCTACATCCTGTGGAAGAAGGGACGGGCAACTCAGAAAGAGTACAGAGAAGTTGTTAAGATGTGCAGGGAGAAAATCAGAAAGGCGAAAGCCCAGCTCGAACTCAACCTGGCCGCTGGGATAAAAAGAAACAAGAAACCCTTTTACAAATATATCAACAGTAAGAGGAGGACTAAGGAGAATCTCCATTCTTTACTGGATGAGGCTGGGAATATGACTACTGGGGATAAGGAAAAGGCAGAGGTCCTGAATGCCTTCTTTACGTCTGTCTTTAAAGGTCAGACCAGTTATCCTCAGGGTACTCCACTTTTTGACCTGGTAGTCTCGGCTGGGGAGCAGACTAAACCACCCACGATTCAGGAGGAAACAGTCAGAGACCTGCTACTCCAACTGGACTGTCACAAGTCCATGGGGCCGGATGAGATTCACCCGAGAGTGCTGAGGGAACTGGCGGAGGTGATAGCCGAGCCGCTTTCCATCATCTATCAGCGCTCCTTGTTGACTGGTGAAGTACCGGAAGACTGGAGGCTTGCCAATGTGACTCCCATCTACAAGAAGGGCTGTAAGGAGGACCCGGGGAACTACAGGCCTGTTAGCCTGACCTCGGTGCCAGGGAAGGTTATGGAACAGATTGTCTTGAGGGAGATCACGCGGCAAGTGCGGGACAACCGGGGGATCAGGCCTAGCCAGCATGGGTTCACGAAGGGCAGGTCCTGCTTGACCAACCTGATCTCCTTCTATGATCTAGTGACCCGCCTGGTGGATGAGGGAAAGGCTGTTGATGTAGTCTACCTAGACTTCAGCAAAGCCTTTGACACTGTCTCCCACACTATTCTCCTGCAGAAGCTGGCAGTCCGTGGCTTGGACAGGTACACTCTTGGCTGGGTAAGGAACTGGCTGGAGGGCCGGGCCCAGAGAGTGGTGGTCAATGGAGCTAAATCCAGCTGGCGACCGGTCACGAGTGGTGTTCCCCAGGGGTCGGTGCTGGGGCCTGTCCTCTTCAATATCTTTATTGATGACCTGGATGAGGGCATTGAGTGCACCCTCAGTAAGTTTGCAGATGACACCAAGTTGGCTGGAAGTGTCGATCTGCCTGGGGGTAGCGAGGCCCTACAGAGGGATCTGGACAGGCTGGATAGCTGGGCTGAAGCCAATGGGATGAGGTTTAATAAGACCAAATGTCGGGTCCTACACTTTGGCCACAGCAACCCCAAGCAACGCTACAGGCTTGGGGCGGAGTGGCTAGAAGACTGTGTAGAGGAAATGGACCTGGGGGTGTTGGTTGACGCTCGGCTGAACATGAGCCAGCAGTGTGCCTGGGTGGCCAAGAAGGCCAATGGCATCCTGGCTTGTATCAGAAGTAGTGTGACCAGCAGGAGCAGGGAAGTAATTGTCCCCCTGTACTCAGCTCTGGTGAGGCCGCACCTTGAGTACTGTGTCCAGTTCTGGGCCCCTCACTGCAAGAAAGACATTGAGGCCCTGGAACGTGTTCAAAGAAGGGCAACAAAGCTGGTGAGGGGTCTGGAGCACAGGCCTTATGAGGAGCGGCTGAGGGAGCTGGGATTGTTCAGTCTGGAGAAGAGGAGGCTCAGGGGAGACCTTATTGCTCTCTATAACTACCTGAAGGGAGGTTGTAGTGAGCTGGGGGTCGGCCTCTTCTCTCGTGTAACTGGTGATAGGACTAGAGGGAATGGTTTCAAGCTGTGCCAGGGAAGATTCAGGCTGGATATTAGGAAATACTACTTCTCTGAAAGAGTGGTCAGGCACTGGAATGGGCTGCCCAGGGAGGTGGTGGAGTCACCGACCCTGGAGGTGTTCAAGGAACGTTTGGATGCTGTGATGAGGGATATGGTTTAGCGAGAACCATTGGTGATAGGTGGATGGTTGGACTAGATGATCCTATAGGTCCTTTCCAACCTTAGTGATTCTGTGATTCTGTGATTCTGTGAAACATCTTTGTAAATGTCATGCCTACTGACAGTAAAAGTCCAAATCTCATTTTATTCCAGCCATTCTGATGATACTGAAAGAGTCAAAGAACTGGTTTCCCTTCTCATGACACATCAGAAGAAACAGTTCTGACTCACGCTTCTGCCTTGTTGGACAGACATCTGTGGGACTGTTATCCGTAAAGATATAAGGCGCTTACAGTCCTTAAACTTTAAATCAAGAAAGTGCTTGGCATAAAAATATGTATAAATGCAGTTTGTCAGGTGCCAGACAAAATCATCCAAACTGCTGGAATGTGCAGAAAAGCCATGATAGAAATAGAGATTATCTGCTAGAACAAATGGATCACAACTGGGGAAAATCCATTGACACTTTGATTTGTTATTGTTTTTATCTATGAAGTGGAGAAATAGAGCACGTATTTTAAAAAATGATTAGAAATTTGAGTTCTGCTGCTATGACTTTTTCAAACATTTATTTTTATATATTGTGCATACATCTGTTATTATCTCTAAAGGAGTTTAACTCCAGTGAAAATCTTTCCAGTATACAGAAAATGACAGACTTCCATGGTGAAGATCTCAGAATCAGTGAATACTTACTGCTTATTTTATGTAGGGTTAGTATCCAAGTCATAATGTTCCTTCCTAAGTTTGTTTTTTTTCCAGGTAACTTTATCATCGTCATAACAGTTTTCCTTGTAGGCTAAGCTAAAAATGCATAAGCATGTAAAGGGCACAAATAGCATCTTTGCAAAGTGTTGTTTCTATCAGTGAACCTGATGCAGAATTGTTTTTCAGGTTAACAAGAGTACAGCACTAAAAGCAAATGATGTGATTCATCCTTACCCTGAGATTTGTAATTCTTACTATGATCAGCAGGTCAGTTCCACTTCTGGCCTTCTCTAGTCAACACGCACTGACTTAGTACTGTGTCAATTTTATTCCTCTGTCTTCTAATTTTTTAGGCCAACTATTTTTTTTCATACACTGCATTCTAAGAAAGCATGTACTCCTTGTGTAAATGTGTATATTCTGCCAGTGGCAGGTTCTCCTGGCTCCCACTGCCCGGACACTTAAAATAATTTGTCAGAAACCACAGCTTCTTGGAGACCACCGGTAAAATTTGCATAAAATTCTTTTGTCCTGATTTACTGTATGGAGACTCTTTCCCTATTTATCACATTTTTGACTGATTAATTTCAGAGAAGCAACCACAAAATGCCAGGTACAACAGCAATCATCAAAGATAACTGGAGCAGTGTCAGAGCCCGTGCTGAGCTGTTTAGTGTGAGATGTCACAGAAATGGATTAATGCAGCCTGTTCAGGATGGGGAGGAGGGAGAGGGTTGCCAAACAGATGTGTGATGGATGGCTGCTCAGCAATCAGATTACACATCCATACAGAGCCTTCCTACTATTCTTGCCACCCATGTTGTCAATCTGGGGAAAAATATTTCAGTGTAGTACTTTGATGGAAAGCCTACCCAGGGATCTGCTAAAATTGCTACCCTGGAAGGTAGCTAAAAGTCAGAACACATCTTTGTGAAAGTAATACATGGATGTTAAAGCAAGATTTTCTATGTGGTTTGAGGATACTTGGAGACAAATTTCCTATAAGGCTTAAAATTTTTGTTTGTCTGCCTTCCTTCTTCTGTAACCTTCTCCTGTCTTCCACTCCCTAGTTGTTTTTATATTCAAAATTGGTGAAGCTGACATTTATGTTTCCATGAAAATCTTGGAGGATGCATTCCTATCCCTACTGCTGTCCACAGGCTGAATCTTGCATTGCCTACAGACTTGGAAGCTGAACTAAATCCCGGGATCCCAATACTTTAACTCTTTGACTAAATGAGAATTCAAGTGATTTTTAAATGAGATTTCAGAGTCCTTAAGTGATGCTGCAAAGTTTTATGATGTTTTATTACCAGGTTCTCTCATGTGAGCCATTACCAAGTGACCAGGTAGGCTAATAAAAAACTTTATAATTGATTCTGATACTTTTGAATGTATGAATAAAAAGCTTTTAAATGTTTCTAAATTTTTGGAATCTTCTTAACTTCGTGAAGATTGTCATTTTGTGTTGGAGTTAGCGTACTGTCTGACATTAGCCACAGTGTCACTGTGACTCAAGACTGTTGACTCAGACTTTGCATGCCTTTATTGAGCTACAAAAGTGTCTCATGGACCTGTAGCACGTCAGAAGCACATTTCGTGGTTCCTCTCGCAAAGAGCAGCGATCCTGAATTTGTTGAATGCTTTTGGTTCATGAAAGCTCCTGCATTCAGTGGCACAAAGATATAGAGTTTACAGAGATATCTATTCTACAGTTTTCTTGTTTCTGTAGGCCACAGTAGACTATGTTGTGCTTAGTAGAAACAGAGGATTGGGCCATAAAAAATGATCAAAGTTCTTAAGTGACGTCTTTTTCCTTTTTCTTTTTTACATTCACTGTTTTAATTTCAGAGTCTCTGGTGTCCACTGCTGTCTGTCTTAGCCCTAAAAAGTTCAGCCCTGCAGCCAGCTTTATACACTGCAGAAATCTGGGAGCACCTGAAGAGCAGAGGTCTCTGGAAGCCCCTCTCTTCCAGCAGAACCTGAAGTCTCCTTATGCACTGCATCTGCCAAAGTCAGGCTGCATGTTTTCTTCCTTCTCTCTCCTTTTTTTATCTCTGCTTAGAGGTGCTGTTAGGCAACTGCGTTACTAAAGATTTGAATTATGGGCCATGAAGAGTTGCACTTTAGGTATGAAGTTTGTTGATCTGTAGCAATACATTGTTTTCCCTATAGCTTCAGTATGTAGGTGATTGGTTTTAAACTATGTATTCTTTACAAAACTTTTTACTACTTCTGCATGTGCAGGACAGGATGTGCACTGCTTGTTCCTGACAGGTACATAGTAATTACAGACAACAGAGGATGAAAAGGGCTCTTTATCGCGTAACCTGGCTTCCCTAAAAACTGTGTGCCAGCAGCATTTTATTGGCAAGATTAAATGTCAGGCACCCTGCTTTAGAACCGATTCCTGCTGTGTTTTGATGAATGCTTGTACTTTCCCAGCATACAGTAAGAGGGCTTTGAGTACACCAGTGCTTTAAAAAATAATACTTTAAACAGTGTGTGGTATCCTGAGACTTCTGTCATCTTTGCCGTATGTCCCATATCAACTGAGAACATCACTGCTTTACGACAATAAGAAATTAGCTTGAGTTCTAAAAAATAAAGCCTTGTGTTCTCTGCACAGAACAATAACATTTGCAGTAAAAAGCAATTCTGAAAACACATGGCCTCATCTGTCTCTTGAACATAGTGATACAGTTATTTCCACATAATTAGTGGTAAAGTAAGTTTCCAAAGTGCAGTCTTCTGTGATGTGAACATAAGACACAGGAAAAATTCAAGCTATAGGCTTGAACTTTTTATTCTTTTTTCAGATTTCAAATGCCAATCAATCAAAAGTGGATTCATAAAAAAATTGTTTCTTCCCTTCCAGTACTCTAAGGATTCTGGTGCTCAGTGTGCGCTCCCATCCAAAAGATCCTGTGATTTTTCTCCATCAATCCCCCTCCATTCCTCAAACTTAGAGAAATAATGATGTGCTTGTATCATTTTTGGTGCTCAGATGAGAGTATAAATGACAAGATTCACTTTAGTTCCACCCTTGACATTGTAAATTTTTATCAGACTGCAGTACAGATGCTTTAACTGTAAAGACATACAATTGCATCCATTTTCCAAGCTGGATAATATGTGCATACTGAACTTGTTTGTACTGTTTCTAAAGGTCAATTAGAAGAGTCACAGTAGGAGGGTATAAGCCCAGTGACCATTTCACTTTTCTTACCAGTACCTCTTTTGGAGAATTAATATCAGTGACTTGCTTTGCTATGGATTTTCAGTGAGGTTTTAAGTGTCTCACAGCCAGATTCTATGGGAAGGAGGATTTTTGAAGGTAGGCAGGCACTTAAACAGGGCTATGTGCACAATTTAAAGGCTTATTATTGGTAAAGGTATTTTACACTTGACATGTAAATTGCAGGCTCAGATCAGCACAGCTGAGCATTTTGTTCCTACCAGGTGTATCTAACTTCTGTTGCACCAGTTTATGCTTGGAGCTTACTTATGGCCCAAAGTGGTAAGTGAAAAGTGTGTCTGTAAGAGAGAGATCATACTTCAAAATGAGAATTCTCAGTTAAAAAGTTGAAGAAGATATTTGGTACATTTTTCAGATAGTATAAATGTATATCACTTCATTGCTCAAATTAAAAAAAGCTGTGGCCAATATGTGCTCTCGGGCATGCAGATATTAAAGTTTGGGTTTATTAGATTTGTTGGTTTTAAAGGAATTTGAGTACATTCATGTAAAATGCTATGAAAAAGCACTCTACAGTATATCTATATCTATGTATCTAATAGATATACAATATCTAATAAATTAGTAATATGCATGATTTTTCTGATTGTATCAATTTTACCTGCATACTATTAACAAATTATTGAGTGCTGTTGACAAATGAATTTACATATTAGGCATCTGACCATGTAAAGTTGCATTTGTTTATCATTTGATTTTATAGAAGTGTTGCATATCTAGTGACACACATTGCATTGCCAAAATCAGTCAGGCATTACACACACTTAATGAAGACTGTTAACAACCCTGCTATGACAGATCATACAGAAGGTCAGCATCATTCTCAAAAGTCTTAGAACAAGTGAAGGAAGAATAAATTTGGCCAACTTTAAAAGCTATGAACATTGGATGTGCTCTGTGCATGAATTTGGTTCTGTTTTGGAGGAGGCTCTTGTCCAGACTTCAGTTGCTGGGAATTTTGGCTGGCATATGCAAAGACAGATCCAGGAAACCACTTGCTCTTGTGAAGAAGCAGGCTTTGTACCTGCATCTTCTGTGGAGATTTGTTGGGATGTGTGACTCCAGGTCCATCTCCCCAGACAAAGAGGAGGAGAAGGGCACAGTGCCAGGCAGGGACATCCCAATAATTCACTCAGTGACATGAGTATCTACATCAGATCCCAAAGCATTCCAGGAGTGGAGTGGTAGTGGTTTTTGTGTGTTGATCTGACTGGCCAGTGGTCTGTACGTGTTTGCTGTGTGTGGGGATATATGCTCAGTCTTGCTGCTGGCTGGCTCTGGGGACAAGGAGCGAGGGCAGCCTTGGCCTGGGGTTCCTTGCAGCCTGGGGTGGCACGGAGCAAGTCATAAAGGCCATTGTATACAACTCTATGTGCACCTTCTGTTGAAGGAGAAGCCAAACTTGCTCCAGCGCAAGTGTAAAGGTTGACTTGGCTGTTACATTCTCTAAAATGTTCAAATGAATAGGAAGATTTTTTTTGTACAGCTGCTTTTGTAGTTTTCTTTACAAGCCATTACCAACCTAGCAAGTCTTTCTTGCTGTCTTAGACACGTTCGTTATGTTGCCCTGCACAGAGAAGTGAGCAGAGTCTGTGCTGTGATGTCTGTCAAGCTCATGGTAGCAGATGGGCTGTTCTTCCCATACATCCTTAACTCAGCATCACACGTGGCTTATTTTTAGCAGCTTCAAAAACCAACAAGCAGTGTAATACTTTTCGGCTCACACTTATTAAGATGCAAATGTTCCTGAGATCCAGGTGGCCACACCACTGCCCAGCGACCCCTGCCATGTTACAAAATGTGTGGCCCTTACTGCTGGCTCAGTTCTCAAGAAAGGGCACATGGGGCAGCTGCAGTCCTGCCTCTGGTGCTTTTAGCTTGGGATTGTTCCTGCTCACAAGTAAAATTATGGCATTTCTGATTAAAACAACACACTGTGTTAGAGCATTGGCAAAGAACAAATTGACATTTGCGTTATTTATAGGTGCTGAAAGTGATGCAAGGCATTACAATCCAGGAAGCTGTATTTCAGCACCTGGCAAAATAATTCAATGGAAAAAGAAGGGAAATACTGCTATCAAGCAACTAGAAGATCAGGACAAGATGGTCAAAATAGCATGACTTTTGTGAAGGTAACCTGTTCTTCACTAGTAATCTCCTTGAGTTGTTTTGATGTAGCAGTAGCAAATAAAGGGAAGTGGTTAGTACAAATGATGAAAATAAGGAAAGGTCAATAAGGCATACAGCTGTTATGGCAGACAGCAGAACAGAAAGCAGTGAAGGCAATTGCACCAGCAATGGTAAAACTTCAATGCCTTTAATGCAGAACAGCCGCTATCTTGCCTTAAAGTTGTTTGAAATCTTTAAATTGTTGATCATCCACAGAAACTATAATGGTGGTTGTATAAAAAAAAATCTGAAAACTGTAAGAAGAAGGGTATTTAAAGAAAAATTGTGAAGAATTTTGAATAAGAATATGCAGATGTTCAGAGTGAAAATTATTTTAGTGTTTTTAAAAATTTGGTTGTGTTTCATACTTTGACCAGCTTTGGTGGTATATACAGATGAAAAAAAAACACTGAACATTGCATTTGAGGCACATGTTTTTGAGGTAAATTTTGAATCTGTGAATTTGTCCAAGAGTGGAATGTAGATGCTCTTGATGTGTTGGTTTTTTTTTTTTTTTTTTTTTTTTTTTTTTTTTTTTTTTTTTTTTTTTTTTTTTTGGTAAGGAATCTGTGTCATGAACTGCTGTCCTTTCTATCTCAGCTCTGAAAGAAGATGTACCGTAGCCACTCAGAAATGAAGTTTTCGCTTTAAAAGCCTTTGAAAAGTTACAGAGCTGCTGTTTGTTGTTTGGTTTCTTTTCATCATAGTTCCTTTAACTATATCTCAGCTGTTCCAGGCTTTTCCTGATGAGAAGTGTGAAACCAAGAGAAACCCTTCATGTCAGAGATGGTTGTATTTAGAGATGCATTCCCATGATGTCTTCATGTGCTGTCTGGCTCAGGCTGGAAGGGGCTACAAAATAGGAGATATTGCCATAACAAACACTGCCTACTTTTCTCTAAGGGTGCCCAAAATCTGGTTTGTGTTAGGCATACCTTCCAGAAGGAAGTCCAGTTTAGACTTGAAGACAGTACAAGATGGAAAATCTCTGCTGGTTTCCTCAGCTGTTTGCCCGGTATCCAGGTTTTGCAACTTCTTTCCAGTATCAGTTTATCTAGCTTTTGTCTACACTTCCTCAACTTAAAGAACAACTTGCTAGGCAATATTCTCTTTTTAAAAAGGTACTTATAAATTACGCATTGAATGAGCTATTTTTCCTAAGATGTGCAGCCTTTTTACTAGCTTTTCTATATACCCCTTTCCATCTTCTTTTTAAGACTCTTATCAGAAGGGCGCACAGCAGTCCAGCACTGATCACAGCAGTGGTTCTCACAAAAACAAAATCATGTTTTCCCTCCCTTCCTTAGCACTGTTTCCGAGTGGAGCAGGGCAGACTCAAGTTCAGTTGCATTTTCCCTAGGTTCGTTTTAGAGTTAATGTGTCCAGGTTTGAGTCCTTTATTCCATCACCACTTTCCTTCTTTCTAAGTATATAATTGAATTTGGTTATTTAAAGTTTTACTGTAGTTTTAAAATTAAAATGCCATTTGCCAAACTGTCTAGCTTAACTTCAGCAATCGTTTCTCTCAACAGGGATGCAGTTTTTTCTGTTGACAAACCACGTTCAATCAATTTTATATTTTTCTAGCCTTTCTGTCTGATAAAGTTTGTATCTTAAAAGAAGAGAGAGAGAACTTATGTAAACAATTAAATGAAAAATTTGGGAGGCTAGAGAAGATTTTCTGCCAGTTTTCCTCCAAATGAAGGAATGCGTAACAGATAAGGTCCATGATGTGCATTAAGGCAATGGATTAGAAAGTGTCCTGACAGTTTCTTTGACAAAAAGACTGTTGGCATTGTTTTGTGAAGTCAGATTGTTTTTAAGAATGAGTGTTCGTACTTCTTATCAGGTCTGTTCTGAAACTGACAAAGCTATGAATGCATCTATAGGTGGCAATTAATATGTATTAGAATCTTGTACTTTTATACATTCTTACCAAATTTTGACATTTCTGTAGTACTCCACTGATAGACCCCTAGCAATCTGCAAGCCTAATGTCTGTACGGCAAAACCTCTTTTGCTCATTTTTACAGAGGAGTATATCAGGATGCTGTAAAATTCAACAACCCATCCCAAAACACAACTGAAGATTAAGAAAAGTAAAAAGCAGTCTGGTTCTGAATTAATTTTTGCCAACTCAATGAAGTTCATAAAAGCCATAATAACCATCCGACTCCAATTTAGTAAGAGGTGTGACATCTGGATGGATCTGCTGATGGGGCGCTGCGGAAACTTGGAGCCAGCAGCACGGGGGGTGTGGTGTAACTGGACCAGCAGCTAAGCATCACCCAGCCTTTTGCTCACTCCTCCCTCACAGCAGGATGGGGGAGAGAGCTGGGGAAAAAAGTGGAACTCATAGTTGAGATAAAAATTTTTACAGCAATTATAATAACAATATTTAAGTGTACATGAACACAAAACAAGTGATGCACAGCAGAATTGCTCACTACCCACTGGCCAACTCCCCTCAGTTTTATAGTTCTTTCACCTGATGTCATATGATATGGAATATTCCTTTGGATATTGTGTTTTAGACAAACTACTTTCTCATTAGCTTCCCAAGCCGACAGCGTGACTCTTGACTTGTGTCAGCAACGGTTTGGAATAAACATCCTGTAGAAATCTGAGTAGCCATGGCAGAGGGCAGAGGAGAAGCACGTCTCCCAAGCAGAGGGGCGGCAAGGAGCAGCGGGGGGCGCTGGGGGCCCCGGCCCTGGCTGCGGCCCTGCCAGCCAGGCTGCGCTGCTGACGGCCGAGGGCCGGCTGCTGCATTGCCATCCACGGGCCAACCTGCTCCTGCGGTGTCTGTGGCTTTCTGCTTAGTTTTCTTTGAGATGCATGAGATGCAAGACGCAGCTACTGGCAAGATAAAGCTGGCACGAAGTCCACAATACCTCCTTTTATTTTGTTTCTGGCTTCTCTGTTTCTGTCTCCTGTTTGGCTTTGTGTTTAGCACTTCAGCATCATGGGTCCCTGCTGCTTGTGCAGTTATACCTGTCAACCATTTTTTTAGTCCCAAAGAATCCATAAATTAAGACTGCAGTACTACCATTACACGGCTAATTTTGGATTCATTTTGGAAAAATTATTAATTTATGTATATGTTTGCCAGAGTACTGGATTGCAAAATCCAGTTACTAAATAGAATATGCTTCCAGAAGAGTTACTCTTTTTTAACTCAGCCGGTGGCTGAGCACTACACAGGCGTTCGCTCACTCATCTGCTTCCCAGTGGGATGAGGGAGTGAATCGAAAAAAACACCCACAAAGTAGAACTTGTGAGTTGAGGTAAAATGATTTACTAAGACAGAGAAAAAGGATAATAATTATGAAAAATGTATATATATGTATATAACAAGTGATGCACAAGTAATTCCTTACTAACCCCCAAATGATGCCCTGCTAGCTCGCTGTGCAGCAGATGAACTCCCACCCCCTTTAAAACTCCTTCTGCTTGATGTCATGTGGTATGGACTATCCCTTTGGCCAGTTTAAGTCAGCTGTCCTAATTCTTTTCCCTCCCTGCTCCTTGAGCCCTTTGCTGCAAATGGCCTTGGCGCTGTACAACACTGCTTAGCAGCAACTATAAGGATTTGGTGTGTACCAGCATTGTTTTTCTCCTGGAACAAAAACATATAATCGTACCAGACACTCAGAAGAGAACAATTCCATCCCAGCTGAAAGTAAGACAGTTACTAATTTAGCATGTTACTTGCTGAATGTTATTTTAACATAGTAAAAATACTATGGCCCCACAGGCTTTGCCATAGCTCTGAAACTGCCATTTTACCACCATGGAATTTATATATGCTGCGAGGTCTCACACAGGTCCTCTACATGACACGAAGTTTTGATGAAATATATCCTTTCTACAACGCTGGTAAATTATGAATTGCAAAGCTAAACTAAAATCCAAAGTCGTACTTTGTTCTGTGAAATGAGAGGGAAGATCTTCAAATGCAGCTTTGTGGTGTGCAGTAAAGGACTTATTTTCCATTTAATGTAGACATGTTGATGATACTGCTATTGTTTGAAAATAAGAATTTTTGGACAATCACAGAAAAATACGTCTGAATGCTCTGGGATTTCCCCTGCCCTCGTTACCAACTTGGGTATCTGTCAAATGCTCTGAATTTGGTAAATCTTTGTACAACTTACTTTGAATTACATCCTGTTTCTGAGCCTAGTTCCCCGACTAACTTAAGCTGCAGCTGATGCAAATAATGTCAAAGCACTGCTGCTGTATCCTATCCGATCCCTTCAAGATAAAGTAAATACTGCTGAGCTGTGTGGGATGGATAAGTATAGTTGATTCACTTTCATCTGCAGCCAAGATTCTTTTCTGCCTTTCTCTTTTACTAGAGCTGGCAGGTGTTGAAGTGAAATTTTGGATTTTACCCAGAAATGGTGTGGTACAAATGCGAGGTACAAGCGTATTGTGCTCTGCTTTCCCTTTTGGTTTGCCAGGCTGCCGCCACTTGCGAATTTCCCTTCGTTTATTATGGGTGTAACATGATGATGAACGAATACTCCCTGATGAACAGAGACCCTCCTGTTAGTATTTCACTCTAAAGAACATCTTTAAAATGTCACAAGTACACTTCAATATCTTTTCTCCTTCCGTCAGAAGCACAATCTTGCTTTACATTGAACAGACATCTTTCTATTGCTGCTAGAGTGACACGTAATATTTTACTTTCTCACATGCTCTCTTCTAAAGCCCTATTTCTGATTTAAAAACAAACAAACACCCTGTTTTCTGGCTGAGGACTGCATCTGATCGTGATAATATTTTGCTTATTATTCTCTAATCTGCAGTTTGTAAACTGCTTTCTCTTCGTGTCATGGTGAAATACGATCCATGGTGTGTAACTGCAGTTAATATTTATATTTAGCTTGGTGATTTAAGTGCAGTCCATCTCTTTAGTAATGTCTGTTGTTGGTCTGTTTGATCATGCTTTTCATTTCTAGTTGATAGAGAAAAAATAATTGGTTAATCAGTCAGTGAAAGAATGGCTTTTTTACCCTAATTACAACTATTAGCAACAATTAGTATTTTTACCATAATTCATAGAAGCAAGAAATAATGGAGAAAACTGCATACCACATTTTAAACAAATATATCACTGTTACCTTAATTTGTAGAATTCAAAGCTGCTCTCTCCTGCCACTGCATAGAGCAGTATCAGTGCAACACACGTCAGGCCTTCATATTCTACTTTGGATGGTATCAGTGTATATGAATGAAATGGCACCAGAGCCTGAAGACTTTACTCAGTTCTCAGCCTTCGGATTTACCCTTAGTCTTTTCAGTGAAGATTGTATGTTCAAAGTCTGTCTGGCACAACTGCTTCTATTTGAACTAGTATTTCTTTCCCTTGTGATAACAAGTAGTATGGAATGTTTTGGCAAAGCTGCTGACTCAATTAAGAAATGCTGTCAGTCTTTTCTTTCCTTTTGAAGAGACAAATTGGTACTTATAAACTGGGAGCAAAACCAGTATAACGTGCTACTGAATGCTAAATTTTCTATCTGAAGATTTATTAAGTGTTCTGAAGTGTTTTACTTTGGTTCTGAGTATTAGAAGGATAATTGTATTTCCAGAGTTACCTGCATTTGAACTGCAAATCACTGCGTGTTTTAATTCAGACCAGGTAATTGTGCCACTTTGATTGATTGTCTTTTTAAGGAAAAAGAGCAGTTTTTAATCCAGACTGAATGTTGTAGTCAGTTCGCTCTTTATTAAAAGTGCCTAGCAGTGACATATTGTCAAAAAGTTTTTTCACAATCTTTTTAAACCAGTGAGATGTCACTAAGTAATACCAGTCCAATGCTGTGCCTGCTTCTCTCTGCAGGAAATGGATTGTGAGAATTACATGTGCTTCTAAAACAGTCCAAAGGTGTGTTCTCTTCCTGAGTGTATTCCCTTCCTGAGCACATATGCTTTGCAGAGTAACATTCCTGCCAGCCCATCACTTGCAGGTGACGATGCAGCCCTGTGCCCATGCAGTGACCAGTGTGAGAGCCCAGCACGGTGCTACAGGCAGATGTTGCTGCCATGCAATTCAGGCAGTGTTGGTTTTGGTGTGAGTCCTCTTCTTCTTTTGTCTCTTATATTAATCTGGGTGCATGTGCTCTTTCCTTCTTTCCTGACTGGCTGTAATTAGACAATGGCTTAGGCCCAGAGAACGGTGTTGGAACAGATGAGTGTGATGTTTCTAAGTTAGTTTCTTAAGTAGGTTAGGATCATGCCAACATTAAGTCCTGCTGCACATGGCTATCACAAGAAGGCCCAAGTACTAATCTCATTGTTTGCAGAGCTTGAGGCCCAGGCATTTCACATCACAGCCAGCTGTTTAGCAGAAATGGGGCTATAATGGGTATATGAGGGTTACTGCAGCAAACAGGCAGAACGAGCAAGTGAAGCCAGGATCAATGATAGGCATGAGAAGCTGGAAAGGGGAGCTGAATGAATAATTGCTATGTGGAAAGTGCCCCATTTCAAAAGAAGAAGGAGTAGGAGCAAATGCTGATGTGTAATGCACCGTTTAAAGCAGGCACCCGTAGGGATGACCATAGCAAAGGCAGGGGAACAGAAACTCCCACAGGTAAGCAACCTGTTATGCTGCTGTAACTGCTGCAAACAATACAGGAGGCTGTAATGGAAGGAGTTTTCTTTAGCAGGCTGTTGACTGTGATGGAAATTGAGTGATAAACATCAGTGGTGATTCACTACTGTTTTCTAAATTACACTTTTTGGTCAGTCATCTGTTTCAGATCTATTCCTGACTTCATCAACAGAGTCATCATCAAGAAGCATTGCAAAACTAGTATATATGCTGTTGGTCCTTTAACTGTACTGCTGTAGCTAAAAGGACAGCCTCACAAGTGAAGAAGAAATCAAAGTAACTGTGCAGCTGGCCATTGACACAAAGGTGAGCTTTTAGATTTTGATCATGACATTGATTAGCAGAAAGACAGCAGTATAATGCGAGAGAAAAGTGCAAGAATAGTAGGGCCCAAGATCTCATGAGTTGTCATCTGGATTCTGACACCCCTTCTGTCAATAACTGGGGAAAAACCATTTCACATCTGCCTTATCTTCTCTGGACATTAAATGGAGAGTATATCTTGTATGATGAAATAGAATGTGCATTTTTCTTTTACAGAGGAAACTTAGTGTTCATGTTTGTTCCTCAACTGGAGCTTTTCAAATTTTGAGACAGCAACAGCAAGTGTTTGATGGGATACTTCTCTGTGATGTGACAATAAGTGGTAGATTTTTAATAAATATATGAAATGCTAACTTGGTCATAAACACATTTGTCTGGTGTTGTAGGCCTTATATGCTAAACAAGAGTTAAGGGTGTTCTGAAGTGAATAAATAGCAGTTCTTCCTGTTATTCAAGAAGTTAGATATCTTCCCATTGGATGTCTTCCCGTTGCTGGAGTTCATTTTATTTCAGACATATGGATTTAGCAATAATGTGGTAATAGTATTTTCTGGTGATTAACATTGCCCTGGTGTAAAATATAAGAGCCACAGCCTCCAAGGGCACCGTCTCCCAAAGTCACCATATCACATGGCCTGTTGGCAGAAGCAAATGAAGCTAAGTAATTTAATTAGCTACAATTAGTATTTAAAGCTGTCTACCCAGAAACCAATAAAGAGGTTCACAATTCATCCTGTATTATTTCACATAAGGCTTTAACAATATTAGGTGAAGGCAGTCTAGTTCAGGGAGTTAGTAATTTAATCTGCACTACTCTGAATTTGTACTTCAAATCAGCCTGTGTGTGTAATGAGCAGAGCTGGTTGCTATTAGGCAGCTGTTCAAGGTCTGGTCGCCAGTGAGTGGGTGTCAGTAGCTGCAGGACAGCTGTGCGAACGACAAGAGCCACCACAGAGCAGCAGGGCCAGCTTCCATCTCCCTGGCTCACCTTGAAGGATGTCAGGCAGAAGGTGTTGGGAAGGTCACCGTCCTCCCTCTGCTTTGGCTTTACCTGCCTTAAATGCAGTTCTGAGAACCATAATTCTAAATTCAGCTTCTTTCAGAACTGCTTAATTCACTCAGGAAAGCATCCCCTCCCCCACCGCCTCCCTCACATCTTCAAAGAATACGCCATTTGGGCACACAGCAACAGCCATTTACAATTGGAATAAAGAAGGACTTGAGGCAGCCGTGCCAGTCTCGGCTCCTTTTGAAATGCAAGGAAAGGCTGCAGGAGCATGGCTGTCTGTCTATGCTGATCCATGAATTAACATACATGCCAGCTGTATGAGTCCAGGCAAAGTGGAGTCTAGCTAAATGACACACAAAGAAAATGTCTGCTAAGTAAGTTTTCTTTTTTCCTAACAAGTGATGTGATGTGACAGTGCCGTATTGCAGTGAACTGATTTCCATTTCTGCCCTTTGCTGTCTATCCCCACTGTTTTGCCTGTATTGCCTGCAGCCTTCTCTCCCAAAGGGTGACAAGGGATGCCACCCGCACATACCTCAAAAGATGTTCCAGTCTCACTCTGCCAAATTGCCTCACAGGAGCCTGTTTTCTCTGTTTTCAACTAGGCCCAATACCTGACCCAAACAGCTCCTTGATTTTCAGGTTTAAATGCATAAACAACCAGAACAAGCCAAGATCAAACAATACTTTAATGCTGCTGGAGTTTGTGACCCAAAGAAAATACCTAGAGCAGAATTTTCACTCAAGATGTTAATGAACGTTTTATAATCATCAGTGAGTAATTCTGCATTATTTTATCACAGAAAAGACTTACGATTTAATTTCTAATGGGTTTAATACCAAAACATTAGCCAGCTTGGTCTGGCTCAAAATATATGCTTGCCACGAGTGTGCCTGGGCTGAGCTTTTACTCATCCAGAGAGGCTGTGCAGCCAATGATGCTCATGGTGAGCTTTGACATTAGTCAGTTTGATGTGAGCAGTGTATCTGTATTCCCGCAGTGTCCCTTCACATCCCCTGGGCATACAGCAGAAGATCTCAAAAATCTCAGTGACAGTTAACTGCATGCATAGCCCTTCAAAACGCAGGGAAATGAAGCATGCTGCCTCCATTTCGTACTTTCTGACATGAAAGAGAGGTTTCTCACTGTGGACCAGTTCTGGCTTTTGATCACCTCCCAGTGCTGAGGGCTGGGCATAGGGCACGTGTGGTGCAGCACAGATGAAGCCTTGGCATATGGGTCACGCCAGTGAGAGTTACAAGGAGGAGGGAAGAGTGAAGATGTGTTGACTCTGACACCTCAGCAAGAACTGCCATTTTGGGCTGTCTCCCTCTCTCCCCTGATTGTCTGGCAGCAATGTACAGTACAGAGCCTTCCTCTGATTTCACTTGCCTGGAGGAAAAGGGCTCTGTCCCTGTAACAGTGCCAGCATCTCCTTGTAATCCTATAGCCCTGCCTGAAAACACCTTTTCAGTAGTTCAGTGTATTATTTTTATATGGTCTGTAAGTATCTTTAATAGCTGACATGCAAAATATGCCATTTGTCTTTGTAATAATGCTCTCCTTTTTAATCATGTTCTTCCTTTGCTATTTTTCTGCCAACCCTTGGCAATGTTTCATTTTAGCTCAAAGTGAAAGAACAGCCTCCTAAAATAGGATGTAATCCTCAGCTATCGTTTGATCAGTTTTAATTTAAATTCACTGCAATGAAAACATATTGGAAATCTGAACTCCAGAACGCACAATTTAAGGAAAGTCACTATAAACATTACAGAATCTGTTACCAACTTTTCCAAATAGCTATAGACGTATGGGCCTGGATGCTCTTTACAGAGTGGTCTGAAGCTGTGCAATTCCTGTTAAAGTGCAAGGCATAACATCTCAATTTTTCAAATGTGATCTCTAAATTTTGAGTATATTCCTTTTGGGATGTTTGAAATGTGTTGGGTTTGCCTTTCTGATGTGTTGATTGCCTTCCATTTTCATTTAACAGCCATGCTCTTCATTTCCTCAAGCCTGTTTATCAGTGCATTTAGAGGGCTTCATCAAGAAAGTTAGCATTTGTCCAGTGTGCTTTGGGTTCCAATGTAACTCGGAGATCTCAAATTATCTAGATTTCTTTGCCCTTTTCCCTTTCCACTTCCTTTTCCTTTCCCTTTCCCTTTCCTTTTCCATTTCCCTATCCCTATCTCTACCCCCTTCCCCTTTCCCTCCATTTTTCTCTTGTTCTTTTTTCTTTTTTCTTGTTCCTTTTTTTCTTTTTTATTCTTCTCTCTGTTCTTAGTGCTGTGTAGCAAAGAAGAAAAATCCTTAGTTCTCCCACAGACTGGAGTTTTTCTACCTTGTCTAGGTCTTCTAATTTTCAACAGCACAGTACTGTGGGTTTGCCTTTGTCATTAGTTCTCTGTTTTATTTGCCTCCATCCAGTTCCAGCCTGTCTGTTACTCTGTCAGAACTCAAACAGAATGTCTTGCTTCTTACAGGAATTATTTTTGGAACTTTTAAAATATTCCTTCTATAACGCAGCCTTCCCGTGCAGCTGCAGCAGGCTGCCTGGTTTGGGAGGATAACTTGTAGGAGGAAAGAGAGACTACAACATCCCTGACAAAGCTGATACAATGCGTTCTTTGTATCTGGCCTGTATTCATGCATGGCTGCAGCATAAGAAAAGAACAGCTCCACGTCCGCGCTGTTCTTGGGACTGGTCCAAGACCTGCCTGGAGGTGAGAGGGGGGTGCTGAGGGAGAAGGAGCCTTCACCCACAACCTGTATTCTGCACCATTTTGAGAGCACTTGAAAGCTTTTGCCTAAAGATTCAGAAGTTAATGTTTGGAGCTGATTATGCTTATTAGTTAAGCTCGATAGCAGCCCCTGAGTAAGATGAATGGTGGCAGGGCACATGCTACTTAAATCTTTCTTTGTTTTCTTTGTTTGCTTTTTGTATAGCTTCAGCCAGAGAAGCAAAGATTAGTTCGGATCCCCAGAATTCTATTTGTTAGTGTGAACTCACCAGTGGTCAGTATGTCAGCCTGGGAAAGCATCCCTCCTTGCGCTCGTCTGAAAGCCCTATGGCACTGGGAAATTCTGGAGTTGCTGCCACCGCCTCTTATCTACATAACAGTGCAGTGTGTATGTGGTGGTCGCCCCGCAGAACCGCAAATGCTGCCCTGTCTTTGTCGGCTGGCTGAAGCAGCAGGTTGCGTTCAGGGAGCACTAATGCTGCTTTCCTCACTTAGTGCACAGGGTTTCTTTGTTAAGCAACCAGTGGCTTTTGTTCCACAAATATATATTAATCATTTTTCCATGCAAAAAAAAAAAAAAAAAGCATATACAACAATAGTTTCAAGGCAAATACAATGAAAATATTGATCTATTTGAGTAGAATCTTTTGTTTCCCGTGTAATTTTTGGTTATGTCTAAATATTTGTGTCTATACATATGTACTGGTTTTGCAGAATACCTTGTTTCTGAGTAAGATCATTGTTTCTGAGACAACAGTTAGGAGGTGGGGCTGTTGGAGATTGGAAATCAGCTTTCTAAAACAAAGGCCAGAAGTGATGCATGCTGTTGCTGAGATGGCAGTGATTGAAAACTAGCGTGAAAAGGGGTAGATGGCAGAAAAGTCACTGCAGACACTATCGATTCCCCAAAAGGAAAGCTGTTGTCGCACAAGCTGTTGCATGGTGTGGATCCAGTCAACATTTCTCTCAGGAGTGGGGTACCCACAGATCTTTTGACTGTAGCAGTTCCCAGTTCTGATGGGTCTTAGAGCCCTGGTCTGCAAAGCTGTGATAGCTCAGGAGAGCAAGCCAAAGTGGGGCATGTGTGGAATCAGCTTTCAGTAGCACTTCAATTTTCATTAATTTGTAGAATGACCTGGAAGTAAAATCTGCTGTGGGATGAAATTACTTCCATAAATTATGCTTGTCTTGATACCAGCCTAAAAGTGCTCATGCCAGAAAGAGATGCTTGTCCTGTAAGAAATACCATAGCACAGGAGGAATATGGGATCATATAGTTAAAGTTTATGGTCCCAGTTCCAACTCCCTTGCCTAGAAATGCTCCATACGTATTCACTTAACTCCAGGCTTGCACTTACATTCACTTTACTTCAGAGGGGTTCAAGCACATGCTGGAATAATTTCCTGAACTATTAGTCTCCATATGCACAAAGGAGCAGAATCAAAATTTTAAAGCTAGAAATTCTTCACTGTATACTTACCAGTTTTAGTTGATTCTCGATAAATACTTTTCATATAAGTTCATCAATATAATTTCAAAGGTTAATTGATTGTTTGAATGTGCAGTTTTTCACCTCTAGAAAAACAATACGCATAGTCTATAAGGCATCTCCATACCCGCAAAAATTTACTTTTAAAGAAGGAAGTTATCTCCAATCTACTGACCTAATTGATTTGTGAACTGTCAACCAGCAGCTATTAATGTATCTCAGATTGTTCCATCAGCCATTGGTGAAGAATATGTACCTCTTAAAATTCAAAGTACATGTAGAATTTATATTTATCTGCCATGAGAATGGAGTTGGCCTAGCTGCTAAAGGAAGGCCGACTTTATCAGTGATCAGTTTTCATAATTCAAAGCAGAGTGTAAATAGATAGAGGAATCAGCCTCCAATCCAGGCTGGCTGGAGGCTCCTGTCATCCATTTGAAATTATTTTTCTTCACATGTATTCATTGAAATCACTAATGCACAGCAATTAGTTTTAATAAGGGGAGCTGCTGTTAGCTTAGACATGCCGAGTGTCCTTCTGTTTTTTGTTTGTTTGTTTGTTTAAGGGGAAAAGCTTGCACAACTCATTGGTATGTTTTGATTGAAGTTGTGTTTTTGTTTTCATGAACTGCTTTCTTAAATGAGCTTAGTTCTTTCGGACACGCTCTTGAACTAAGAACTCACGTGCGCTTGAAATTTGCTCCTGGTCATGCTGCCATGTATCCACAGCCCTTCCATGGCCCTGCCTGGCTCAGCCTGCCTACTGTTTGTCCTCTTCTGTGCTGACTTGGGATGAGTGACATCATCTCCTTGCTTCCACGCCACCTGCTGCTCCTTGCAGCATCCTTTTTCTTGGGGAGATTTCAGCATTCAGATGTTAACATGGTGTCATGCTGAAGCTACAAAATGTTGATGGCAGAAATCCATCTTTCCTAGCTTCCATGGACTCCATGCAGTTCACTATAGCTGGGTAAAGGCTTGGTTGCCAGCCATGCAGGAGCAGAGGGTCTCGGAGCCAGGCAGAGGCACCTCAATAACCCAGTCAGGAACGCAAGCATCCCCGAGACATCAGCCCCACAGGGCTGGTGGGATGGCCATCACTGTGAGGTTGCAGAAGGCCCTGTTCTGAGATCACCATAGACTGAAAGATCACTGCCAGGGTTGTGGGCTGTGGAAATGAAAAGTAAAAAATTAGAGGAAAAGGTCATAAAGGGATGGTTAGTGTCAAGTGGCTGGTCAGTGTGCTTGTCCAGTCAGGCTGTAAGTGCCATTTGTCTTTGCATCAATACTGTCTTCACAATCTGTGTTGATGCATGACTGGCCATGTATGCATGTGTATACAACATATTGTGTGAGCGTGAGTCTCAGGATCTAACTGGCAGTATGTGCTCTTCCTGGCTGTTGGCTGGGTGTGGGGTCATGGATCTGTGCAGCCTTCCCTGTGCCAGAGGCCAGGCCTGGCAGAGCTGCAGAGCTAGGCACAGCCCACTGCTGTCTTCAAAAGGGCTGGGGATGGCAAACCTACTTACACTAAGTTCAGATGGGACCCAGCAGAAATTTGTGAATGTCTGCCTTTCAGATGTTCCCTCTGCTTCAGAGAAAGCCACAGATTTCACTTGTACAGAAATAGGGGGCATTCAGTGCTTCTCACTTACCAGAGACAAAGCAAAGATCTGTTTGCTCCTCAGCCTGGGGACCTGTCATTGCTTACCTTGGCCCGGTACATGAAAGTAACCAAGAAAAGAATCTTCTTAAAGGTGCCTGTTGTATCTGATTTATTTCATGGAGTCATTTGAGAAGCTCTTCCCATTGTACTGTCTGTTACATCTGGATGTCCAGTTCTTATGGGCTGCACAAATTGCTTTCAACAGCTGTTAAAGCTGTGCAGCTTAACCTTGTGCTTCATCACTAGGAAAAAAGTAAATATATTGGACACCTCCAGATGTTCTCACTTAAGGAAAATGACACGTCTATATTTTCTTTACAATTCATGAGTGAGAATGCTGGGCCTTTACAGATCCTGCAGTAGCTTCCAAGCAAACGTTTCCCTCCATTTTACATTCTGCTTTGATTTCTGCACAGACAGAAAATTTCATCAGTGTTACTAGTGTAAGGTATTGTCACCAGACCTTCATGCATTCTTTCAGGCTCCACAGCTCCTATGATAAGCATAAGTGCATGTTGGCAGAAGGTCCTGCCACAGCTGTCATTATTGTTACTGGTGCCAACAGGGAGGAACTAGATTATGAAGTCCTGGATCTTTCCAACGCATCAAACAATATGCAGGCATGAAAACATCAAATAATATCATAGAATAGTCTTCATCACAGCTGTGGCCCCAGACTGCATAGCCTTCATCTTACGGCAAGTACTGTAGTCTTAATAAAACTGCAGCATGTGTTGAACACGTTAGACTGCCTGTTTCTTTCTGCCATCCATCTCTGAAGTTCTTTCCTTGAGTGTCATGGAGGTCATATACAATACCGCAAGCAGCTATTTTAGCATTAGAGGTAGACATTTGTCATCAGCTTTGGCACAGATTTCTCCATATGTCTTTCAATGTGTTGAAAGTACATTCGCCTACCATTCTTTGACTGATGGAGCTATAACTCACCGTCTTCCATTCAGTTGTCTTAAGAAATACAAAGAAAGTATAGACAAGAAAGCATAAAGGCCAATACTGTAGTGGATATTTTCCACAGAAGGTATCATAGACAGCTTGGCTTTATCCCATACTTGGCAGACTATCACATACTAATATTAGTGAATCTTCCCCATTGACCACTAGAGCCTTGCAGTTTGTCACAGAAACAACCCTCTCTGTGCTGAACAGCAGTGTGTGTATGTGTATGTGAGAGGGAAGTAAAGAGCAGGTATGTTGGTCTACCTGAGCAACCCCACTGATAACCCTCTCTTTATCCTCCATTTCTGATTTGCAAGGACAGGAAGCGTGGGACATGGATGTACATGTCTCTATGCTAGAAAAATCGTGCAGCGTGTCAATAGAGTGCTGCACCAGTCTGATCTTAATGCTTCTTTCAAAAGATTGCTAAGCTGTAAGGCTGGATAGGAGGAAGGCAAGAGGAACAGTACCACAGAACCAGTGATGGGCAGACACACTGCTCACACAGACAAACAGTTTTTGCTGTGAATCACTTATTGTGGAGTAGGTCTGCAATATGTTTCAGCTCTAGAGGTTTTTAAGTATTTGTTTAATGGCTCAGTAAGTTAAGATTTTTTTTAATTACTGACTTATTTTGTTCCTGATAGTAACTGAAAAAAAAAATATACAAATAATCCTAAACAGCTGTAAACAGGTAATTTTTGTAAAACCAAACAGAACATAGGATACTTCTTTTTAAAATCTGAATTCCTATACTATCTGCTCCTTTTTGAATGTGAGTTCCTATACTATCTTTTTAAGAAATATTTATTTAGAAAATTTAAAATATTTACATGGAAGTTGTTTGTAAGTATTAGAAGTGAAGCCAACAATGGAAACTTGGTTTTATTGTTTGGAGAACATTTTTCTGATTTATTGACATTACTGTAATAATACCATGTTACAGGCACAGCCATTTTTACTACATATAGCATTTTTTTCAGAGATTCTGTTAAGTTTAGTACAATAACGTGTATTGATCAGCACAATATGTGTATCAAAAAGAGATACTTTCTGGGTTTTTCTGGTTATGCTAAAAACCTGTATTTCAGATATCCCACCAAAAGTTACTTAGACATATCTTGAAGGGGGAGATTTGCAAATATTGACAAAATTATTGTTGTAAATTATGGAAGGTAAATTCTAATTGACCTATATTATTGCTGTATGGTGATAGTCCATGAGATGGTTGTAGGGTCTGTTATCGCTTTATGCACTGAGGTACATGTAGATGCACTCACAGGGCTTTGTTACTGTCTAGAGCAAAGAAAGATTTAGAAAGAGTGCAGAGCTTTTGCTAAAGGTGTTGTCCTATGGCTCCCAAGCCCTTAAATGGGCAGCTGCTTCCTAGAGGTGACCAACCAGCAGTGAACAGAAGGAAACTGTAAAAGGCTAATGCGAGCTCCTTGTGCAAGTTCAGTCTTCTCTATCATAACTTTTGGCTATGGACATTTTTCCATGAAGAACTGGAAATAATGACTTCTCTCACAAGAAACAGATTTGCAGCAATACATGAGAAAACAATTTCATATGTCTGTTGTTTTTCATGTAACTCCAAGGCTTTCTTAAAATTTGTACCCAGAAAAAGCTGGATGGTGAGAAAGTGACTCTGAATTGTCAATCAGATAGGCTAGCAGTAAAATACTCCAAACTCTGAAAAGTCTTGTTTCTAAGACATTATTGGCTGAAATGGGCAACACATTTATAAATCATATGAGAGTATAAATCTTAAAGAGCCCCGAAGAGCTGTATTATTTGACTGTCAGAGGACTACGGTAAATGAAATATGGGGGAAAATGTGCAGTCTCTTGTTGGGTACGGTAATTGGGCTTGAAACTGATGTTTGTGTTTTTCAGACATATCCTCTGATCGTTCCAGATAACAGAATATCCACAGTAGCATAAGGCTAGAATTCACATGAAAGTTTTTTTTTTTTAAAAGAACAAACACAACCGTCTGGGAGTATAGATCACAGAATCACAGAATCACTAAGGTTGGAAAAGACCTATAAGATTATCCAGTCCAACCATCCACCTATCACCAATGGTTCTCGCTAAACCATATCCCTCAACACAACATCCAAACGTTCCTTGAACACCTCCAGGGTCGGTGACTCCACCACCTCCCTGGGCAGCCCATTCCAGTGCCTGACCACTCTTTCAGAGAAGTAGTATTTCCTAATATCCAGACTGAATCTTCCCTGGCGCAGCTTGAAGCCGTTCCCTCTAGTCCTATCACCAGTTACACGAGAGAAGAGGCCGACCCCCAGCTTATAGTAGACCTGTGAAGGAAGTTGGTCTCTTCATTCAAAGTATTACATGTTTCTATGTTTCCAGCTCCAGGCAACACTAGATGAACCCAAACACCAAATTGGTGAGCTTTACTGTTAAGATAGAGATTTGTTTATTTCTGTTTTGCCTGTCATTGCAAATAATCCTCATTTAATCAAATCACACATCAGAATCTTGAGATTCAGGGAAACCATTATATGCAAAGCTGAATAAATACCTCTTTTTTTCTGAAAATCCTTTTTTACATGGTTGTGATACATCTCACCAACTGCTTTCTATGGATAGGATTATCTGTGTGTTTCTCTATCTAAGACTATGTAGAGAAAGTGCTAAACCAGCAAGCTTAAACTAACTAACAAAGCTTTAAATTACTACATTTAGATGTGTAAAGATAAGATGCATCCCACCCACCTAAAGAAATCCTAATTAACTTTAACTAGCCATTCTTTTGCCCAGTTACTACATTCAAGAACACTGTTTTGCTTCTCAACTTGAAGAAGTTACTGTACACATTAGCTAGAGTTGAGATAATAGACTTTTGATTGATGTAAAGGAAAGTGAAAAAATGGTATGAACCATTTTAGGTTACTTTCTTGAGAAAGGGAAGTCTGCTCATGTGAAGATAGAGGAAAAAATTCCTTGCAGTTCTTAGTCTGTAAAGTGATAAAAGTTAATTGCTGTAATATACACAATGCCTTTCTTTAGTCAAGTAAATATACATGTAAACTAAATGAGTGTATTAGCATATTTCATATGTTAATGAAATTCTAGTGGAAGAGGAGGTTGCATGTTTCAACTTTGACACTGGGAAATTGTAGAGAGTATTTGGATGGGAATTAATAATCAGTTACTGCACATTGTTTATAATCAAATAATACAAATTGCAAAATACGTCTATGGCTGTTTATATTCATGGTGTATTCTGTTTTATTGATTCTCCTTAAAATACTTCCTGTATTTGCACTACTCAGGTGCCCAATATGTATTTTTTTATTATCATTATTTTAGTGTCTAAGATAGTCAGAATTATCTTTGTGTAGGTATGGGATCTATTATAGTTAAATTCCAGCTCACTTTAAATGAAAAAGTAATTTTAGTGAAGCAATGCAATCATCGGCCCAAGAGCTAGCACTTCTGAAGTTGTTTTTGGTGATTTTACTAAAAACACAGTACAAAAAGCCAAAGGGCAACACTCTCAATGCTGAGCTTCTCCAGAAAATGTAAATCCCTCTGTCAACTGTGAATTTGAGCAATCTCATAATGTATACTACAAATATTTGTGGTTTACCTTAGGGATAAGGTTAAGGCAAACTACAAACATCTGTAGCCTGTGAAAAATGTTTGGGGAGAATCCTGACTTGCGTTTTCAAAGACAGTAAAGTCAGTTAATTAACTCACAATTAAAAAAAAGTCCCCAAAGAGTGAGCAGGCACATCTCTACAGCAAAAAGACTTCGATAAGAGTACGTGCAAAAATAGAATACCCAAAAGAGGTAATTAGAAGAACTTCACCAGGTTCATAGGTCATGTTTGGTAACTAGCAAGTGATGTAGCATTAAGACATGAGAATTTCCTTTGGTTCATGAAAAGAGATAAGAAAGAAACCTTTAGTGAGAATCAAGAAGAAAACTGTCTGAAATATTTCTCTCTTTATAGGAAATTAAAAAAACCCAAACATTGTAGTGTTTTGGAAGAGGTATTCAAACTTGTACTGACTCCCCTAATACTCTTAGTATGTAGAGGAAGGGAGAGGGCCGCCCAGTCTCTATACTACCAGTCTTAGGTTCATGCTCGTGCCACATCTGGATTTTATTTGTGCTAGGAACAAACTGAAAACAGTTCTGTCAGTAGGATGTGTGAGTGTGTAGAAGACCTGTGTAAGCAGTTCCTAAGGCTTACATTTTGTCAGGTAAATTGGCAGGATTAACTATGATACATTCATGCAAAAATGGTTTTGGATGGCATTGGTACAGTTTTCAGATGAGCTGCAAGTGTTATAGTTGCATGGCATGGGAAAGAGGGACAGATGTTGGGTGAAACCAAGCCTCAATGACAGGAAAGCAATTTGAAAAGGATTCATTTGCATCCAAAAGACTTTCTAAGTGGTTTTGTTTTGGTCAAGTCAGACAGTGTTCCCTTTCGATGACAGTATACATTCATATTCATTGAATAGGAGGAAGGGAGAAGTCAGGAAGCCTGACAGGCTAGGTATGTTAGGCTGACCACTCACTCCAAAAGTAGAATTTAACTGATAAATGGGGGCTAAGAGATTAGTCCAACAAGGAGACAAGACCAGAGAAAGAACCTACACAACCAATGGCATTAAATCTGAATTTCAGGTTGATCTCTGTTTTGCTGTTTCTCATTTTTTCCTGCATCTGTTTCCCATCATGTAATCAAATACTTGAGCTGTAACTGGACTTCATTTGAGCTTCTCTGTCTCAAATGCCATCATCTCATAACAACTCATCTCAGGGCAGGGGGCACTCAGGAAACAGTGAATCTATTTACAGGGATATGCCAGGTACCACACTCAGCCCAGTAGGTGATGGAGTTTAAAGATTTTCCTCTTGCTTAAATATGCCACCAAGCTTTCCATAAGCCTTACAAATGCAAGATCAAACCCCATCTTCCCACGGCAAACCTGTCACTGTGGGGATGCAGGGGTTGGGAACTGGGCAGATCTGCGTGGGGATGCACAGGGGTCACAGATAAAGAGGGGGATACAGTGGTCCCCATGGAGTGAGCCAGTTTTGCAGCCTTGAGTTGAAATATGTCAAAGCCCTGCAGGCTTTACCTCTGAGAGATACGGGTTTTTTTTTTCTTAGCTGTGAGATACAGAAGATTAGGCATATCTAGTAATAGTATTAGCCCAGCTTCTACTTTCTAACTTCTACTTTCCCATCTTTCTAATAACTTTTTATAGGAAAGTCACTATAGAGAATAGTCTCTTTGTTAGTATATTTTTTTTCAGACTAACACTGCAGTTATTTCCCATGTCGTTAATTTATTTGAGGGGCCTTGTCTAACCATTTAAGTGGTACCAGTTTAAAATAAAAAGTTGAATTCTTTTCGTTGTGATTACAAAATTTCATTCACAACAAAAATATATAGTTAAATTTTTTTGTTGCTTGATGTGAATTCAGCTACACCACAACAAAATTGATTCATACCAGCTCTTAGCATACAAAGAAGAAAGTAACATATATTGGTATAACTGCATTCACAGCAGAGTTGTTTAACAAATTGAAACTAGCATGAAGAATGTATATAGATCACATTCCGCTTGGCCCTGAAATTTGAAAACATATTCTCATGTTATAAGAAATTAAACTAGCGAAAAGTTCCAAATCTCAGAGGACAAAAGGACTCTAGCAAATGAAACTGTACATAAAATTTGTTGCTGGACTATTTCATGGTTGGGACATCACTCTTTCTTCCTGTCTTGCTGTCAGCTGGCCTGATATGCTTTTGTTTTGATTAACCTTTCTGATCGTGTAGTTGCTGGTTGCGACTTGCTGGGATGCATGGTGAAAAAAAATGGCAGCTGCTGTCTGAACTTTTAGGCACAGACACCATATGGTATAAAATGGAGAAAAAATCATCTCTTCTCAGGGCCACTGATGACTGATTTGGCAGCAAGTGTCCTTCAGCTTGTCAGGTGGCATAGCTGCTCCTATTTCCTTTTGCTCGGCTGTGAGGACTGGATGAGAAGTGTCTACAAGGAGTGATAGAAAATACTGGAAGTGTTTTTAATGGTCTCCTGAGCATTTGTGAACTCCTGACTGAAAGTTGTTACATCTATTTTTATTTATATTTTTTAATTCAGAGCTGCTCCAGTCTTTGTTTAATATTGTCAATAGTTTATAAGACCAAATAAGATACAGGAGAATGTGCACTAAGTAAATGAAGATTTTACAGCAGCAGAAACAAAATTTTGTAGAATATTTTAGAATTGTCTGTTACTGTAAAATTCTGTAGATCATATGACAGTAGCAGTTTCTTGCTTGTTTTTTTATGTAGCTGGATTTCCTATCAGGGCTACAAGTGACATCATAATTTTGGACTTAAGGGAAGCCTGTCCCTGCCACCCAGAAGGACAGTAGGGACAGGATTTGCCAGCAGCATTCACCAGTGCTGCCTGGGATAGCACAAGAGCATTCATGTATGTCAGTGGTCTGCTCTGCAGACAGCTTCAGTGGGGACAAAATCACTTTTTGCTTTGGAGGACCCCCTTGAGGATCTTCTGGTTTCTTCCCACTGATGACAGAGTCTTTTCATGGACATAGTTACATGATAGGGTGCCTGCTTTTTTAGACCCTAAGCTGTGTCATTTTACTTAGTTTAAAGTCTGTAGCCAAGCTATTCCCAACATCCATGTGCACAGCTCTTTCACAAGTCCAAGAGTCTGACTTTTATCGCACTTTATCCAAGTCTTTACTTCACTATGTGGTATGGTAGGCACTGTAGTGGTGTCAGTCATTGCAGGTTTGTAGTTGCTCTCATCCTTTCTCTCAGCTGGACTGTGTTGTACGCCTAAGCAATTCCTAAAGGCTTGACCCTTAGGTCAGAGCTGAGCTTGGGCAGGAGTTATATATGTCTGGTTTAAAGAGGAAATTTTCACCCTTATTCCTTAAAGATATGGTAACTATTATCTTACCATTGCTGTCTGCCTCATGAATTCTGTAAAGTTTGCAGGCAGCCTTGCATGGCTTGCCAGCTTTTCAAGTGTTCTGATGGGACCTAAAGGTTTTGATTTTATTGTAGGAATGCGTATGGCAAGAGCAGAGGGGTGTCTGGGGAGTGGGCTGTAACCTGACATCCAAACCAGTAACTGCACTGCCAGATAATTATCACTTGTTTTCTGCAATGATTTATACTTCCCGCGACCATCACAGTGCAGGGGCAGACTTATGGTTTAGCTGAGATGAATTAAAGGTGATCTGAGCTACATGCTCCATGCATGCTATGAAGAAAAATACCACACAAAACAAATGATCTGTTAGACAAAGGAGTAGCTCAAGGGATCCTTTGCTTTATAGCCTGTCTGAAGCATCTCGAATTGGCCACAAAGATCATTTTATTTTCCTTTTATAACTTGATAAAAAATGAACAATGACTAATTCCTCAAGTGCCTTGGGATTCTCTTAAATTCTGATATAAAAATGTTAATTTTTACAAGGGGAAATATGATGTAGGACTCTGATCCTTTTATTGAATAGAGCTGTACAATTAGTAGAACTTCACTGCCCATTTTCCTACTCAGATTTTTAGCTGTACCTTTTGGACACAATATACTGCTCCTTCCTTCACTCTTTTCAAGCCCACAGGAAACTTCAGGCCCAGTACAGACAAGTTGGTGAAAAGAATCCAGCTGAAATTTAGGGGAAAGAACCTTTTTGTTTCTTAAGCCATCCATAGCATGGTGACTGCACGTGTCTTTTTTGCCAGTTTAAGTGCACTGTAATTAATCCTGGACCTTTGATCCAAAATCAGCAATGGCAACATGCACTAAGGAACTCAGGTTTAGTGAGTCTTAAATCACGTTAGAATGCAATCAAATTGCTATCTGCTTACCTGGAATAGAATGTATCTTGACATTCATGTAAATCACAGAGCATATTTTTGTTAGCAACGGCATAAGTATATAAACCCTTATATGAATGTTGAACTATCCATGCGTACAGCTCTGTCCATGTGAAAAAGAATGAACAGTGTAGGTGCGCAATGAGATCACAGGCAATGTTGTGTTGGGCCAAACCACTGAAGGAAATTTTGGTGATTGAGCCAGTGATGACAAATTATGACTATCAGTATGGTTAGGTACAGTGCTATCAAACAAGTCATATAAAAGCAAATATTTAACAAAAAGTGGGAGAAGTTTTATTCTGTATTTTCAAAAGCATCTTCAATTTATCATCCAGAGTGCCTATTTGGGAGAAATATTTGTGTTATTGTCATGGAAAACTTTTGGTCAATTTACTAACACATGGAATGAACTAGCAACTTTATTTTGAAGGCTTTTTTTTTTTTTTTTAATTATGTGATAGCTTCCTAACATGGCTAAATGATGCCAAGAACGTCGCTAGATTAATGTGACATGCCAATGAGTTGTGTGAAGCAGGTATTCCTTTATTGCAGCTCTGGGCACATAGGGATATCTTTGCCCATTATGTGCACCTTGACTTTTGTGCATTTTACATTTATTGGTTGTGCTCATAGATATTCATGTTTTTTTTCCATAATTTCATACACATGTTAAATATTTCTTAGAACTGATTAACATAAGACCCTCCCACTTAGAGCATGCACAGTCCCCCATTGAGGGTCTTCTTAGCGGTTGTCCGGGGGTCAAGAGAGGAAGGCTGATAATCTTCATCACTCCTGAACTTTCTACCCCAGTCTCAGGAGCATGCTCCGTTACAGTGCTCGCCTTCCCTTCTGGATGTGGTTTCTCTAGTATTTCTTAATTGGGCCCATCCATCCTTTTTTAGTTTCTGGTTCCTTCCTCCATCCATCCTTTTTTAGTTTCTTGTTCCTTTCTTATCTTCAGTGTTCTATTTTAGACAGTCCATATGGTTCCTCAAGATGCTGATGTGTGCAGTATTCAAGGCCCTCACTCCATCATGAGGTGAATGGAGAGCAGCTACTTATGTCTGTGGAGAACGTCCTACTGTGTGTAGATCCATGGTGGGGGCCTTAGATGGGAGGTGCTGGGGAGCTCCCTCTGTTCATGCTGTGTGGATCCTCCTGCTGCCTGTAGGACCATGGTGCGGTACAGAGTGGGGCATGCGGTTTCCCCATGCTTAGGTTGATGCCTTGTCCAGGTGCAGACACATACTGGTTGGAGGAGGCTGTGGTGGTGTGGTTCCTTGTGTCTGGATGTCCATCTGCAAGGCAGAGAAGCAACAAAAAAGCAGCCATCTGTGGTGTTGCTTACCGGGCTGCTCACTGCAATCAGTAGGTCCAATGCCAGCACCTGCTGTGGGGCCAGGTCTCAGCAAAGCAGTGTAAAATGCTGGTGTAAGGACAGGGGGATCTTGGGGAGCATGTATGGTCACGTAGGACCTCAAAATGGTACAGTTTGGGCTGACTTATCTGTCCTGTATAGCATGGACAGCGGTTTAAAGGACAGAGGCCAGGCTTAAGTCGTGGTCTCTTTCCATCTTTGAGTTCCCAGCTGCAAGGCAGAGCAGAAGTAATAAAGGAGCAGCTGCCTGCCCTGCTTCCCTGTCTTGTCCTGCCTTACATGGCCCTGCTCACCAGGTTGCTCGCCTACCATCCATTTCCATGGCCACGTGTGGCTGCCTGTGTCCCCAGCCCTGTGTGGAAAGGGACACAGCAATAGTTAGGTCCAGTGCCTTGCAGTGGGGCCAGGGCTCAACAAACCAGGGAAAAACCTTGGATGAGCAGCAAGGGGTCCTTGGGGAGCTTCCAGAATCCTGTAGGAGCATGGTGGGATATAGTTTAGGACTGACTTATCTGTCCTGTAGAGCACTGTCCTCTTACAAGGAGATGAATCCAGGTAAGGACAGGAGTGTCTCATTGTCTTGCTGTGTCCCTGTCCCTGTGTCTGGCTGTAAGGCAGAGGAGGAGCACCAAGGGAGGAGCAGCTGCCATCCATCCCCATGGGCTGCTCCTGCCCACCATAGCCCTTGCTCATTTGGGTATCAGCAGTGATCTCTGGCTAGCACTGCCCTTCTCATCAACATTCTGGGCTGCTGTGATACCAAGCTCCTGCTGGAACACAGCCACCACCAGTGTTCTACTCATGACATAGCTGTGACAGCCCCTGTGTGGTTCAAGGAGCTGGTGGCTGCCCCTTGTAATGTGGCTGTTGGTTCTGCCTGGGTTGGGGCTGTTGCCTTCCAGAATCCATGTAATAAAGAAAGTAATGAGTTGTTCATGCATTAGTGCCTGATGGTACTTGGGCTGTGTCAGCATGAAGATCACAGCCATTCCCTTTCTCCCATCTCCACCTGAATCCAGATGGGAGGAGATGAGAGGGAAGAGGACCAGGGCCCTGTAGCACAGCTCCCAGTGGGAGGAGTGCTTCTTCTCAGATTCTGTGCACATCTGGCTGAGTGCTTGTTGAATGACTTTTGTTCTCATGGTTGAAAAGAGCACTTCTCCTCCTGCCCAGGATGCCCTGGAAATGCAAGAGAACATGTGTGAGAAACCGCAGACTTTGTGGTAACCTTGGTGGTAAATCTTTGCAAATTCATGTGCAGGAAACTCCCACTGCCTCGTTTTCCCTTCTCAAGCTCCTGTTCCCCCACATCCCTCTCTGCACATTTCTACCCCTTACTTCTGCCTGTTCAGCCAGAACACTGCACCAAACCCAGAGCCTCTTATGTGTGCAGTGTGTGGTCCAAAGCAGAAAAGTTCAAAAGACAGATTTAATATTTTAGGGAGAATATTTTAAGAAAAGGAATGTGAGTAGTGAAGAAAGAGAATGTGAAAAGGCAAATAGATGTCTATGAAGAATACTTATTTTTATGAATAACACAGGCAAGATGTTGGAATTAGAAAAGCCGTAACATCATAGAGAAATCGTGTTTGGAAAGAAAAAAAGGGGCTAAGCAGGAGCAGAAGCTATGTGAGCAGTGGAGGAAAAAAGTAGATTTTAAGCTTATGTAGGAATGAGCAGAAATGAGACGCAGGTAGGGATGTGAAAATTGAAAGAAAGAAATGAAAATACTGCTTGCTCAGCTCCTTCTGTCTTTTTCTTACTGTGCTGTGTGCAGGCTGCCTTGCACTGCAGTGGGAGTGCATCCCACAGAGAATCCTGCTGTGGCTGAGGGCAGCGTGCTGCTCTCCTCTGCCTGCACAGCTGCACAGAGCATGTTCCTGGAGCTGGATGCATAGGTGCTGAAGCCTGACTCCAGTTAGAAAGCTTCCAGTTTGTAGTTAGTTGGAATTACAGAGTTTGAAACTGTTTCCGTTGACACAAATTAACTGAAGCCTTATTTAATCCTTTTCTTTCCATCACCACCAGAAGAAGTTTTGCTACAGCAACTGAAATGCAATCAGTCAGATTGGAACTGGCACAGAATTCAAAAGATAGTTTCTCCATAAGGATATTTATCATTAGCATTGATAGTAAATTGGATCTCCTTCAGATCATATAATGGGCTACTGAACGTTAGTTTTGGCAATATAGTAGTAATAGAGATATAGCTGCTTAAATTTCCATGAGGTGGAAATGTAATGCTCCCTTCGTGAACAATTTAGCCATTAATTTTATGTTGCATCTTTTAAACAGTCTTAAACTGTACGCTAGAGACAATGGTCCCATAAACCACATTTTTCCTGTAGGAGCAGTATGACTTACATGACTGTAGACTGGTATGCATTAAAAAGTGTAATGAAAATGTTAAAATGAACAGTGCCACAAGGTAGGTGTGCAAAATGCACTGACAAGAAGCCACTGAGTAATATGGTATGCATGTTTGTGTGTGTGTGTATATAGTATAGGGTCACTTGTGTTGTTGGTTGGTTGCATGAAGCCACTACATCAAATTAATGGATTTTCTAATGTAATACTATCATCTAGATAAGAACATGAATGTTGTGCCTATTTACAGACACACATTTCTTCAGTGCACAGCAACATATTTAGCCAAAATTAGAGAATTGCATTGCATTTCACAAGTGAAAATAAGTTTGTTCTACAATGTATACTATTTCTGATGACATTTCATCTAACTGAATGCACTCCTATTAAGCCTTGATAGGTGATTCAAAAGAGCTGCTTCTGGTTCAAATCTACCACTGCATTTAAACAGCCCATGATACATGTCTGTGATGACCTGAGTTTAGAAATACACCAACAATTGAAATCTGGTGTTTTTAAAGCACTCGTATGGATTACATTAATGTCATCAGACGTCAGATTTTTATATTGTAGGGCTCTTTCCTAGGTAGTCAATGTCTCTTTTCTTTTAAATGAAATGGTTATGCAAAAACCCTCTTCAAGGGCAGCAGTGTAGCACACCAGTTCTTCAGGTATGTCCACTTATGTAAGAACTAAAATAGAGAAGACATAGCACAGCCGGTCCTTAGAGAAGCAAGTCTGAACTCTAAATGGATCTGTCAGTGAATAAAATTACAGTGAGTGCTAGAAATATCAATGCTGTCATGGCAGTAGATTCAAGCTGTGGTCATTGCAGGTTGCAGTTTTGAAAATGAGTTTCTCAAAAATGTTTCTGCAAAGAAATAACACTGCCCTATGATCTGGCTACCACAGGTGTCTTTCCTGAAAGGACAGTACTCCTCATTCCAGTCTCGCCCACACTAGGGATGATGTTTATGTGCCAGAATATAAATGCAGATAAGACAACATGATTCCAAACCAGCTTCTTCCCATGCACTGAGAAAGCCTGATACTGTGCAAGGCTTTTCTCAGCCTTAACCTGCTTGCCCTTACTGAATATATAGGCAATGAAGAGCAAGGAAGCCAAAGCACAGCAAAGCAGGCACCTGCTAGAAGGAGATGTCAAAGTCTGTGCAGGTTCTTCTGGTCCTGAATAAGTTACTAGCTACTGAGCCAAGCTTAGAAATGACACGGAAGTGCTTGCAGCATGTGCTGGTGATTGCTCTGTGACAGAAATGGTGATTGAGAAGAAATGAGAGGCTCCTAACCATTTCCATGGCTAAGGTGCCTTACAGCCTGGAGCTAAAGGCCTGCCTAAAGCCCAGCCCTCACTCTTTGCAACATCTTCCAAAATGGGGCTCATCTTCTGTGGCAAGCGCTGGTGAGTAAGATGTATTGATGTAAGCAATACCACGCAATAAAGCAGAGTAACAATCTTGTACAAGTTCATTATGTTACAAAAGGTGCTCAGAATAGTGCCTTCAGTAGTTGGGGAAGAACTGACGGACTGCCTTTGGAAATTTTGGATTAAATCAAATTTTGGTTCTAAGCGTGTGAGGTTTTTTGCTTGGCAGTACTTGCTTTCAAGCACACTGTTAAAGATTTTCTTAAAAACTGCTTCTTTGCTCACTTGCCTTTGTCAAGGGACACTCAGCCATGGTCAGAAGCCTTCAGGTTTGCATCTTTGTGCTCCTTTGCTGTGCGAGACATCTCCATGCCTTCTGCAACAGACTGCAAATCAGCTCATGAAAGAATTTACCATTAGAAAGTTCTGCTTCAAGTTACTGGAACATTTTGTAGAAATACATCAATTGTGTTTAAAATCTTGGAAATAGATTGCTCTAATTATTCCTTGAAATTCAGTCAGCACATTTAATATATAATATTACAATAGACAGTATTACAGCATTGACTTATGAAAGACATATTTAAACACTTCTGTGGATTCAGAATTGAATATTTAACAATAACATTCTGTGTGAAAATTCTGAGATTTTAATATTTCTTTTAACATTTACAAGTCTTGACATTTTCTGGGAATAAATGTGCTTCCACTGACTACCTGAAGGTTGTCACAGTTTTTGCTTTACCATCAAAAGACTTGTGTTGGTTGAGGATTGAAATATATGGTTGATGGTTGGTAAGATGGTTGAGAAGCTGAATTGCATCATCATAAGGAGAATTGTATCTCCACCTTCAGTATTCTTTCTAGAATATATATACATACATTAATGATTTAACAGCTATATTGGGAGTGATGGATGATCTTAAAGTGTATATCAGCACATTAATTACAGGTGAGTGTAAACTAATACATTTATCCCTGCAATACCATAGGTTGTTTATCTGATCAGCAGTAATTTTATAACTTTTAAACAATTTTGGTGTTACTAGGTCATTCTGAACAATCCTGATGTAGTATATCTTTACTGCTCAGCAGAAGTCGTAAAACAGGCTTAATTTTAGTCAATCACTTGAATTTAATTGCAATGTATGCTGTCTGATATTGAAAGTACCTTCACGCGGAACTACGATTATACTTTAGATGTATCATGTTTTCAGTGACTTGATGCAATTCTGTTATTAACTAAGGAATTTTTTCTTACTCTTCATGATTTCTAATATTCTCTCACTTATTAAAAGAAATACTAATTGTGCCCACATATGCTGTGGATGTTTGGACCTTGTATACTTAAGACATGCAGTGCAAAACTAGGAGTAAATTTTGGTTTAGTCCAAATTTTGTAAAGAAAACTTTTTTTCTTTAAACAAAAAAGAAAGCAGAGATACAGAAATGTGAACAGCATGTATTAGTTAGGCATTTGCCAGCGGCAGACAGCACTGAGTCTTTTACATCTCCTTCCAACCTCTACTGGGTTTTGTCTGAATTATTGGCAGATGTTGCATATTTTTGGAGCATCCTACATCAGATGAGTTAGAATGCTGCTGCTTGCTTCATCTTGAGTCAGTGTAATAAAATTACTTATTTTAGAGACTTGCTCTAGCAGATAGCTTTTCAATTTGTCCAACAGCATAAAAATAAACAGTTTAATACTAGACAGGAAAGCAGTCATTTAGTATTTTTACGTGCTAGTAGAGCATGTTCTGCAGTTTACAACCTGCCATATTTTGATAGAAGTATTTATGGTAATCTTATTGTAGCAAGGTGTCTTCACTCCCTACCTATAAATACTTTCTGAGTTTTCATTTTTTTCATGCTGAAGTCATCCCACCCTCCCTTTTTTTTCTTTCATTTGTGTAGATCCCCCCACCCCCAGAATTAAGGAAATTGTAATTTCATGACAAATATAGGGTCTGAAATCATGTTTAACTACTTATAATGGAGTAAGTGACTAAATGGTCATGCCCTTTTCCTGAGCATGCTTTTACAGAGAGCAAAGAGGTAAATATGATTATATTGTCAAATTGATGCTTTTATTCAAGTTATCAGTGTAATACATACGTCTTTGGTTTTTTTTAATCAACACCTTGGTAGTGCTAGAATATCCTTCTAGCTGTGATTCCTTAAGATTTTGTCCCTCTTTTTTTGGCTTCAGTTGCAAACTTAAGGACTCAGACAGGTGTAGTTGATCTTCTGTTGAGACCCACTGATGCTGCAAGTAAATTCAGTCATTGTTTGTAACTCCCCCAATTACAGCCCCATCTGCTCCCCGCCCTCCTTTTCTCTTTTCAAGTAAGTGCATCACAAGTGGTGAAGAGGGTCACTTAAATTTAGCGCTTAAATGGTGTTATTATGAACCTGGGGATTGCGGCAGAACAGTCAGGACTGCTAGAGGAAAAAAAGAAAAAAAAGTAAAAATCTTGTGTTCTATGGTTTGCTAATGCTTGAAATCTTATTTATTTATATGTTTGTTAATATCTATTGGGCAGGATTTTTTTAAGGAATGCTAGGAATCAAAGGAGATCATGGCTTTCTTTTCTAAAAATGAAAATATCTACATCTTTATTTTTACAAAAAATTTAAAAGCTTACTGTGAGTGTGACTTTTTTTTTTTTTTTTTTTTTTTACATAATATTCTGAGGACTTGAGTTACTCTTTTTCATATATTCAGAATTGAAGACTTTACAGGAAGGCTTAAGGCAATGACCCACTAAACTCATCACCAAGCTTTACAAGCTGTCTACTAAATAAATTTTAGGAAATAACACGAAAGGCAGATCCCATAACTGATCCTGTTGTACTGTTAAGCTTCTGAAAATCATTGCTGTTCTGAGAAAGCAAGGCCAGGCCTTTCATCTTTGAGGAGAATTGCTCAAAACTACTGTAAAATTTGATCGTGAAGGTATCAAATGATATTTAAGAAGTATCAGTTGGTCATCTGTGGTCATTTTTAAGCATAAACATATTACTCCTACTCATTTTTTGTCATTAGTGGAGTTTCAGATTATCTAACGAGTTCATAATTTTTCAGCTAGAATAATGAACAGACGTATATGTAATGACATTTTGAATTTTAGTTTACCCGCTTTCTTCATTTCATCCCCCACATCAGTGGCTTTTTTTAATACTGCACCTGCCATGCTGCCTTCAGGAAATTCTGTTTATTCCAGTGGATTACTTTTTCAACCCAGCATACCTTTAGAAAGTACTTACACTCTTTTGAAAGGTTCTTGGTCTATAGCAGATATGTCTTTAGCAGAAAGGGAAAAATAGTAGCCATTTCTATCAGTGAGCACACTTGTATTGTGTCAGGATATTTAGCATGTCTATTTAAGAATAATTAAGATTCATGACTGTATTTATGGTCTTCATGTTTTCAGATTAAAGCTTGAAATATTAACCATGACGTTTTCAGAAGCTGGAGGAAATAATAATAGCTTGAATATTTTTGTTTAATGTTTCTTGATTTTATTTATTATTTATTGCAGTTGATCTGTTGGATCTGGGAGATCTAACTCATAATTTGAGTGCATGATGTTAGAAATACCATAGAATAAGAAAACCGGTATTGTTCCAGTAGGTACTCTGTCTTGTGCTCTCTGTTTTACACAAGAATATTTGCCTACAGGCTTTCCCCCATTCCTTCGCCTTCTTTCCTCTATAGATGTAAAAATGACTATATGCATTTCCACAGGCTGCTTTGTATTTTTCCATAATCCCTTGTTCAGAGGCAAGAGCTGCTTATGGCCTGAATGTCGGATGGGTATGCATACGCAGGCTAGCTAGCTAGAAGAGATAGCTTTAATGGGATGACACTTTTGTGTGTAGATTTACTTACATGGGAGTTTGTACAAATCTCATTTACAGAATTACTCAGTGGGCAGCAAGCAATAGCTGATAAACGTGCAACAGAAATACTTGACACCAACTAAACAAAGTATGTTAATCCATACAATAAACACGACTAAGGTAAAAGCTTTAATAATCATCTGGAAAAATTACCAATTACACAATAATTATTCCAGAGTGCAAATTTAAACTCTGTTGTTGACAACTCAGAGGCTTTGGATAGAGACAGCTGATGAATTTTTAGCAAGTCCAGGAAGCTGTTGCAAAACCAAAGACTTCCATTTGGCAGTGGAACTGCCAGGTCACAGCCTGAACCAATGGTTGAGCAATAGGTGAGAAGGCATGGCTAACCCAGGGAGCTCAGGTACAAGTAATGCACCTGAGTGACTGGAATGGGTGGACCCTGGGTCCACCCCTCCTCACCCTCATTTAAGGGTTAGCAGCCAAGGAAGCAGTGTTTTTCTGGATAGAGAGTGTATTCCTCTCAAGTTGTCACTGGTAGTCAGAAGGGGGTGAGCTAACTTTTCTTCTTCGTTGTGTTCTATTGCTGTGTACTGCTTGTGTCTGCCAGCTCAAGATGTCATGGGTTTCCCAGCTAGGAGGGTATGGAACATCACTAAAATGGGGGTCTTCATAGGAATGGAAAGGACAGATCAGGATGAACCACGCTGTGCTGGTGACATCTCAACTGTAATTACAGGACATGAGCCAACTTCTTGGCTCTAGCAATCACCTGCTTGCTCTACTGGGTCCAGTAGAGAAAGGAGAAAATTCGGGGCATTCCTAGTGGCACAAAATGATTTGGCAAGCAGAGAGATCAAGCCAACTGAGTCTTCCACTCAAGCGTGGAAACATCTATTTGTACTGCTGGAAGTTGCCTGTGGGCTTTGTGGAGGAAAAAAAAAAAATCAACAGTAAGGAAAGTGTCACAGAGTGGAAGCAGTTCATTGCAGCACCAGAAAGAAGTGCTACGAGTGACATTGGAGAGGCCACTGTAACAAGTCAGTTAAGGGAGATATACATATATATTTACACATATACATATATGGGTTTGCACACCCCTGAGCAGCACAGCTCTGTGTCATGCATTTTTCCCAGCTCCAGACTGGTGTGGATTGCTGTGTGATACTGTGCTGTCAGCATGAGCGATCTCTGGGGCTTTCCCTCTTTCCACTGTCTCACTACCTGTGGACAGCCAGAGGGAGAGTAAATTTTAAAATTCAGGTGAGAAAAGAAAAAAAAAATCAAAGTTTTTGTCATTTGGCAAACTGAAATCAAAACATTAGAACTGAAAATTAGCAAGTCCACAAAAGTGAGCTTTTAATACTCACTGTTTGGGAAAGCAAGGACTGATGTAAGTATTTATTGCAGCTGTAAGGTAGATTTAACCCTGACAGACCTTTTCTAATTGATTATTTAATCCTCATGGAAGACCTCAATTTAGAATCTGCAGTTTGTTTCCTATTTTGTATAGCTTGTTAGAGGGATGAAACCTGCTTCTGTCAGAGATTCTTTAATTTTATTTGCTCAGCTTCAGAAAGTGAGTAAAATCTGCTGTAGAAACAGAATTTGCAAGTGAGCTTGCTTGGCAGGATGAGCTTAATAAAAAATGTAGTGCAGGTGTGCTGATACTCACAGCTGATGCAGAAATGCTGCTGTGTTTCCTGGCACTGAATTAACACACAGTGATCTTCTCTGGGCTTTCCCCAGGCTAAGAGCTTAAACTGTGCTGATAGGTTGAAAGCAAAGGCAGTGCTTGGCATTTTTAAAGCTGCTCCCTCCAACCAGGGCTCCTGTGTGCTACTCCAGCAGCTGAAAGGTATGGTATGGCTCCTACATTACCTGTGTCACAAAGTGAGAGTAATTGACTTTTCCCAATGAGGTAAATTACAGATTATAAATGTTACTTTGCCTTCAGCTAATGGTGAGCATGCTCTACTTCTGACTGTGGAAGTATTGGACAAGGAGATTTACAATGCTTAGTATGTCCATCTGTAGTAGATAAATGAGAATGGTTCTGCCACTGTGAAGCTGAGGGGGAATACTTTACTGGGAGGTGTCTGGGATGGCTGGGTTCAGCTGCAACAGGATGCTGTGCCTGGGTCAGTGTCCTATCAGTCTTCAGTGAGAAGGAGCAGCTGACACCCACAGTTTGTGTAATCATTCCCAGAAACAAAGCAAAGTAAGGCTGGAACAGATCATGTTCTGTAGACGTCCTCAACTCCTCACCTGCCTTGTGGAACCACTAGCAACAGCAGTAGTTCCTTCTTATCCCAAGCCAGCTTCTACATCTGCTTCAGAATGGGTGATGTAACAATATGGGGACACCTGCTGCTGCTGCCTTTAACCTGTTTTTTTTGGTTTTTTGTTTTGAGTGATGCAGATTCTCCTGACTTCCTAGGAAATCTGTCCTGCTTTCTGCCCTTCCTCGTCACCAGGAAGGTTTGGTGTTGAAGGAACATGCAGATGTACCACAATAAAGAGGATGCCTGGCTGTGACATCTACAGAGGTGGTTCCTGAAGGGAAGATGATCAGGAGGCTGGGCTGAGATAAGGGATTGAGAAACTGAGGTTGCCCAATTCTGTTGAATTTATTTGCAATTGTCTGATCATGTTGCTGTTGTTGCTAGTCTGTGGCTATTATTTCCAGTTCTTTCCACCCTGACACCATTCTAATCTGGAATCAACAGCAGGAGTGGAAGAGAGCAAGTAAGTGTTCTTGAGACTTCAGCCAAGTGGTGAATGCAGGTGTCTGCGGTGAAGTGCATGCTTTGTACATCTTGCCATGCCTAAACCATAACAAAATCAAGAAACTGTAACCTGGTTTCCTGTCTAAAAACGGTGATAGTCTTGTCTTAGCTCAAGGGAGCTTTGCTAAGCTAAGCAGGTTGAACTCCCAGTCCGGTGCTAATGGTCGGCATGTAGTAGGCAGTGTGGCTGTTTTACTGCAAAAACAGTCTGTACAGTGGCATCTAGTGCACAGCAGAAAGAACTGCAGTTGTCCAGTGAACCTCCAGCTGAGCTGTTTTCCACTGAGGGGACTTGCAGGCTGCCTTTGGGGCAGCTGTGGGGCTGGGATTCTGTCTGTTCCTATTCACTGCTCTCCTGAATGAAACAAAGGACCAGAGAAACACAAGTTTTAGAGCCCAGCAGAAGGCTGAAATTTTCCTACCTGCTCTGAGGTGAAGGAGTATTGTTGCTGTTCCTGGTGGCCAGAGCTGCTGACAGGGCCAGTGTATGGGAACTGTTGAATCATGGCCTGAACCACTGATTGATCGCCTGAGGCAAGAACTGAGTCAGCTGTGGGAGCACAGGTGAAGGCAATTCACCTGTGTGACTGGAAGGGGTGGAGCCTGGCTCCAACTCTCCTAGACCCCATTTAAGGGCTGACTGCCACTGGGGAAGGATCTCTTTCTGGATTTTGCTCCCTTTGGAGTTTTTTCCATGAGCCTAGGACATAAGTGAGCATTTCATTTATTTTTGATTATCTCTTTCCACTGCAATAATCTTTCTAGTTTTACAACCTGTAAAATACCAGTCTAACTATGCCACTCTGCTAATTGCATATCTGTTGATTGTACAGCCAGAGAGGTGGGAGGTAGGGGTAAGTGTCTGGGCACGCTGCATCTCAGTCACAGCAGCAGCGTGTGCTTATCTCTGTCCAGTGCTAATCGTCACGAGCTCTGGCCTAAGTGTGGACTCAAACTGCAGTGCAAGCTCATACCTATTTTCCCACATATGAGGAGCAAACTCAGCATGTAAAATTTCAAAAGAGAGTCCTAGTCCTGGGTCAGCATTCTGATATTCAGGGAAGACCAATGTAGGCAGTGATGCAAATAAGGAAGCTGAGGAATCAAGAATCGTTTATATTAGCTACAGATGAAAATCTAATCCTGTTTGATTTTTTTTTTTTTTCTTAAGAGGTGAAATAATCTTTATGGATATCTTGATATGCTTATTTGTATCAGCATGGTCGTACCCTTATTCCTTTTCCCTTTTTGTGTATTAGCTACATGCACAACATGTAGGTATTGGATGAAGCCTTCAAATCTACTTGATTCTGGCTCTGGAGTCTTGAGTTTCTTAAGCATAGAAGTAAGAGATGAATAGCACTGAAGAGGATGGAAATAGTGAGGTTTAGGTTCAATAAACTGGATGTGAGTATAGTGTCTCCCTCCTGTCTTCTTCTGGTGGGTAGGAAATAAGGAGAAATGTATTCAGACTTCACTCTTTTTTTTTCCCTCTTTGTGTGATGAGATTTGATCAAATGTCTCCTAGCTTTCAAAATACCAATTTATCTTACCAGGCTACTAAACATCTCTGGCCCTTTCACACTGTTCCTGCAAGCCCATTTTTCTTCGCGGTGCTGTCAGTGGCCTTCCTTTCTTTGTGACAGACAAAAAAGAATTGAACCTAAGCTGAGTATTGCTTTAAAGCAGTTATTTCCTTTGGCAGCAATATCTGCTTAAGAATCTCAAGAGAAAGAATGCTCTAGGGAAGATTGCCCGCATCTGTTTCTCTTTTCTATAGACATCTAATTCATTTACCCATGGTGACCCACAGGAGAACACCTTCTAAGCGACAGGGGAACACGGTGCTTTGGGGAAGTGTCACTTCATACAAGCTAGGTAAGGTGTACTGGAAGGTACGCTTTGCTTCTGAAAATGAAGATGATCAAACCCAGTTTATTGTTTCCTTGTTTTTTGCATTAAATTGATCTTTAAAAATTAATGGATTCTAAGGTAAATTATTGATCTCTTTTGAGGTCTTTATAATTTCTTCAACTATCATCAGATTGAGTTTTGCAGTAGCAACTCTAAGTATTTATGTATTTATGAAAGATGGGGGAAAGGTATTTGATAATACTGGATGCACAGATGAAGTGAGTATGTGAGGGGAAACAAATTTTAAATGATGCATGTTTGTGAATTAAAGTTTGTTTTGTTGTTTTATTTTTTGTTGTTGTTTAAGTCCTGCTGGATGTCACAAGTAAAACCCTTTAATTTGTTACGCAGACTAATAGTCACAGCTCTGCAACAAGAACTCTCAGTCATCAATAGCTCTTGGACAAATTGTTTTCAGTGCCTGCACAGCTCTGCTTCATGGTACAGCTCTTCTAGCCTGCACTTGGGACATCTGCAGCTGCCCATACTCCACTTGTAACTGCAGTTAACTAAGATGAGAAAATTAATTAAGTAGAGCTGAATGCAAAGCTTGCTATATGCAAGACTTTTCCTGCTGCCTCTGGGTGTAAGCACTAGTTATTTCATGCATTCTGTTCCTCCTTCCTAGTTCTTGTGTCTAATATGGGTGTGTTCTCTATTACAAATTAAGTTTTCATCATTAAGAAAAATAATGCTCTGCTCTTAAGTAAATAATAACTGAACTGAACATCCACAGCCCTTCCAGAATCACGCTGAAGCAAAAGACTTCTTGTTCATCATTTCAACAAGGAAGTTGTCCAATTGTGGTCATTTTTTATTCAAGCTAGTAACATATCTGAGGGTTGCGAATGTAAGATATAGCTACAGCATGCCCATTGCCAGCAGAGTAAAGCTCAAACAAGGCAGGACTGGAACAAGCTCACTGAACTGTGGAAACCCTTCCTAGCAGGGGAGGGAGTGTCAGCTGCTGTTGGCAAGGGGGTCTGAGAGGGATAGGAAAAGATATACCTCAATTTAGGACTTTATTAGTAAGATTGCAAGAATCTTATACTGTGCTCCTGAATGCACATTTCCTAGAGACTTCGACGCTTGTTTGACAATTTTAATTTAATTAGGCTATTTTAATCTCTCCTCCTTGTCCTCTTCTCTACCTTTTATGAAGGCAATGTGGATATTAGGGTAGATGAAATGGCTGTCTGAATAGCCTCTGAAAAAATAGTGTTAGACAGAAGTTCTCAGAATGAATATTTCTCTGACTCCTGTGAAATCCATCTTATCTGTCTGCTGGCTTTTTTGGCAGTTAGAAAATTAGGATTTGAAGTGCAAGGAGATCACAGACTTTGGACAGTACTGTCCATCTACCCAATGCAATGACAGTCCTGATCAAACCCTATTAAAATCTGGGCAGATATTTTGTTATGTTATGAGACAACTTCATATAAAGGTCCAAATTGTCTCCTCACATAATCTGATGCTTCTCCACAGTTGTCAGATGAACAGTGCTATTTATACTCTGCGTATTTGGTCTGTAACTGATATGATTGTCCCTTGAATTCTGCTTATGAAAACTAAGAGGAATCTTTCATCATCAACAAAGCTACAGCTGTGCAAAAGCAGTGTAAAGGGTGGAAAGCTGCAGGCAATGGCTCTCAACAGGCTTTATGGACACTGACAGGGACAGAGGTTAAGAGTTGGCAGAGTAGCGCTGAACAAGAGCGTTCCTGTTCCTAGGGAGTGCTCTGACTAGGATGGGCTGCCAGCAGTTCTTGGGCACCATGAGAGCAACATAAAGACATCAGAAACTAAGCATATAGTCATAAATTTGCTTCAGGTGTTGTGTGGATTGTATTGAATTAAGAACAGGAGGAATCACCAGTGTGAACTCATCTAACCCTCAGAATCTACTGTGCAGCGTTACTGGGAGAGCAAGCAGCACAGCAGCCAGACTTCTTGTTTGAGTAAGACAGTCAAGTAAAGGTATTGTTAGTGCAGTATTTCTGTGCATGATAACTAACACTGCGTATCATTTGCTGAATGCTCTTGAAAGCAAGATTTGGCTGGTGAATCATGCTGAGGAAACAACATAGTACTAACATGCCATGGCAGAAAAGGAGTTCTGCCAGTGATGTGCCCATCATAACCACCTGACAGTTGTGCTGTCGGCTGTGGTTTCCTTATCTCTGTTGTTGTTTATGTGAGTGAGGGCCAGGTGTAATACAACTACAGGCATTGTGGCTTTCAGTGTGTCGGTTGACAGTGTTGGTGATTTTGGTTAAGTGAAAACAATCAGGGATGACTTTTTTTCTTATTCTAGCTTCTTTTCCCTTGCTAGCTCTTTATATGCTGGGAGAAACCAAAATTACAAGAAAACCCTAATGTGCATTGCATGTATTTAGTCATGTATATACTGTCACTTTGCATAATATGAGAGGATGCGAAGCGGCTTTTCTGAATTCATCTGAAGCAAGCACTGGCTTGCTACAGCTAGCCAGGGTTTCTTTCCATCTGTAGCTGTCTGATCAGACCATGTCTTTAGTCTATATGCTGAGAATGATGAGTTTGATGGTCCACATTTGCATATGTTTGGCCAGCTCCTATTGTATTTGGAAAAGTAAGTTTTACTTTCTAAATTATAATGAACATTTAATATTTTTCCTATATTATGAAGAATGTATTTCTCATAGTGTTAAGTTGTATTTGTTGTTATTTACTTGTCCTCGTTAGAAGTCAGTTCCCACTCCATGCCTGCCTACATACCAGTTGTGTGAAGCAGGCACTTCAGTAATGGTGACTGCTGTAGCTCTCTTTTCCTACGAGATCCCTAAAGGAACATCTCTTAGGTGCATTTTTCTCCCTTTTCTATTTTATTCTGTCTACTCTGAATGCCTGAGTACAGTCTGGCTCATAATCAGGATATTTTGTCTTGGTGTTGACAAGTGACATCTTCTGTGCTATTGGAAGACTTTCCTTGAGGGATTCAGTGAGAATATTCAGCTGTCTCAGTGAGTAGATGGTGGTTGAGTTGAAAGTGTCAGAGCTGCTGTAGATGCTGTAGGAACCAGCAGGTGGGGGAAGAAAATGGGCCCATTTTCATTGCGCACCCGCAACGCCATGGAAATAAATACAGCAGGCTCTTTTAAAGTTCTTTCTGAATAGCGCAATGTGTGTTGGTTACGAATCTGAGGACCTCAGAGTTGGGGCTTTAGAGATGTAGCGATAGCTGTGTGTTTAAAAGGCAGTAAAAACAAATGTAATGGTAAACTGGAAGGAGGGAGGAACTTCTGTCAGAAAACATAAAGCTGGCATGGCCAGGAAAAATAGCTCGTTTAAGGGGATACTAAAGCAGAGGAGAGGAGCCAAAGTTTTGTATGAGAACAAATGTGCTGAAATTTTGGTCCAAAAAGACTTTAAGGAACTATTCTTTCATGTCATTGTTTCTTCAGATCGGAAGATAAATGTCCTGTGCCACATGGCTGTTCCTTCCCTGTGATTCCTTGTAGAGTTTTAGGGTCAGTCACTGATTGCGTTCTGAAAATGAGAGTCGCTTGTGGAGTGAGATCACTTTCCCACAGCGACAAGGAGCATGGCATGTGCATGAAGCCTGATCTTTTCTTGCTTGACCTTTTCATAAGCAAAACCACTGTGCTCTCACTGTCACTGTGCCTCGACTCAGATGAAGTTTTCTCTTGTGGCTCCTTTCTTCTGAAGCTGTGTTATTGCCCAGAGACCCATCCCAGCTAGGGAGGCTCCTGTTCCTCACCTCATGAACCCACAGCCCTCTGCCTGCCTAGGGCCTCCAGCTTCTGTTTGTGCCCAGGGCAGAGATGGAGTTACCACCACCACCTAGCAGTACCCCCACAGAAACCAAACAAAAAGGTTAAACACTGTGTCCTGTGAAGATGATTACTTTCTGTCATCAGTGCTTTAGCGGAAATACGTAGTTGGTATTTGAAACTTACTGATAACTGCGAGTGCCTTAAGTCTCATGTGCCCAATGTGGGGATGTCTGATGGGCTTTTCAGAGAAGATGTAAGTAGTGGATTTGGGCAGCAGTTTTTAAAGCTACACTGGACACAGAAAAGCATGCACAGGTTGCCTCTTCTGACACTGCTGGACCAGTCATCTCCCTCACTGCTAAGTAACATTAGGCAAACCTCCAAAATTCCCAATTTTTCAATGTCTGGTAGATTTGACTTCATAGAAATAGCATCGGAAATTAAAACAATTTCTCTGTACTTCTTGGGTGGTTAAAATTTAATATTTTATTCTGCCATCTGTGCTATGATACTGAAATCCACAGGTATACTCCTGCCACGTCTTATTGATTAATTGTATCATGTCAGTTGTGAATCAGCCAAAGGAAGCAGCAGAATGGACACTGAATTAATTTTTGTGTTAGATAGATAAATGGCTAGAGAAAAGAATACATTTGGTGCTCAGCCACTCACAGACAACCTTCAAAATTAACAGTTAAAAACTGAGTTAAATGAAGCCACTATGCACAACTATGAAAACAGTGGATTTCTAAAGTTTAATCTTCTTGCCAGTCCAGTACATTTCAAACTACAGATTATTTGCATACCTGTGTATAGTAGCCTGCAAAATAGGATTTGTTGGGCAATATACCAAAAATAAAGACAAATTTAAATCTTTTATGACGCAATTTTTTTATTATTCTTGCATAACATCACTTCTGCCCTCATTTCCAAGTTTCGCTAACAAGAGAATAGAAAAAATGAAAAAAAAAAATTGTGAAGGCTGGATAATGAAAAGGTAATTCCATTTCCTGGAATGTGTGTGAAGTTGATATCCATTTGGAGAGAAGAAGGAAAAAAGTGAAGATTTATTTCTGCTAAGAGACACTATGGGACATCCAGTGTCACATGTGCCTAGAAAAGATTACAGCAATGACATTAAAAAAAAAAATAAATCTTGAAGATGACTTAGAAATCCCACAAATTCACATATGAAAGAAGCTTTAACATACCCAAAGGTACATTTTTGCTGTCCTCCTATCACTCCATCAGCTCACATTTGTGTTGTTTTTCCTACATTTATATTTTATTTCTGCATCTCTCTACAGCCTCAACATGATATATTAGATTCCTGTGTCCAGGAAGCAAAGCAGAGGAGGGGTCATGCTCCACTATGATGCATCACAGATAGGTGCTTTGTCTTGTAACTTCCAAAATTGTAGCTGGACATCTAGTAAAAGAAGACCCCTCTGGGATAACCTAAGTGTGGAACTGGGGTTGTCTGGAGAGCTTGGCTGAAGAACAAGGAGGTGGGTGTCCAGCATAGCATGAGCTGGGTAGGAAGTGGATGAGGACTAAGCTGTCGTTTGAATATAAGCATTCAGTTTGATCTCATTCTGTTTATTAGACGTATGTATATCATTCCTTTAGACTTGATATTCCTGATCCAAAGGATTTTTCTTGATCCTCAGCTACCCTCACTGCCCTACTGAGGGAATTACTACTGTGTTTTGTTGCAAAGGTGGAGCTAATGAACAATGTCTGAGCCGGTAGAGTCTCAGTGGCTTAATACAGAGTTTCAGTGCTTGCAGTAAGATAGGTCTTCAGGAAAGCAGTGCTACTATGACAGGAGAAAAAGATGAATCTCTGACTTTATTCTGTTTTTTCCCTTTTGAATAAGCATGTATGATGCCAAAGACTGTACTTAACAAATGGGGTGAATTTGATATGTACTTTATTTCTTTTCAACAAAAAGGCAATCACAGGAAAATACACTTGCTGTGGTCTAGAGCCACCTACGAGTCCATCAGAGCACTCACGCATTGCAGTGTGTGAAAGAAGTATCATTAGAAGAATCTCTTCCATGCTCAGGGTATGACTCATATCTGACAAGGCAAATTAGTAGTCAGCAAAAACAAGTATGATTTTCATGTTGGTTGAAGTTGAGATAATGTGCCTATTGGATCCTCACACGTGAAGCCTGACAACATGGCCTACAGTCTTGTGATTTATAACTTATGGGATGGAAGCCAGCTATTAAGCTGTGTATTAGCTACCAGCACGAGCTCACCTTGCTGTCCACTGAAATCCATCCTTAAACTGCCGTAGGGAACAGCAACATTTTATTGATGTGTAAACTACATGTAGCATTTATCACAATCATCTTCTCCAGAGTATTTATTTATTATAAATAATCATAATTATCAAAGTGAATATTTGAAACTATATTTTCATCTATTGGCATATTTCAACTAAGGTTTATATTTTCTTCTATTTTTAGTTGTTATTGTTTTCTCTTTTTCTCATCCTAGTGTGAATAGAAATTCATATTGGTCTTTTTAGTAATGAGATTTGGACTGCAAAACATGGGAAGATAAATTGGATTTTTATATATAGTGTACATATAAATACACACATGTATGTATTGTATTTGGTGTCAAAAAAATCAGGAGTCTGAGGAGAAAAAAACATATGTTGACTTTAGCAGAGAGATTGAATAAAGGAAGAGGACTTGATATAAGCAAAAAAACTCAGAAGTGAATTTCACTGATACCATATACAAATATTTGTTCATGTCTTCAGGGCTTTGAGTGCAGAACTTCAAAGTAGCCAAACTGACAGTAACTGATGGTGAGGAAGTCAGGTAAGCTGAGGAATAAAAAAGAGGAAACAAATAGGAAAAAAAAAAAAAATATGGAAACAAGTATTTTAGCTGACAAAAGCCCAGGGATGATTATGTGATCTTCTCAAAACAGTGTCCCTCTGCAACACATAAGGGATGATATTAACTTGCAGCAAGAAGATGAGAGCGTTAATAAACTCTTCGTGATCACTCATCAAGTACGTGCAGGTTTTGGAAATTATTTCAAAGCTTTCGGGCTAGTGCTGGTGAATTATCAAAGGGGAATTGCTGCATGCAGTCAGGACTCAAAAGCAAATCTTCATCCCACAGACTTCATTCCTCCTCTGGGGCAGAAAATATGACAGAAGAAGCTTTTCAGGGACTGCGTGTATCTTTATCTAAGGATGGTTTTAACTTGTTTCTCTCATCCCAAACTGCCGAACAAATACATCCGTGTGTAGAAAAAACAAACTCACAGATAAAGGCAACGAACTGTGAAGAGAAAGCTTATTCCTTCAAATTTATTGAGGATCAAATGTAGATCTTTCCTTACGTCAGATAATGCCTTTCCATTCTCTGAGCAGTCAAGACTGAATTAAGGTTGCCAAATGGAAGTTACAGTACCACGTATGACAATGCCACGAGTAACCTGATTGAATCTAGCTCTCATACATTTAAGAATAACATAGTTTGAAAACACATGTGATACAAAATACAAAGCATTAAGGTTAAGGTAAATGATGAGTTGAAAATAGCCTTCAATTTTATAAAGGCTTCTACAGATTTTTCCACTTCTCTCCTTTTGCATTTGCTATAATTCACTGTTTTCCAAATTTTGTTTTCATTCTTAAGGGTGTATATATTTGAATGTGTTATCAATTGCTATATAGTATTTTACTGAATGAATTCTAAGAACTTAGAAAACGTATATGCTACTGTATCCTGCAGCATTTTCTGAACTATCTCTAACACCTTTGGGACTTCATCCTGCACTTCTGTAAAAGATATCTACTGTTCCCACCAGGACATCTGAGGAAAAGAACGATTCTATTTTAAAGCAGATTCTTCACACAGTGAATAAAGCCCTGAGGGGCTGCAGAACAGAATAAAATACGAATCTCCTCCTCCCCTTTGCAGTGCTATATAGAGGTATTTCATTTGGTGTCACATCCAAGGCAAAATTATTCTGCAACCGTGTATTATAACGAAATAATTTAGTTTGTCAAATCTGTTTTCTAAGTGCAATTTTCCCTCAGTCTTTTCATTTTTTTCTCTTCTGTACATAGAAATTGCAGTACAACAATATTAGAACATGAACCGTTGTTGTTTGGTATCAGTGTGATCCGCATGCATCAAAGTTTAAAGTAGCACAGCTTTGCTCCTGGTATCTGATTATGCCATACATCATGGCATTAAAGATTCAATAAAAGAAGAGTCATTAAAGATTCATCAGCATGAGTAAGTGTGGGTGTCTTGATGCAACCTTTTGAAGGACTGTACAGACTCCTCTGTCACTGAGGAAAGCAACAGAGGCTGAGCCAGGAGGGGCTGTTATGCATTGCAGCCCTGCTATCTGAATTCCCCCACAGTTTCAGTTTTGCATGGTCTTTTTCACTCTTAACTGGCTTTATAGTACTCCTGGGTGCTGTTCAATAGTTGCTAACTTTCACATTGGAGGTGGGTAATGTGAATGATTTTAATAGGGTGAAGCGATTAAAACCTATCTATGTTTCCATCAGCTGTTACTGAAAGTATTTGGTGTTCCAGTAAATTAAAAAAAGGTTGTACATGCAAACTAAGAATTTACACAGGCATTAGAAGTAGAGTGATCTGATGGTAAAAGTGAAGACAGGATATGTTTGCTGAATTAATACTTTTTGAAGCCGGGAGACCTCAGATTCCCATCCACCTTGTCTCACATGTAAGACCATGAGGGATTTCAGTGATGCTGAGCCATTGCTGAAAACCCAGAAATAGGGGTTGGGCTGTGACTCTCAGTGCCACTCACACCTACTGGGAGCTGAGCTAAAGAGATCAGAAGCCACAGCTTAGCCAGGCTTTTGGTACAGTGGAGGTTTTTCAGAAAATGCCCAGAAGAAAAACTGGAAGATATCAAAGGCAGAAATTTTATTAATCCAATCCACTCTGTTTAGTTTTTGCCTAAACTTAACTGTAGAAATTCACAGTCAATATATAGGAGGTGTTTGTTATTAAAATTCTGTGGGAACTTGAAACAGCATTCAAATGAGAAAAAGAAAATTCTTGCTTCACTATTGTATCTGATATAAGCTGAAAGGGAGAAGACAGAAAAGATGGTAACCTACTTAGGGCCTGTCTGTAAGTGGAGACCTGGAGAGTGGGAAGTTAAATGGCAAGGAAGTCTTTGGTCTAGCAAGGGTGGCCAAGATCCAAGAGCAGGTAATAGAGGGGAATTGCAAAATAGAAACTAGACACATCTTTTGAGCAGTGGAAACAATCAAACACTGATACAGTTTCCAGTGGTTGTAGATTGCTATCACTGGAAATTTTAAAGTCAAGGTTGGATTTTTTTTAAAGTCATCTTTCAAATTTAAATCCTTTGTGTATGCAATGGTTTACTTTATACAGTATTATCCACTTGGTACAGGTGCATCTATTCATGTCTTGCTGAAATTTTTGTATTTCTTTTTAGGAGTCTTATATGCTTGAAAAATCACAGAATCATTTTTTCTAATTGCTTATAATTAATGCTTCTGGTAAATGAATGCCATGCCTGATTGTTTTTTTGTTACTCTGCTTGCTTCTTTTAACAGAAATGTTTAGGAGAGATTTAATGTATTCATTAGGAAGAAGTTTATGTTCATTTAACATAATTAACATCCTTTTCCTAAGTGGAAAGATTTCTTTTTCAGACCAGAAAGCCTTGCTTTCATAAGCAGATCACAACATGGGAAAATTGACTTTGGGGAGACAAGAGACTTGCCAAGAATTGCCTGAGGACAGGATGCCAGAGCATGGCATGATCTGCAGAGAAACCTGGGGGAAGAGTACATGCAAATATGGAGTGTAAATATCTCCTTCCCTTAAACATTAAAATGTCAAAGGCATATTCATCCAGTAAAATCATTACCTTTCACCATGAGCAAAAGGAAAATTCATAGTTTTGCTCACTGAAATATTGCTGTGTTCCACACAAAGAGCTGTTGCTGCTAACTGAAAGTCTTCATGGGTGTGTGGGATTCCCAGTGTGCAGGGAGCAGTCCTGTTTCATTTGCTGATTCTCACAAGTTGCCAGTGGACAGTTTCCTCACAAGTCTGTTCATTTTTTCTAAGGTGGACTGGAGCAGGCATTTGAATTGCTAAACAAAGTCAGAAAACCTAGACATCCTGGACCTGGTTAGTCAGTGATCTTTCACACTCGGTCTAGTAACTCAATATTTGAGAGATCCAAAGTCAAGAGGATAAAGAAATCAGGAGCACGTTGTATGTATTTCTAGAAAAAGTGGATCAAGGCCCCCGTCTTGGTGATCTGCTTAAAGTGGACTTTAAAGTTCCCAAGCTAGAGACAGGTTTGGAGCAGATTACCCAGTGGTGCAGAAGTGTGCCCATCCAGGTTGCATCCTTTCCTGGTACAGGAGGGTTTTACTGAAAGTGATGAGTCAGGAAGGACTGAGCTGAGTCCTCCTTTCATCACATGCATTTTAAAGTCCTTTCATAATGCTTGTTGTCTTCATCTTCAACACCCTTTCCTAGGGTAAATGAAGATTTTAATGTTAAGTCACTCTCCGAGTGTATCCTTTTAGTTATCCCTGTTCAGCTCTGGGGACTGTACAAAGAACCATTTATTGCAAATGAAGGTAAAAATGAAGCAGGAAGGAATGCTGAAGAAGGCCTATCAACCTAGACTGCAATGAAAAATGCATTGTAGGTCTATCTAGCCTTTTAAAAAACTGAGTATTAAGAGAGGAAATTTGCTTCCTGGGACTGCTGAAATCAGGAATAGAAATAATTCTAATTACATTTTAAATGATAGCATTATAAGACTTCCACGGGTGCCCTTTGGTTCATTTCCTTGCTATTTTTTTTCTCCGTTTACTGCTAGCCTTATATAGCCTTGTAGCAGGCACAGTTGCATGGTTCTTAATAAAAGAATTAGGAATAAAGAAGCTTTTTTCTTTTTTCTTTCCAGCAGCGAAACTTCCCATAGAGGCTGAACAACATCCTCTTTATCAAGATTATGGGTTTCCACATCTTGGCATACTATTTCTTTCCTTTAGTGAATGCCAGCAAGCTGAGCTAAGAGTGACAAAAATAGAGAATACGGCACATATAGGGCCATACTTATGTCAAGAACATTTATTTGAATGAGTAAGGCAAGGCACAACTTATGTTTTAAACTACGAACCACACATACCTGTGTTTCAAAAGGTGACTATCTGTAACTTTCTGCCTTACATTTGAACAAACTGGTATTATTCATTCATATCTGAGTGTAAGAAAATGGCTGTCAATCTTTTGAGCCATTTTTAGAAAAAATGTGTGGAGCCCAGCTCAGCCCATCTGTAGTGCAGTGCTGACTTGCATTGGCTTGTAGTGCTTAGACCCAGCTGTTGTTAGCAAGAGAAATATGGACTGACAGTCTTTTCTATTATTCATGCTAAATATATTCTGCTGAATCATGAGAAGGCTTTTATGGAAAAATGCACTCACAAATCGAGCACTTTCTGCTAAGAGGTTGAGTGTTTTTTCAATTCTCACTGTCTCCATGTTGATGAATATGACATGTTGTGTCTTATGACATCAAGCACTGTAGTTGGTTCCAGCACATTGAATGACTCAACGATTCAGTGTGACTCAATGTCATTTAGTGTGAACTTGTGTTTTGTCAGGTTTGGACTGGACATTAGGCCACCTTTTTTGCCAGCCACGTGTTGTAGTACAGGAACAGGCTGTTCAGAGAAATTATGGGATTTCCATCCATAGAGGTTTCTAAGTCTCAGAGAAGCAGAACCAGGGTTGACCTGATCTGCTACTCTTGGTGTTAGTACTTTTTTGAGCAGGAGGGTGGGCTAGATGACCTCCAGTGTTCCCTTTGAATCGTTATTTCTTTGATTCTGTATATTTCTCAATAAAAATGCATAGACTATGCTCTCATTTTCACTACACTTAATTTCTCAAAGATCAAAAAACAAGCAATTATTTTTACAAGAAAAAAAAGTAAACCAGAATCAACACATATTTGTTCTATAAAATGCTAGCCTTTTTAGTAGCGAAGATAAGAACAATACAACTGTTATCTCAAGGAAGCATCAGGGAGAGTGATTTTAATTTGAATCCAGCTGTTATTACAATGACATTCAAAAGGCAATGTGGGCCATAATAAGGAGCTAAAAACCTGTTGATCAATAGTCAGCATTGATTTCTCATATTGATTTCAGTAAAACCAAGATCTGACTCTCTGGTAGGAAGAGCCCCACAAGTAGTTTGCAGCAATTAATTTCCTTTTAAGTCCTCTGATGGTTCAAACACTGTCTTTAAATTAATTGTGCCAGTTCTTTGCACAAAGATGAATTTTTCCATTTGTAGTAGCTTTAAAGAACTATGGACTTCTGGCATGTTCGGGTGCAAAACCTTTAGTTAGCCAAGAGAAAATGAGTGTTTTATTACCAAAGCAACTCAATTAGACTCATGTAACCCTGATCAGCTTTCTCACAGCTAAAACATTCTTTACCCACTGTGGGGAATTATTAGAAAAAGATATTCTTGCCAGACTTGAAAAAATTCAAGCTATAGAAGCATGGTCTCCACTGAGCAGCATAGCAAACTATTCACCCCTATGTCATTTGATTTTTGGAAAACAATATTTAGTCAGTGTAGTGAAAGATCAGAACAGGTGGATAACAGTGAAACTGACTTTCATTTGTACTGCAGTGAAGTCTTCTAGAGTATGAAATTTTACTGATATTTAATGGAGCTGAGAAGTGCCATCAGTCTCAGCATTACTTGCATTTGAATGAATTTCTCTGCCTGAAAGGAAACATTCTTTAGATATTTCTCTGGTGTTGTCTTTTTAGTTTTTCTGGAAAGTGTTTCATACCATTTCTGAAAAGAACACCCAAAATATTCTACTTTCTAGTCAGTCACACCTTCATGACTGCATTACAAAATCAACAAAAAGACTTAAAATGCGTAAGCAATGAAAAAAAAGGAAAGGAGATGGGAATTTATGTATCTGAAGACTGTAGGAAACGTGGGAAGCAGATGCAGAAAGCAGAACTGATATTGCTGTGGTTGGGGTTTGTTGTTCATGCTGTCTTTGGGGGCGGGGATGAATTCAAGAGTGAAATCAGAAACATTGAAGGATTCTGAGAAAGATGATGTATTATATAACAACAATGAAATACTTTCCGTTTCAATATTAAGTAAGATTCAAAGCAAGGTGAATACTTGTAAATCAGCCAGGCAATACTACCTGCATCTAGAGGAGCTCTCAGTGTTGTTTATGTGTGGTGCAAAAGGGATAGTAAGATTTTTTAGAACGCGAAGAAGGAAATTTTGAAGAGTTGGACTACATTACTGCTCATTCTGGTTATGATTTGACTGGTTTTGGGATACTGTGTCTTGTTCTGTTGTTCAAGATTGAAGAATAGTGATAAACTAGAGAAATTCAAAAGAAAAGCCACAAGAACACTAAAAGGAAGAATGTTCTTTAGTGAAAGGCTGAAGAAACTTGGCCTGTTTATTTAGACAAAAATAAGAGGTCACGTTAACAATTTTGCATAGGCTTAGCAAAAGTTGCTAATAGAACATTGGAAAGCAGTTGTGTAATGAAAGTTGATTCTGGATAAATTCATCCTAGAAATAATATATACAGATTTTTAATAATGAGGTAATTAATCTTTGGAGCAAGTTGTCAAGACTACTGCTGGACATTTTTAGGACAATATTGAATGCCTTTATGAAATATGTACTCTGTTTCAAACAGGTATTAATTCTAAGAAGTCTCATGGCTTATGTTATGCTGCAAGTCAAACTAAATGGTCTTATGAATCCCTGCTGACATTTTAGCTTGTTATATCTATGTTCTTTTGTTGGAATATACATAGAGCTCAAGCTAGTCAACTGCAACCAACAACAACAAAAGTTGTTGTAAGTACCTACAGTAACTATATTCATTTGAATTTTCTTGTACTGAATTTTCTCAGCTGTAATTTTAACAGACAGCTTCACAGGAAAAACCTTTGCATACAAAAAACGTGTTCTGTGGTAGCTTCCTCACCGGGAGCAGTTTAGCCAGGATGCCAGCTGATGCCAAGTACAATTGGTAACATGGTCTGCCTCATCTCTTTTAAAGACTTTCTGGGAAGCTGATTTCCCTTCAATGCATTTGGAAGCATATTTTCCCATTTTTCAGCTAAACTCAAAGTTCACTGATAGATTCTCTTTCCTGTTTTAACTTTTTTGCGTGTGTAATCTCTGGCAAAAAACATAATATACTGTGGTGGTAGAAAGTTGAAACCATAACAGTTCAGGCTAGAAATAAAGTGCAAATAATCATTTCTCAAAAATCTTAATCAGGAATTTAAAAAGTTCTGTGACCTGAAGTCAAACAAACTGGATGTCTTTCTGAAAGAGGCTTTTATGCAGAAAGTACTGATTTGATTTTCATTCTGGAGTTACTGTGTAGAGTGCTTTGGTCTGTGATATACCCAGGGTTAGACTGTATGAATGGGTTGTTTCCATTTTAATTTTAATACCATGACAGGTACAGGAGGAGTACCTGAGAGAAATCACTAGCAGGTGGTCAGTGAAAACCTACTGACATATAGAAATATGGAAATGTTACCTCCTATACTAGATGTGGAGTTAGCTGATGTATGAAAATTTACTCTCTGGGAGTTTCTTCACAAATTGTGAATCTTATATATGTTGGGTATGAAATTATGCCTGATGTTTTTTTCCTCAGTAATGAAACAAAAAGGCTCTTACTCTAGAAATCTCAAATATCATTATCTCCAGGGAATTCTCAATGATAAACGATAATGTTTGGTTGCTGAGGCTTTCACGATTTGCCTTTCAAGTATCTGGGTATCTCTTTGTCCTTTTTCAATTGAATTAAGAAATAGAAACAGCTCCAAGTTCACCCCTACTGAGATTGGACATCTCTGAATTTTATAAATGTAAATTTCTCCTGCAAGTCACATTTTGATCTCAGAAACTGTATATCTGTAAGATAAAAGTTTGCCTATAAAGCCCCATGTGTATAGGTCACTTCTGTAGCTGTTTAATTTTCTGCAGTTCATAAGTTCACCAAGGTAAAGCTTTGCTTTTAAAACACGCATTTGGAATTACATTCAATTTCTGGCCTCGAACATTAGAAGGAAGAAGGAAGAGATGAAAATATTTACTAAATAGGAAGATAGTGCTGAATGGGTATCATTTTTAAATGCCTGATGAGTTTTATTCAGTGAGAACTGTTTCTTCAGTCAGGAGAAGGGAAAATGAAACTCAACCTAAGCTCTGTCAGTGGAACCTTAGGAGAAGGAAAGCACAATGCTTTAGGAAACTGAAAATCAGTATAACTGGGCAATGAAAGCATTTTCATTACAAAGAACTAAAAGCCATCACAGAGTACAAGGTTCACTTAAAATGGAAATGAGGAAAGTTAGTCTTTGGCAGTTTCGAGAAAACTGTGAGAAATAAACTACAGTTACAAACAGTCAATATACTGTGCTTTTCTTTAAGGGGTAAGAAAGTCTTGTTCACAAGAAGTTAGGAGAGGTTCCTTCCACAGAATTTTCTCGAGGAAATTATTTTGTACCACCTCCCAGTTCCTATTCTGCTTCCTACATATCATATCCTACATATCATATCATAGAATCACAGAATCATAGAATGGCCTGGGTTGAAAAGGACCATAATGATCATCTAGTTTCAACCCCCCTGCTATGTCCAGGGTCACCAACCACCAGACCAGGCGCCCAGAGCCACATCCAGCCTGGCTTTGAATGCCTCCAGGGATGGGGGCATTCACAACCTCCTTGGGCAACCTGTTCCAGTGCGTCACCACCCTCTGTGTGAAAAACGTCCTCCTAATCTCTAACCTAAACCTCCCCTGTCTCAGTTTAGGACCATTCCCCCTTGTCCTATCTCTATCCACCCTCGTAAACAGCCGTTCCCCCTCCTGTTTATACGTTCCCTTCAAGTACTGGAAGGCTGCAATGAGGTCTCCCCGGCACTTTCTCTTCTCCAAGCTAAACAAGTCCAGTTCCCTCAACCTTTCCTCATAGGAGAGGTGCTCCAGCACTCCGATCATCTTAGTGGCCCTCCTCTGGACTCATTCCAAGAGCTCTGCATCTTTCTTGTGCTGGGGGCTCCAGGCCTGGATGCAGTACTCCAGATGGGGCTTCACAAGAGCTGAGTAGAGGGTGACAATCACCTCCCTCTCCCTGCTGGCCACCCCTTTTTTAAGGACATAGTTGGCCTTCTGGGCTGCAAGTGCACACTGCTGGCTCATGTCCAGCTTCTCGTCCACCAGGACTCCCAAGTCCTTCTCTGCAGGGCAGCTGCTCTCAAGGAGTTCTTCCTCCAGTCTATATAAATACCTGGGATTGCCTCAGCCCACATGCAACACCTTGCACTTGGCCTTGTTGAACCTCATTAGGTTCACATCAGCCCATTTCTCCAGCCTGTCCAGGATCCTCTGGATGGTTTCCCTTCCCTCCAGTGTATCGACTGCACTGCTCAGCTTGGTGTCATCTGCAAACATGCTGAAGGTGCACTTGAGGGTTCCATCATCTGTGTCATTGATGAAGATGTTGAAGAGGATAGGTACCAAGACCGACCCTTGGGGGACACCACTTGTGACCAGCCTCCACCCAGACATAGAACCATTGAGCACAACCCTTTGGCTGCGACCAGCCAACCAGTTCTTAATCCATCTAACAGTCCATCTTTCAAATCCATACCTCTCCAATTTAGAGAGAAGGATGTACTGAGGGAAGTGAGTAGTAGGAAGGTGCTGTCTTAATATATGATACTAGAGTCTTCTCTGACACTTTATGACCTGAACAGTCATTACTGGAGAGTAAATTGATGCAGAGAGAGCTGAAGATAGAACCATAGAATGTTTTAGATTGGAAAAGACACTTAAGATCAATTCCAACCATCAACCAACCATTACACAACCATCAAGTCCACCTCTAAGCCATGTCCCTAAGCACCACTTCCACATTTTCTTGAATACCTTCAGGGATGGTGACTCCACCACTTCCCTGGGCAGCTCATTCCAATACCTAACCACCCTTTCTATAAATGAATTCTTCCTCGTATCTTCCTGATACATTCTTGTTATCTAAACCTCCCCTGGTGCAACTTGATATCTGCAGCAGTTCTATGGCAGTGCTGAGAACAGACATTGTGGAGAAAATCCTACAGCAAAAGATCTCTGCCTGCTTTTTCTGATCTTTGGACTAAGTTCCGTAATTTAGATTCCATAAGCCAGGCTGGAATAATGGTGTTATTTTTTCTGTCTGGTCTTGCAGGAACAGACACTTGCTAGTGGTCAGAAGCTGCAGGATTGTGTTTGTGGTTTTTTAAAACTTGGCCTCTTTTTGGTTGCTACTCCACTTCCAATTTCTAGCATCAATCACAGGCAGAGCTCCCTCTAATCAGACCACAGGCAGTGGTGTCTCAAGATTAGACTTCTTTGTTCCTGTGGTTGTGTGAGTCTCACAGGTGTTCGTTCCTACACATCCATTCACAGCAAGATTTCCTCTGTCCCCAGAATCCTGTAGCTAGATTGCTCTGGTTTTGGCAATTTCTTCCCCTACTCATAACAGTGCAAATTCCCAGCCATTCTCACTTTCAGACATTCCTTCCAAAACACAGCTGTTCACCTTCCCAAGCGGGTTGTCCAGGAATGCCCTAAACTATCATTAAACTAACCTAAAGTTGAAAGCAATTACTTTGATGTTCGTCATTGTTTTGATCTTTTTCTGTGTTCAGTCAGCAGCCCCTCAGTATCCCAAGAAGTCCCATATTCATATTTGAACATGAATTGTTTTGAGCATGTTGTGCAGACAAATCTGTATGTTTCTGTGTTTCTTACTGTGTTATTATGATCTTCATTTGCTCAGTGTCGTATGTAGAGTTGTAAAAACATTGACCTTTGTGAAAAGTTTGTGTTGAAATGAATGTTACTGTCATTATTATTTCTTCACAAAGTCTTGTTTGAGGAAAGAAATAAAGTTTAGACTCCAGTAAGCATTTTGTTGCATAGTGTAAGTGGGATTTTTAATTCTGATCTCTTATTATGAGAAAACATAGTCTGTTCTGCCAAAAATGGTACTGAAGCCACAGCTCTTGAACTGTTTTAAATTAGAAGAGGATAAATTGATGATATAATGCATCTTCCTCATCTCTAATTTCCACAGTTTGATGAATTTTACTATAGCGTGTTTCATTAATATTATATAAGAAAATGATTTGCAGGCAAATTAAGTGGTTGACACAGGTACTAAATAATAAAAGCACAGAAATTAAGTTCAAACATGCAATTAATTACAAGATTAATGTCTCTCATCTGGTCCCATGATATCTCTCAAGTAAGCCTGCGAATACATAACCATATTAACTGAGCATGAAAACATTTATATGTACAACTTAATTGAATAATGATGATATTCTGTATATCACATTGCTCTGCAGTACACACTGGTGAAGTGTGATGTTCTCCAACTTAGAAAAAATACAAAACCAGTATCTGAATCTCAGATTAATGTGATGTTTGAAGGGCCATATACTACCTACATTTACATACTAAGATGCATGCATTGAAGAAGCTGTAACAGAGATGTGACCTGATCTGATAGCCAGTGATACCAAAACATTCTCATTGACTGACACTATTTTGTTCCTGAGAAGTTCTCTGGTGTCTGCTCAGGCACTTGGATTTAGTGAGCAACATAAAACAGTCATAATTAAAAAACAAACAAACAAAAAAAAACCCTCTTCATTAATTTAATGTAAAACTGAACATCTGAAGGGTCTTTGCCCTGCTAAGTTTGGTTTTCTTGGGTAAAGATGTTTTTTTTCAGCTGCAGTCATCTGTGATGTTGTTTCCGTCTATCTTCCCATCTATCTTCTGTAGAACAGAGTCTGAAAAAGCAGAACATCCCGATGTTGTTCATTATCCCAATGGGTAAATTATATTGACTATGTTGCACAAGTCTCAAGAGCTTTGCAGTCTTCTGGATTTCCCTGCTCTTGTTTGGGCAGGCATGGTGATGTTTTGATCAGCAGACATATTTTAGGGGAGAGAACATAGACATCAATGAAGTGGCCTTAATGAAAGCCTCTGCCAGGTCATAGTGAGCCCATCTCTGCCTCGGGTCACCAGAGGTAATCATCCAGATGAGTTACACCTGTCCAATTCAGATCCATGTGTTCAATTTGGGCTTTATAAACAAAAACATTTGACCTACACAGAGTAATTCAACTGCAGTTGAGTTACATTCTAGTTTAATCCATAGGTAAACTAATTACTGACTTGAAAAGCTACTTTTATTTTGTTATGTCTGTGAAGTACGTAGTTGCTTTAAAACTCAATATGGCCCTTATAAGGTAATCCACTCCAAACATAATTACCCAATGCACGTTGCTCCCTCATAATGTGTCAGACTGCTCCGGTTGTGTCAAAATATGGCCTGCATGAATATAATCCCTTAAACCAGTGAGTGTGCTGTATATGATAGGTATGACATTTGATTCAATCATGCAGCTTAGGAGAGAATTTCTGCCTTCTCTCTGTTTCTGTTATTTTTACTAGGAGAAAAAAAATATCAATAGAAAATGAAATACATATTGTTACAGTGAAATCCTATTTAATGGCTAACTTCAATTCAGAAAGGCAAGGAAATTCATAGTTAAGGTTGGGATTTCATCCTTCAGTTATAACAGCAGCCCAGCTATCCTCTTTCACACAGGTGATATTTGGTGAGCAATTGCTATTGAATAGCACAGAAATGCTTCTTTTTTAATGCTAATGGTGTTATTTGTTTCATGAATTTTTGTACCACTAGCTATGTAAAGCTCTAGTACAGAGTATCTCAAATGCCATGCACGGACAGAAAATGATTTAATCCTTAATTTTTCCCTCATGCTTTTCATTTCAAATGTCAGCCTGATCCCCTGCTCTCCTCACACCAATCTCAGATCCAAACTGTTATGGGAGGGGAAATAAAATAGACTTGTTAGATGAAGGTTGTGATCATGCTTCTATATAGCTGCCAGGCCAGGGGTCATCTGCTGAAGGAAAGCTGTGTGTCTGGGAGGATGCATTGCTGGATGTAATTTATGCAGGTTTTGAAAGGCCCTAGCTTTGGAGATGTGCCGTGTCTGGAAGACATCCCCCTAGGCTGGCTTCATAGAGGTGAGCTTCTTCAGAGGGCCCCTGCCCTAAATCATAGAATCATAGCATACCCCACATTAGAAGAAACTCGTAAGGAAATGTAAGGGGGCTCATGCAAACTAGTTTCTAGCCCACAGTGTCAGGCCCAAACACATTGCTGAATCAGCAGAAAATGGTACTGTAGCTGGACTTTGATTCTGGTCCATTTTTTGCTAGCTCAGGTGTGTGTTTTGGCCAGCCATCACCCAGTGTATGGGAAGAAGGTGTTGTGTCAGCCATACACTGCGGCCTATTTACAGCCCCATCGTCACCTCTGCGCAGCTCCACTGCTTGATGCCAAAAAGGCAAAAATATATCTCAGTAAAAATTTCTACTGAAGACGATTGGTGATGTTTTCTTCTGTTGCATGTCTAAAATATGATGCTAATATTGTGGAGAAATTGTAAAGCAGTCTAGGAAGCAGTGAGAATGGGCAGATAAGTACCCTGCCAGAATGTCAGACCTCATTTATCTCCCACAAGAGGACCTTATAGCTCATTTTTCTTCATGGGCTTCATTTTACTTTGAGTCATCATTCTCATCCTTTAGGTCATCACTGGCTTTGGTGGTACATTTGGCACCACAACAGGATTCTGTAGGCCACAAGTTTCTCTGTTCTCACCCTCTAAAAATTGGCAGGTTAATGCTTCCCAGAACACCTTTTTTTTTCTTTATTTCAAACACCTTGCAATTTTAAACTATATTAAAAACAGCAATACTGGAATCAGTGCCCTTGTGTTTTTTCAGCTGATCCTGTTCCATTATTTTGTGTCAGGTCTGCAATAAATGTGCATTGCTGACAGAGGCAGTTATGCTGTTTCACTGAATTGAAAGGAATAGGAAGGGAGAGATTTGTCTTGGAGCCCGGAGGTGGAGCAGTAAACCAGAACCATTTTACTCATGCTTACAAATGGAGAAGACTGTGTTGCAAATAGCTGGGCTTCTCATTTAGCAGGAGGTGATTTCTCTCCAACTGTAACTTCTGCTTTAAATATCTTCTTTTTTTTCTTTCCTTTTTGAGTTATATGGAATAGAAATCTAAACGCAGATGCAGAAGTTTGGACCTTGAGGTAGTTATGGCTGTGTAATGGCTATCACTACTGTGTAGTGAGCAAACAGCAAAAGCAAGGAGTGGGAGAAGTATCTGCACTCCATTTTCCTTTGAGAAGAATTAATGTGTGGTGGCACCTTTCATCATTTGCTTCTTTTCTTGGAGGCCTGTGGAATCATAGAAGTAGAAAGGCAGAGTGAAAGCACCTGTGGGTTATGGCTGCGTCAGCTCTGCACACCGAACTTGAAACTCCCTAAAGGAACTTTGTTTCTAGAAAGAACCAGTAGGACAGAAGAAGATTCAACACCTTTCAAGTCCTGCACCAAAAATCAGTCCCTTCTCTAAACTATGGACTTTGCCGAGATCCATGGAAGGATTTAGAGATGATGATGTTGAGGTTTTTAAACTTTTTTTTTATGTGATAACTCTTGTGGCAGAATTTGTAAGCTTGAGTAAATCACACAGAATCACAGAATTGCTCAGATTGGAAAAGACCTTAAAGATCATCAAGTCCAGTGAAGCACCCTACTTCCCCAGTAAGGGAAATCAACTGAGACAGGAAGAATGCAGCCCACTGAAATCCCACATTTCTGCAGCCCTGGGGTAGGCATTCACTCTTGAGAATGCTGTGCCTCAGCAGTTGGTTTTGAGCTGGAGCACAAGCTTCTTGCCTAGAAGGAGGTACCGAGCTTTATGAAACAACCTAGCCCTTAAAGTGTTTGCCTAGGTGGCTTTGGTGGCCTCCTTGTTCTGAGGAACTTGAATTCCCATCTTTCTACCACCAGAATAGATGTAGATCTGATGAGGGCATTTCCAGTTCATCCTTAGTGATGAAGTTGTACCACCATGAAAGTAAGTATGTGAGCTTCACAGGCAAGTAGAGCGCAGAGGACAACATTTGCCCAAAAGGGAAAAATCCTGTCCTTCATGCATTAAAGAACTGCTGGGGGGGAAAAAAAAAGAAAAAAAAAAAACCATGAAATTTTAATGTCCTTGCATTTGTTGTAATATCCATGAGCAAGCAACTTTGAGCATTACCACTGCTTGAGGGACTACAATGTGAGGCAGTAGCAATACCAACCCATGGATGGGAAATAACGAAAGAAGGTCAGGGCCTCAAAGAGTCAGTCAGAATGAGCCACAGGCACACAGGCATCTCTGCTTTGAAGTAGATGGAGATCTGGGATAGTGTGCAGCAGCTTACTGCTGCTTTCAGTGAATTGCTAATGTATCTTTTACCTTTCAGTATCAATGATGCAGTTAAGGGGCCAGTTTTCAGGGATGAACATTAAGAGTATTTTTGTTAGGATTTATTTTACTTGTTTTAAGTATGTAGATGATAGTTGGAATTCACAATAAAGAAGATTCATGTTTATGGAAGCTACACATGTATATTGGCCCACTGAAGCAGGGATTTTTCAACTTTTCAGTGTTTCAATGTTATCCAAAATGCTACTGATAACCTGCAGAAAAATTGAAAAAAATATAACAATTGTGCTCTGAAAAATTAAGCATGCATATTTAACCAAGAAAAAGATCTTGCAAAAGCCAAATCATTTTTTTTTTAATTATATTTTTGCATTATATATTACATGCTTTCTGGACTGAAGTCATTGTTATTTAATGTTTGCAGTTTGGAGATGTGCTGATATAAAAAAAAAAACCTACATCTTATAATAGTTGAGCTAGTAGTTCTAGTTCTCCAAAATCCAGCTTCCACCTTTGCAGATGTATCTTTGCATCTTCAGTACTCATAGCTGTCACTTTTTTAACCTCCTATTTATTTATTTATTTATTTGAGTAATAAATAAAGAGCAATCACTAAAAGCACCTAATTGTAGATACACAACCAGTCCTAAGTAGTTATTCACAGGGCCAGAAATTTGGAAATAACTTTTGCAATTTTCAGGAGCATCAGAAATAATCTGACTTCATCTTTCATACCATCATACTGACTTACATATATAGAATTTTCTAGCAACTCAACCTAATTTCCTAAGCCTTTGCTTCTTGTTTTTGACAACAGTGAATTAGGTTACACTAGCATTTGTCATCTGAGGAATCTTGAGCCATTTGAGCTTGTTTGCAATCAAAGCACTCAATCAAGATTGGCTTATCGGTGGCTGGGTACAGCAGGAACTGTAATGCTTTTTACCTGCTGCTTTATCAACTGTCTCTCAATAGCTGTAAGACTTAGTCCATAAACCCCCATCAGTTTAAACTGTATTAGCATTGTACAGTAATAGCAAGAGAGCAATAAGAAGTAATGTTGTACTTTTAGGGCACTAGTGAGCTATTTTTCTTGAAGTTGGAATCATCCCAGTCTATTACTGTGGGCTATGAGCTCCTTTGAGAAAACCAGGAGCTAATGATGATCTTAACTGAACAGAAACTTTTAAAACTGTTTCTCATATTATCTAAAAATATTCATCACTGTATTTATAATGTCCTGTGCCGTAGGCATAAAAACCACTGCAAGTGAGATAAGCTAATAAAACTTGACAGAGAACTTTGTTTTCTCTGAGAGAGAGCTGTCACTCCTTTCACTTCCGCATTTCCTCTAACATCTGAAAGCTCAAACCCACACATTTGAAGCGGAGTAAGAGGAAATATCTGTCTCATAAAAAATCTATTTATTTTTGAGCTTTATTCTTGAGTTATAAAAATAATGGCAATCAAGTTTTTCTAGCAACCCAATGCCTCTGACTAGCTTCTGAAGGCTAAAATGTAGTGTTTTCAGGAGCTCTCATGTTTCAGATGGAGTTCTATTCTGAGATATTACAGCTCATCTTAATCCATATGTGATTCCCAGATTCCATTTCTAAAGTTTGAATTAATTTTTGGAAGATCATGGAAGAAGAGCTACTTTTTTAAAAGTACTGTAGTCCTCAATTAGTGTTTGTAACTATTTTTTTGTCAGCTTTTGTGTAGAAATTTAATTTTGTCTTTTATTATTCCAGTCTACATCAAATTTTTATATCTAAGATTTCGAATAGTTTTAGAGCATATGTGGCAGTTTATAGAAGTTTATAGGCTGCAGTTAGTTTCAGTCTGTATTTGCCAAAATAATAGAATTATTTTCTTGCATGTTCATCTGTAATTATATTTCTGATTACATCAGAGAGATTGGGATATTTTCACTCTGTTCTGTAGTGCCTAGACTGGGACATTGCTAAAAACATATATGGAGAGACCTTCAATTCTGCAAGGGAAGAAGCCTATGGTCTTCTAAGTCCTGCTGTGATTTGTAGTTGAGAAAGCACTATGACACTGCTGTTTTGAAGTCAGCTGTTTCAAAACTCGGGCATGTTTTTAGGATATACTTGCTTTTTCTTTCTTTACCATCTCACTGGTAGGATGAAGCTGACTATGAACAAGTTGCATGAAGAAAAACTACTATGCACAGATTCATCTGTAATGACTTACTACTGGGCTCCATCAGGATAACAGCCTGGAAATTCTCTGTCTGCACTTTGCTATTTTTAAATGCATGTTTTATTGAAAAATAAAAATAAGGAGAAGTCCCCTGTTTGCACTTTCAGTCACTGCAATAGATTGTTTCAGCAATGTATTTCTAAATATTAAATGTGGGGGTAAGTTTTATAAGAATAGTTTTAAAGCATTTCCAGTTCCTTTGATATTAAAAGAACTGTAAAACACATGCAGTTGTGAGCACGTGTTTGTGAACTTATGTAAAATCTTACAATAAATGGAACGCATTTTCAAGAATTGCTGTAGTAGGAAATACATAAGATTCAGGAAATTTATTAGGTAAGATCTCATCTTAAGCAGCTGTTCCAGAGACCCTTGAGACTTTCTGAATATGTGATTCTTCTTTCTTTTTATCAGAACCCAGCAATCTGTGGCTGCCCCTCAAGCTGTCACAAGAAGCAGAGCCTGAGTCAGCCACTTCTTTGAGGTGGATGCACCTAGACCTTCAATTTTAGTGAGCTCCCAGAATACGTTCTAGCATTCAAGCCAAGTTGTATAAAACAGAAAATAATGGTTTAAAATACAGAAAAATGAAAGTAAAACTGAGAACAAATGAAGCTAGGAAAGCAAAAAGGGCACGACTGTCTTTTTGCCCAGTGTATTCTTCCAGTTATCTTGGCGGTTGCTTTGGCTTCTCCGGCCCTTGGGAAATCCTGTCCATGTGCCCAGGTCTGGCCAGTCATTCCCTGCTCCTCATGGCTGTCCTTGGGTCTCTGCATAAGCTGCAAGCTTCAGCTTCATGCTGGGACTCTCCTTTGCTTATCCAGGCCTTGCCATCTCAACAGCCCTCTCATTGGAGCCACTGAAGGAAGGAACAATCCCGCTTTCCTCTCTTGAAGCCCATTTGATATTATAGGATTGTAATGGATAGCTAGGAATGTGGATACACAAACAATACTGTGCAATATTGGAGCTGCACTGCACTGAAGAAAGTAACTGTAAAATCTTATTCTCACTGTGCAGAGTTGTAATACAAGCAGGGAGAAAGTGGGGAGCTGGAGTGGTGGGAAGGTGGTGACAGCAAGGCACAGAACTCTCTTCCTCTCTCCAGTGTAAGGCATAAAGACTTTAAAACAGTGAAAAAGACTGAATTTTGAACTTGTGGCCCACCCAAAAGGACTCAAAGCCTTGGTTAAAAAAAAAAAAAAAAAGTCTTAGCATTTTACTCCTCTACTGGCTTTGCTTCATTAATAAAAAGGCCTAGGTCTTCAAAGCCTGGAGCTTTTCAGACCAGGCTGAAGATTTGAGCTGCATGGAGACCACAGTGCTGTCCTCTTGTAAAGAGATTAAAGAGTTCAAATTTGGAAAATAAAGAGCTAATCCTCTCAAGACACTGCATAGAAACCACATTTCTTTTGAGCATCAGTGGGAGCTGGAGGTACTATGCAACTAACCAGCTATAAAATTCACCCTTTGTACTGAGATCAAGTATACAGCCTTCACATCATTTAAATGCAACTGAAGATTTCCAAATTATGACTCAGTAGGAATTAAGTGACGGATAGACTTGTTCTTGCATAGGTTTCACTCGCTGATTTGTAGGCTAATATTAGACTTATTCATATTCTAATTTGGCATGCAAGTTTAACTGGGATTCACGCTTTGGTGTTTCACTCTTCAGTTATGCTTTATGCCTATATTCTGAAAATATTTTAGACTGATTTGTTCTTCTCTACCAGAAATAGAAAAATACAGTATTTGGTGTAGATCCTCAAGACTACTGCATTTTCTTGAGGCATCATCCAGTATGATCATGAAGAATGTACATTATAGGAGTTGTTAACTAATAAAATAAATGTGGTATATGTGCTAATAGTATTATCATCAGTATATATGTGGGGGACCTTGCTTACTTTTTAGTACTATGAACATTTTACTACAGATTATTATGGCTACTTCTGTAAATTATTATAAAGTTTCATGCAGATGCTTTAATACAGTAATTGAAGATACTTGCTTCAGTACTTTCCTTACTAAGAGGCAGAGAGGAAAGAAAATTTGCATTTGCCAATGTGTAGGATTTTTCCCTTGTGAAACAGATGTTTCAGAATGATGGATAAAAAAAAAGGAAAGTTTCTGTGAAAAATTAGTGGAGAATCTTGTTTTCTAGGTATGATCAGTTCCTGAGCAATGAAGGACAAATATGTCTCAAGCATATGAAGCCTCCTATTAAAAAATATGAAGCTTTAGCTTTCAATGAGAATTCAAATGATTGTCTTGGAAAAGGTTTTAGAAAATCTTGTTACTTTATTATTTTGCAAGCTGCCTGTGTGTATTAAGTGCAAACAGCAAAACATGGAAGCAATGTCTGTGGCCTTATTAAGCAGCCATTCAAATGCAAGGGGTTGCTGCCACAGAAGCAGTTGGACTCCGGGGGTTTTGGTGTTTGAGTTTTTGTCATATGTGCTTTGCCATCTTTTCCTGTAGAAATGTGCGTAAACATTTCTGTTGGTCCATGTTTGAGATTCCATATTCAACTTCAAATGTTTAAATAAAGTCGACCTGTTTCTCATAGGTGTGTAAGCTCAGCTCACTTTTAATGAGTGTAAAGTTTTTAAGACCTTGCTTGTATTTTTTCTTGTGCTTTTATATAAACATACTAAAATGCACTGAAGTGACAAAGCCTGGCAGGATTACAGTGCTGTGACAGACATCATCAGCTTAGCTATGACATAACAGCAATCAGTCTCTAAATGAAGTGTGTCTGTTTTTACTTTTTTTAAATATATGTTTGGAACATTTGGAAAGATAACTATGTATAGCAGCCATTATCATCATGCAGAAGGTGTCGTCCTACCTGCAGGCCTGCTCTATCAGTGCTATAGAGCAGCCTGTACAGATGGGTTTGTCTAGTGAAATCTCAGCTCAGGAAATGGACTGCTAATCTCTCATCTGCTGGAGCCTGTGGCACGCTGACGGATCAGCACACCTCATGCTAGAGATTAAAGGTACTGATAGACACTGTTCTTTATTGCATCTTTAACTGATGCAGTGGGAATCTATCAATGGAAAGAGACCAAATAAAGTACAAAAGAGAGGAGGGAAAGCAATTAACTTAAAAAAAAATCTAACATGGAGACTATCAGATTTAAAACAAGACTTAGTATCAGAATAAAACAGTCCCGAATGTTTATATCACTTTGTCACCTTTTACTTGTCACTGATTCATCCAGCATATGGCAGCTATGGTTCTGTGGGCCATTCTGAACATTGCAGTGCATTGATTTGTGTTTGTAAATGGAATTTTAATATTTTGGAGAGGACATGGAAGTAGACTAGTAGTCAAAGCTAAATGTTCTAACCTTTTGAAAAATAATTACTGGAGTACCCGAAGATCATAGAATCATAGGATCATAGAATCATAGAATGGCCTGGGTTTAAAAGGACCACAACGATCATCTGGTTTCAACCCCCCTGCTATGTGCAGGGTCGCCAACCACTAGACCAGGCTGCCCAGAGCCACATCCAGCCTGGCTATGTGGTTAGCACTTTGTTTCATGCCAGTGTACATGTGCTAGGAACCAAACACGAGCTTCAGAGTTGCTTTGATACAAGAATATTTGCCTTCAGAGGTTTATGGTGTTATCATGTATGATAAACTCAGAGAAACTCAACTCAGCTGACAGAAACTTCCATATGCTTGGAGGAGCAAGGAAAATGACACACGGCAGCTGCCAGCCTGAGCATTTAAACAGAACTGTATGGTCCCGATGCAAAGATGATGCTTTATCTTTTGGCACTATTTCTGAACAAGCTGTAAAGAAGTATTGTTTAATTTCTTTAGTATATCATAAAACACAGATGATAGATGCCTAGCAATGTGACATCTGCCAATTTAGGAGCAATTCTGACCTACTTCTTCCTTCATAATACACATCCGACTCAGTTGCAAACATTAGGCATTAACTAGCAAGAGTGACTACACCAAAATAAATTTGATTGTTTCTGATACAGGATTTTAATGCAAGTGCCAGAGAAAAAAAGATTAAGAAATGGGTTTTAAATTGGTGTTTTATGGGAGAAGAATGTCTTCTATTTGCTCTGTATTAGTAAGCTAGTATCATGAGTTCATGAGATCAAAGTTCAGCAGTAAGCTGAAGATACCCTGCTTTAACCTGGCTTGAGATGATACTGTTGATCTAGCAGAGGCTCAACACTCAACTAATGAGAAATCAGTCTCTAACAGGTCAAAAACCTCAATTCTATGTTTTTTTGTAGTGACAGTCTTTTTTGTGCTCTGTTTGAAGGCCCTCGAACCATGCATATTTTCTTCAATGTATGAGTGAATGTCACTTCTCCAGTGAACGAAATTACTGCTGAAGCCAATGTGACAGACCAAAGGCTTAGGGAAGATATCCTCTTTGTGCCAGTCCTTGAGTGGTGAAGAGAATCAAAAACCAACAGGGAAAATGGATGCAGATATGTTGGATGTATACCATGCTGGCTATTTCAACACTATTAAAATATTTAGGAAAGATACTGCCTAATGAGTGTCAGAGGTGACAGCAGTGAGTTACTTGCTTTATCCTCTGTCTAAAGGAAGTAGTAGATTTTCCACAGCCGTTGAAAGCTTTTTTTAAAATGTTTGCTAATTCATTCACCTTACCAAAGAATGGTTATGTTGTTATTCTTATCTAGGTATTAAAGGCTTGAGAGCTAAGACTCCTATACTATTAGATCATTGCTGTCAGGTAAAATGAAATACAGATAACACTATCAGGCATTTTCTGTACAATTCAGGCATATTATGTTGGTTTTTAGTCATCTTAGTTGGTTCTTAAGGTTATCCAAATATTACATTATTCTTTATTACTGCTGTAGGACATCGCCACTAATTAAAAACAGTAAACTGACATTTGTTTCTACTTTTCTAATTAGAGACCAATGAGATATCTTCCATTCACCCAATGCAACAATCAGCATTTTATTGATTTTGTGATTTATTTTCTCTTACTTATTCATTTCACCAAGTAGTTTTCCCACGTAGTGATTAACATCAGTTGCAACCTATACTGATGAGAGGAGCATACCAAATTTTCTGTGCTCCTATATGTTATTCATGTCACCAGTGGACCTACATTTAGGTATGGAAGGAGAGTTAGTGTGGGTATGAAGAGGGTTAGAAGTAACTACACGGTATAAAACGGATCATTCTTGCTTGAAGTCTGAACACCTTATGGACCTTTGAATTAGTTCTGCTTAAATATCTAATTTATTCTTCTCTGAAGAGATAGAAATGTAGGAAGAGATGTATATTTTCATGTTACATATCACTGTGAAATGTCCTGCTAAGTTCTGGATGGAGAAGGAACACTACAGCTTGATTTCAGAATGTGTTTTCTTACATAATTTTAAAAAATCAAAGTATGTGTAATAACTAGAGGCAAGCAATACATATGTATTCAGTGTCATTTGTGTAGTTGATGTTTTGGAAGGCCGTGGACTTTACGGGGCTACTTCTATAGGTCCTCCACAACAAATATTTTCAGTATTTTTTAAAACTCTGTTGGTGTTCAAAAGACAATTTTTACTTACATGCTAACCCAAGCCACAGAGACTATATACTAATCCACAAATAGACTTTATTTATAAACTGGGAGGGGTTCCAGTTCTTAGCCTTGATTCTTGTCTATGTCTGCTTTGCTGAACTCCTAATTACCTTCTTTCTCCATTGCAATTTCAGTAATTCAATAGTGGGTGGAATTTTTGAGCCCCCCAAAAAAGGAATGATAAGTGATGTCCACTTGTCAACTACTGTATGGAGTAAGGAATACATTATTGGAAAAATCCTTTCATAAGTGATTAAATGAGGATGTATTCAGCTTTCTGTAAATCTATGCAGGGTCCAAGATACTTCTATCCAGAACAGGTGCAATGCCACAATGGATGTAATACAATACATGTTAATGGGCATGGCTGAGATACAGAGGACAGTAAATAATCACCTGCGTTCTCTGTGAAACAGGAACACCCTTAGAGATACAGATTTACAAACTTTCAATTTATTAATGAAATTAAACTACAAAAAAGAATAGTAGGCAAGAGGGCAGTACTGCATGAACCTTCGCTGTAGGGCAGACATAAAAAAACACAATCTACCCAACTGCTTCAAGGACTAACATACAAGTTTACAAGACTAATATGTGAATTTAAATTGCAGTCACTATTCAAATTTCCTACTCCCCATCAACAGCATTGTAGGTAGTGGCAGGAGCTCAGGATCTGTTATTTTCACAGCATTGATGTCTTAGTCTCAGATATCACCTCCGTTGAGTGTTGTTTCATGCTTATGTTTTGCAGTAGAGTGAGTAATGTATAAGTGGAGGCAGTAGTTGTGGAATCATATTTTCTACTTATTCAGCAGTCTGCCATCAAAACCTAGGGTTTAACACGATAGTTTGTTCTCTTACTATCTGTGTCAGACTGTTTGTTAGTGAGGTATGTTAGGTGAATGTAACTACCCAGCCTCTAGTGCTTTCTGGTATCTGCTTGGTTGGATCACGCCATGACTGACACAGACACATTAGTGGGAGGATTGTTTATGAGAAGAAGGGAAACAAATTTGACACTTGAGTTTACAAGGGAAGTTGTTGCTGGAGCACAGATGCTCACTGCCACCAAACGCTCACAGCTGAGGTCAGGGAAATCTGTCAGGGAAAGCAAAGCAGCCTTGAAGCAATGCTATTTTACTGGCTGGCAGAATAGAGCACACATGAATTACTGTTACAGCTGAGCAGAGAGCTTCCCTCTTTCCTTTCCTTCCTCAGGATTGCCTAATGTCTTTTTTTTCATACTGTGTTCTAATGAGACGTGCAGAAGAGTTCCTCTCCCGTCTCCCTCTCTCCTTCCTTGGTTTCCTCAGAGACCTACAGTCTCTTCTAGGGACTGGTGGCAGTGACAGCAGCAGCCAGCAGGTCTCAGACTACATGGTCCCTTCTGATGTCCTTTTGCACTCCCTGGCAGTTGTTTTTATTGCTGTCGTGTCATGCCAACATGCTACATTTTGTGCTTTTGCATAGAGCAAGGCCTAGCTGTGAAACAGGCTTGATCAGCACAGAAGTACTGTCAAACAGTAAATCTGGGAAAAGGGTAATTTAAAAATACATATATTCCTGTGCTGTGGATATCCTATGACAAAAAATTTTGATAAAATGAGTTTTATGGGGGCTAAGTTGGGCTGTGCCATTGGCTACTGATGCTCTGGCAGAAGAATACATGAGATACTTGGAAAGGAAAAGGATATTGTGGAGAAGACTGAAGAAAATATATAAAAAGAATATGTAACATAAAAGAGTTAGCTTTCAAACACAGCAGTTTCTTGAGCAAGGAGCAGGAAATTATAGGAAGACAGAACATGCACAAAGGAAGAAGCTGTCAGAGATCTATGGGGAGAGAGAATGGGGAACATTAGATAGGGGAACAGCAAAGACCGGAAATCAAGGTCGAGAAAAACAGATTAAAGCAGTAAGCCAGAGCGAAAAATACATTTTGAAGAACCACAGTGAGACATTTCCTCCAAACAGAAAGAAAAGTAAGAGGTAAGACAGGTAGAAGAAAAGATACATGCGGGTGGAAAGAACAGTTTATACAATGAAATGGAAATGAAATGAGAATGAAGTTGCTTGGTAAATTCATGTTGGTGGTGAAACATTATATCCTTTCACATCAGAGGGAATCCTTTCTTTGTGGCTCTCTGTGGCTACTATGTCCTGGAAGAGCTGTAATTCCAGCCTTAGCCGAAGGACTCAGGAGTATCCTGGGTCCTTCTGGTAGGGAAAACACTTGAAGAAAAGGGTGCTGTATTATAAATAATAACTGATAAGGGTGCTGCTTTAAATGATAACTATCATTTAATCTTTGTGAAAAGAGAAATGTGAAATTAAATGGTAGGGATTTACCATCTACTGCAATTTAATATGTGTATAAAAGCTAGTGTGTACAGGGGATGTTAAGCCAGTGGTAAGTACAGAAATGATGGATGCCTTACATCAGCAACATCCAGCAGATACCTTGTTGCCTGAAGCACTGTTTCCCTTCTGTCTTAACACTTTTGAACATGATTCTTGGAGGAGAGTGAGCATTTCCTTCACAGTGAGGAAGCTCAATGTTTTATGTCTGTGCTTTTCTCATTCCTTTTAGGGATCTCTTGCTGTCTGTGGCTCTTGGCCAGGTACTCTCGCTCCTTATCTGTGGCATTGGACTCACGAGCAAGTATTTGTCAGAAGATTTCCATGCCAACACACCTGTTTTTCAGAGCTTCCTCAATTATATCCTTCTATTCTTGGTCTACACAACAACACTAGCTGTCAGACAAGGTAAGTATCTATCTATGATGTTCATAATGTTTTGTGTAAGACAGTGATGATGAAGCTTTTTCGGAACAACAATAAATGAGTTATGCTTAAGTGTGATTTAGACACAGTAATATTTATAATATATTTACACTGCCTAGTAAAGTACATTAGATAAACTAAAGAAAAAACACCTAGATCTTTATTAATAAAGAATGAATTGACAGATTCAGGATTAGGGTTAGATTCAAGGATAGGGCTTCTACCTAAATACAGAAAAGAAACATCAGTACTTTTTACATCCTAAATATTTTTTTAGGATTGCTCTTCTTGCTGCTCTGGCACCACAGCCATAAATTCAGGGTTTGTTTTAGATCTAACTGCATGTCTTAATAGGAAATATTAGTATGCTCTACATCTTACGTAGGTTAAGGAGAGCTCAGAAGCAATCAAAGAAGAGTTAGCTTGTTCTAGTTGCTCATCAAAGCAACTCGGTAGTTCACCAACTATTAGCAGCCAATTTTGAGTGTTCTGGAAGTAGGAGGCAGAGGGAGGGAATTTGGGATGCTGTCTCTCTGAGACACTGGGTGGGCAGAGCAGTTCTACAGCCCTGCTGCTGCTCTGGGACAAGGCTTATGTAAACAATCTGGCCCCCAAAATGAGAAATGCATCTAAGTGCACTTCAGTACCACATGCCAAATGATCCTCTGTTTAATAGTCTATATATAATACAGGTTTTTGCTGCCTTCCCTGCTGTTGACGTTATTCATCTGTTCTGGCTGTATTAACCCTTTGTGAGAATAAACAATTACCTGATCAGGGCCAAGAACTGCATAAGACACCAATATGATGTGCAGAAAATGGCAAAATGGCGTTTAATCACACGTGGCATTTGTGTATATACCTTTTGCTCTACTTCGTCTACACCCCTAAAGGTGTATTGTCCAATTACTGAGCTCGGGGGGGCACTATCCCGTGACATCCCGAATAGCCTCGCTGTCGCCTAATACAACATTTCCCTCTCCCCCAAGCTCAATAAAGTATTGTCCCGTTACAACGCAAACGCAATCTTACACACACCTAAATCTAACTATCTAAACCCTATACTAGTTACAATATCTCGTGAATTCTGTGATACCCTAAATGTCTATCAAAAGCAGTGTATATCGTGCATTGCAAATAATTCTACAATTCTACAAATATCTTATAAAGTATAGAAGGCAAACCAAAAGCACACAAAGATTGCAAACCTTATTAAAGAAACTTAAGTAATTATTTTAGCCGTGAGCCTATACCCTCAAACAGTCCATCCAGCCACTTCTTAAAAGAATCAGTGTCTCTTCTCTTTACTTATCTTCTGCGTGTGTTTTTACATTCATTGCAGCCTCCTGTGTACAGATCCATGGTGGTTACTCAGGTCGAAGCAGCACATTCCTTAAACATCCTAATATCCATGGCCATAAACTAACAAAGAAAATCTATAACAGCTTAAGTATTGCTAAATACATTCAATAAGGCACTAAATACATAATATAAGGCAGATAAAGACTAAAAGCATCAGAATTATAGTTTTAAGTATCTGTGTGAACAATGATGTAATTTTCACCAAATAATACCAGAAGCCAGTTACTGAATAGATCTCTTGGTTGTTATGTTCCAGCTTCGGCTTTGCTTTTTCCATCAGTGAATTCTGCAGAGAGAATGTTGTTTTTAAGATCTGGTCTAACTTTTCGAGATGGAACCCATACAATTTTGCCTGTCTCTTCATGTTTCACTGCGGCGTATCCTCTTCCCCATGCTAATATCCTCCAGCCTGTTTCCCATGTTCCGGTGTCCACTCTAACCTTAACCGGAGGACCCTCGCTTAAGATTCTAGGTTGCCAGTGTTTCTGCACGGGAGTTCGAATAGAATCTCCACGTTCAAAATGATTCAAAGCGTACAGAGCTTTTGCTAGTATCTCTGCCTGTCTAGCCACAGGGATCCTGTCCCTGTAACCCTCTCCTTCCCCAAGGACGCGTATCTTGTCCTTAAGGAGGCGATTGGCACGCTCTATGATTGCTTGCCCCTGAGAGTTGCCTGGGATACCTGAGATGTGAGATATACCCCATAGTGCTAGCCACTCTTGGGTTGAGCGTGAAATGAAACAAGAGCCATTATCAGTCTTAACTTGTTTAGGTAAGCCCATTACTGCAATGGCAGCAGTCCAATGGTATTGTGCAGCAGATGAGTTAGTCTTAGCATGCTGCGTAGCTACGATGACAGTAGAAGAAGTGTCCACTGTAACTGCAAGCCAAGGACGAGGGGATAGACGTGATTCCCATGTAAAGTCCGTTTGCCATATCTGTAGTGGTCCAAGGCCACGAGGATTAACTCCAGCCCCAATTACTGGTGAAGAATTGCAATGGGGACATGCCTGGACGACATCACGAGCTACAGATAAAGGAATGGAGCATGTCCTGGCTAGCGCACGGGCACCTATATGAAGAGAAGAATGAAGGTCATGGGCTTCTCTGACTGTGAAAACAAGCGTACGGGCGGCTTCGTCTGCAACAGCATTTCCTGTTGTAAAGAAACCTGGTACCTCAGAATGACTGCGAACATGCAGGATGGCCACAGGGGCCGAGCGAGAAGCCAAAGCCTCCTCTAGAAGGCCTGCAGCTTCCGTGCTCGGATTCCCTTCTAGGCCCATACGGGTAAGCAGTTTAGCTGTAAATGCAGAGTCAGTAACAATGTTACATGAAATCTCACGCCAGAGGCTAATTGCCATTGCTACAGCCATCACCTCAAGCATTTGCACACTGGCTCCTCGATTAGTAAATACAGCGGTCTCCCAACTGTTGTCTGATTTCTGCCAGACTATCGCTCCTTGTCCGGTAGTTGAAGAAGCATCTGTAAATAGAGTAGGTCCATCGAGCGGGGAAGTCAGGACACGAGATCGAAGAGAGATTCCTAGAGGTCTGGCTAAATCAAAAATGGGAAGTGAGTCGGAGTACTTAATGCTCCCTCTGAAGTCCTGTAGTGCTGCAAGAAGGGTTTCAGGGAGTGGTTGCACATCACGAAACGAGTTCTGCAGATATATCACATCAGGCTCTTTTGCCAAGGCTCGTAATGATAACAGTCGAGATTTTCTGAGCAACATTACTAAAATTTCAAGCCATGAGGTGTAAGCTCGCGTAGGTTGCACTGAAAACAACCACCACAGAGGTTGAGGCTTGGCATTGAGGGTATGGCCTAAGATAGCGGCCGCACCAGTCTCACATCGAGTCACTGCCAGTTCAAGATCTAAATCAGGGCTGAATCGAGCGAGCGTATTCTGCATACAGTTATGTAAAATTTCTTGCCAGGCTGCGGCCATCTCATGGGTTAGGTCCCGGGGTTCATTTGGATTAGAGCCCTTTAGCTGATCATAGAAGGGTTTCATTAATCGAGGTGGTATTCCCAAGGCATTACGAACCCACTGCAGGGCTCCTACCAGTTTCTGAACATCCCACAAGGTCTTTATGTGTGGTTGAATAGAAAGGCCCACTGGCTGGACCATTTCGGGACCAAACTTATATCCCAGGTATTCAACTCCCGGGCCCCTCTGTGTTTTTTGCTCTGAGATGGTAAAGCCAGCTGCAGTAAGCGTGATCATCACCTGTGACTCGAGTGTCTGCAGCTCTAATTCAGTAGGGGCTGCAAGCAAAAGATCGTCCATATAATGTGAAATAAGATACTGTGGGAAATCTCTTCTAACCGAGTGCAACACTCTGCTGACTACTAGTTGACAGATAGTAGGGGAGCATGCCATCCCCTGCGGAAGGACGCGCCACTGAAATCTTTCAGTGGGACCTAGGTTATTGATCGTTGGCACTGTAAAAGCAAACGCTTCTCGATCCTCTTCTGCGAGAGGAATGGAGAAGAAACAGTCTTTAAGATCTATTACCACTAATGGCCATTTTCTGGGTATGGTTGACAATATTGGTCCACCTTGCTGCACTGCTCCAAAAGGTACAAGTTGAGCATTAACCGCGCGCAAGTCATGCAGCAGACGGAAAGCACCAGAGCGTTTTTTTATAACAAAGATCGGAGTATTCCATTGACTGAGAGAAGGCTCTATGTGCCCCAGCTGAAGTTCTCGAGAAATTAATTGCATGAGTGCTTTAAGTTTGTCCAGAGGAAGAGGCCACTGATCTACCCAAACGGGGCGCGCATCCCGTTTCCACTGCAAAGGTATTGCAAATGCTGTAGATAACTGGCAGACAGTGGCCCTTATTATAAATTTGTAATACGTGCACCCACACTATTAAGGAAGTCCCGACTTAGCAATGTACCTGGGACTTCAGCAATGAGAGATACAAGCAGGGTAAGCTTCTCCAGTGAACCATCTCTGGTTAAAGGAGCAGGTTTCTGTTTATCTAGTACATACATAATAAGTTCTCCAGGTGTAGAAATCTCAGCAGGGGCTGTGTGGATCAGATTTTTAACAGCCTCACGAGACTTTTGTTTAAGGCAATTCACAATTACAGGGCCATGAACAGCTTTAGGTAAATCAGACCCCTCAACAGCTTTAATTAGCCTATCAGCAAAATCTTGAAATGATTCAGTTGGACCTTGGATTATTTCTGTCCAGGGTGTAGATGGTTCTGCAGTGCAAGCAGTTCTTCTAAAAGCCTCCAAGGCTGCATCAGTAATTGCTATCAATTCTGCTGGACGTAATATAGCTACCTGAGTGTATGGACTGAGCATACCTGGAGCTGATCCTGTAAGCCTGAGTAAATTTGTGCCATGCATTGGGTGAGCTGGATCGTTCTTTGTGGCTATTACTATTCGCTTAAGAATAGTTAGCCACTCCTTTTTCCAGAGAGAATATTGTACGGATTTAAGAGCCATGTGCATAAGGTTCTCAATATCAAAGGGGATCATAGGCCCTGCTTTGATTAGGGCTTTAAATGCATATAAAGTTATAGGTGATTTTAACCCCCTTTTTTCTATCGCCTCTAATAATCGAGTGACTCTTTTTGGATTTAACGGAACCCAAACCCGTCCAATCTGTCCTGCCAATACGGGGAATGCAGTAATCAAACCTTTTTCTTCCACGTCTTCTCTAATCTTTTGCCAGTCTGTGGCAAGTTTATTCTCAATCTGAAGGCACGGATGAGGTTCGAACCCACGATCTTCGGTTTGTTGGTCACGCCCCCCCCTCGCTGTCGCCTAATACAACACCCTGCCTATCCCTCCCTTCTCTGTGATTTCTTATTTAGATAAGGCATGGGAGATGAATGCATTTAAGTACATTTCTCATACACTCATTTTTTCATAATTGTTTTATTTATTCATCTTCACAAATCACATGGATTAGAAGCTGCAGGGGAGCTGTTAGGTTACAGCTTGAACTGGTGATTGAGCACCTGGTGAAGGGGTGTTGTTGGCCGAGGGAGTGCAGGCAAACTGCACCTGTGCTCCCCACGTGACCAGAAGAGGTAGACCCACAGTGGAGCCACCCTGGGCTTTTATAAGGGCCAGCCACTAACGTGAGAGCATTTTTCTGGACTTAGGCTGCTTCTTGAGAAGGATGGTTACATAGTCAAGGAGCTACTTCACCAATTGGGTGAGTTTAACTCATCTTTCTGTATATGACTACCTGTGAATACTTTGCCTAGTACTGTCAAGACCCTGTCAGAAGCAATTTTGCTTCTTCATGAGCAGAACAAGAGCAAGATAAGAGAACAGAAATATAACTTGCTTTCCTGATCGTCTTCTCCTGGTGGAAGGAGGGAAGGGCTCTGTCAAGGAAAAGAACTAGAACGTGTATTAGGCTCCAGAACGTCTTGTTAGTATGTTGAGGGGGTTCACATTTCTTATAGGAGCAAGTAGTTCTGGATTGTTTTTTGATGTTAGATCTTTGGTGATTTGGGAACAACCCTGAAGCTTAAGTTCTTTAGTCAATATAGTAGTGTTATACAGCGCTGCAAAGTATGAAAGTGTTCCAGAACAATAAGAGCTTCATTCCTATGGGGAAAAAGAAAAAAAAAAAAAAAAAAAAAAAAAGTAAATTAAAAATATACTACTGCACTACAGCAGAAAGTGCTTAAATGTACTACAACTAGAGTTTTACAGAACTTGCACTGTGTTGATTGTTTTTAATAAACCTCAGAGGTCAAACAGCTGAGGAAATGTTACCTCTTTCATAAGGAAGAATTGCTCAGGCAGTTTGTCAGTCTTGGAATTTCAGTTGCGTAGGGGGAAGAAACACCACATGCTTTTCTCTGCAAAAAGTTTAAAATGTATACTAGTAGCATCTTCCTGGAGAACTGTGCTTAAAAATAGTTCTTCTGAATGGAGGATTGCCTAGCTGTTTGCAAATTCTATTCCAAAAATGTTCTCCTCAGGACTGATATAGATTTTGTGGCAGCTAAGTCCCTGTGACTTTTAAATAGATTTAAAAAAAAAACAAAAAAACCCACAGAATTATGGGAGAAATCTGCTATGTATTACAGGGGCTTGTTTAGAGTGCTGTTTGATGCCTAGTATACATTTACTTTCAATAACACTATCAAGCACTATGTTTTACACACATAAAAGTACTTAAGTTTCTACTTTATTAAAATAAAGTAATTTTCTGTTTATAAATGGAGTGACTGATTAAAGAAAGTTTGTTGGAGTGCTCTCTAGTTCCAGTAAGGTAGGTTTGGGAAGTGAGTGGGAAAGTGTTATTGTAAGGTCAAAAATATGTTTTGGACATGTGAGAATGGTTGGGGAAGATGTTTGAAGAGGCTTGCAGTTAAATATGGAGTGTACAAACAACCAGAGCACAACATAATGGGTACCAGAGGAATAGTCTGTAAAAGGACTATCAGAAGAGAGCTATTAAAAAAAGAAAGATGGTTCGGCTTAGCGTCCAAAAAAAATCTAGAACAAAATTAGCTACTGAAGTAATGAAATCCACTATCCAGGCACTCACTGTAGCATTCCTTCTGAATGGCAGAGCAGTATACAGCCAACTCATTTACTCAGCATTTAATAATACCACATGATTGAGCTTGGCATTCTTTTTGCTTGTGTATTTACTCAAATTCATTATCTGTGTTTGTTCCACTAAGGCAGTTTTTCTAGCAGCTCCAATCATTTGGCTTCATGAGCAGGTGGAAGTCATATAAGTTATATTACTTTTATATAGACGGATTTTGTTCTGAGTGCCAGGAGCATCAGAAGGTGTTTTTTTATCAGTTGCAGTTCTCCTACTCTGTATGCAAGGTTTAAGATTTTTAAATTACCCTCTTTCTCCTTCAGAAATCAAACCATTGTAAGTTGGCTGAGAGTTAAAAATAATTGTATCCCTTTGTCTTTCTCTTTACTTGCTTTTCTAGCCTCTGGGGTTTTGCAGGAATGTACTCGCCAAGAAGCAGTCACTTGAGTTGGCCAAAGAAAACCTTAATTCTCTGTAGGACTCAAAACTATAATTTTCTGAGGCATGTGGAACTCTGAAATTTCTATTAAATGAAGTGTCTGGTATCTGGATAATTCATTTTTTTCTATTCTGGATATTCTTGTGCTCATTTTAATTCTTTTTTTTTTGTTATACATAAATTGAAGTTGAACATAGTGTTTCCCTGAAGATGTTTGTGCAGAGGTTCTTCACAGTGAGGAGTGCACACGCTCAGATGTGTAGAGAAGCAGGTAGCCACTTATCCACAAATGTGTACCCACTATTGCTTCTAGTCAAATGCTCTTTAATGCACCAGTGTTCATGTGCTGAGGTCTGAATATAATTTTTAGGAGTTTTTAATGAAAACAATGCTATAAAATTTATGTCACTTATGCAGCATTATCAGGCAATGAATATAATTGTTTCATCTGGTTGATATCAGCCAAATATTGAATAACTAATAAGGGAACCCTCTGTTCTTCCTCTGGAAGTAAATTCTTCTCCTGTCTGTTTTTAGAGCCAAAGCCAGTGTTTGTCCATGTTAACACCTCTGAGTTGAGAAGAAGGTTTTAGCACATATTAGCTCAGTCCCCTTGTCAGCAGAGGATTCTGCTTAGTGATATCTTGTCAGAACACTACCTGATAGTCCTCTGGGTTGTATGTTATTACTAACTGAGGAAAAGGGACTCCTTGGCTATCAGGAAGAAAAGCCTTCTCTCAGTGAAATGAAGCTATGTGACATAAAACTGGTGGAGATTAGTTTTAGCACCTTAAAAAGCAGTAAGTGGGAAATGGTCCATAGTGGACCAGAAGGTGTTAATTATGAACAGTCAACATGGGTGCAAGCATCAGCAGCTTGCAACCAAAAACAGATTACTTCTAAAAGCCACCTCGCATATGCTACAAATGAAAACAATGGCATCTACTAGGTGTTGTTTTTTTTTTTTTTTAAAAAAAAAAAAAAAAAAAGGAGAAAATAAAAGTGAAGCTGCTATTCTTTTATTATCCTGGAACACAAGGGATGAGGGAGCAGTAAGGGTGTGTTTTGAACAGAGGGGGAACATAAAGCCTTAAGGGACATATTCTGCATGAGTAGCATGCCATGGTGCAAGTCCCTTTAATTTCAGTGCAATAAGTTAGTATTTTCCAGCCACCATTTGTGAGAGCTGGCAATAATTTGGTAATTCAGAATAGGTTTTATGAAATAGGTTTTATGTATGGGTGGGTTCTGCTTCTAGACTAAGGTTATAGCAAATGTTAATGCAAACGTGGCTTTCACTAGAGTAACTGTAATGTCTTAGATTTGACAAATAATCAGATTCAGTCTGTGCCTCTAAGTTAAATACAGAGGCCTGTGACTCTCTTAAAGATTGCAGTCATGTCACTGGAATTTGATTTCTTTTTATGCATTTTTGTCTTGGACTTGTTTATGACCTTAGTATCTCAGTTGTATGTAAATTACTGATTCATCTGCTATTCAGACATGTATCCTCATTTAGGTACATGAGGAGAAAAAATGACCGTAACATCCTTTCCACTTCCCTGGAGTAACTGAAATGGGATACTAGAAGGAAAGTATGACACTTTATAGGCATTGGATTCTTTTACTGCAGTTGTTGTCAGTTTTCTATTAAATGATAGAAAGGATAGATTTCTCTTTATTTTCATTCAGTTTCATTCCACTAGCAATGTTATCTCAAAGCTAGTATTATGCATTTAACTTTGATAGGCATGCCATAATTCTTCAATATTAACACCTTTTATTTTTTTTGTAGGCTGCCCTTAAGAATATATCTGGGAAACAAAGAAAGTACACAATTTAACCTGATCAAACTATCTTAGGTATAAGGTACTTTGAGCAATATGTGTTGTATCACTGAGGTGAAAAGTCTTCCTGAAAGGCATCAATCCTGTTAGCGTTTTCAAAGAGATGCCTTCAGAAATACGGGACCTCCTGTTTGTTTAGGAGGACAGGGAGTGATTTTTGATTAGCAAATATACGTTTCATCACTGTTCAGTTTCCTTAGCATGTTTCTATCTCTGCTGTAGAAAGAAGAGCTTGTTGATGCCTTCCGTGTTGAACCAAGTCCCCACAGCTCTAGACATACTGCTTTATGGTCCTCTCTGCTTATGACAGAAGTGGAGCTCAGTCCCTAAAGACAGTATGTTGGTGAGGCCACACCCAGCCTCTGCATGGCAAACACATTACTGCATTTCCCCTTGAAACCTGAGGGAAGTGAATATCAATCTGGCCGGGCTCCTCCTAGTCCACCTGCTGCAGGGGAACAGGCTGTGTTGTAAAAATGAAGCATCACAGTGAGCGTGGCTTGGGATGATGAAAAATGATGTTCTGATCTTTGGTATTCTCAGGGCAGCACTGCGGATTCTTCCCTCTCTGTAGGGCTTTGCAGTCTATGGTGTACTTTCTCCTAATCGCTCTGGGCTTTTAGGTGGGGTGCCAAGTTATGTGGGCTATGTTAATTACGGAAATAGTCAGCCAAGCAGTCCTTTTGTCTGTGCTTTGGACAGCCCTTTTCATATTTAGTAGAAATTCTGCACTTTATGAGGAAGAAACTAAAGCTCTGGCTATTTACAGGCACTTAAAAACCCAGATTATTTTTTTGTAGTCTGCAATTTTTTGAATAGGAGTTGTATAGGAGAGAGAAGTATGACTTGTCATCTGATTGTTTCTTACCATATCATAGGTAACAGAGCTATCTAACTAAAAAGTAAAATAGTATGACTAGATCCAGTTTCCTGTCCACTGCCATTTGTATGATCATTTTGTTTGTCTATGAATTTTCTTTCCATTTTCAACTGATTTTTTTTAATTTCCTGCTGTGAACTACAGAATATTGCTGCTGTCTCCACAGCATGAACTATTACTGTTCTATTCTGTAGGTGGTTACAATTCAGAGAGATGTTAAACTATTTCTGCGTGTGTAAACTTCAGAGGACACTGTGATCTTGTACTTTCTGATAGGTTCCCAAAGCCACAGCATTTCCCTTCCCAGTCCGATGAAGTTTTCTTGCATTCTTCGGCCATAATACAGAAACAGATGCAATTTCAATACTGCTGGTAGAAATCATAAAATGACTTGGGTTAGAAAGGACCTCAAGGATCATCAAGATCCAACTGCCATGCCACAGACAGGGTTGCAAACCTCTAAATCAAGTACCAGATCAGATTGCCCAGGGCCCCGTCCCATCTGGCTACAGTAAAAAGCAATAAACCACACTGAGTATAAGAAGACAGGTTTGAAAACAATGAACTTGACCTTTCTGTCTTCTGTTTTGCTGTTCCTAATGATGGAGTTGGGGGGGGGGGGGGGGGGTTCAGCCCTCAGGGTTTTTCATTGCCATCTGCCTTGTGCACACTGGTTAGTGAAACAAGCTTTCTGCTTTGGCCTTGCTGCTTCTTTCCACCCACACAAGGGACCAGACGTCTCAGGGCTGAGTCAGTTTTCATCAGGTACATCTTTCTTTCCCAGCTGTTTAGCAAGTTATAAATAAACACTTAGAGGTGAATCCTGGCCCCAAATGTAGCAAAAAGATGTTGACAGGTAATGCCATGAAAGAAACCTCAGCCTCTTCTTTTCATGTTTTAATTTCTCAGTCTGTCTCCTAATTGTTAGGCCAGGTACCTGCTAACCAAGCCTGCAGTACAAATCCCATGTTAAAAAGCATTTACTTTTCTGATAATCTTGTAATTTATTGGAATGATAAGATGCGTGTCCTGTGGTTGAAGATTGGAAAGTACTTTTCCTTTAGGATGCATGGGGCAGCAGTTAAGCAGAAGCACAGTATGCTGTGGTTTAATGATGTAAACACTAACATACACAAGGTGACCCCAGAAGCAATAAAGGCCAGGCCTATTCGTGCATCCATGCAGTAGCATTCTCTGTAGTAGTAACCCATGGTCCCTGATGCAGTTCATTCAGAATCCAATTTTCTTTCAAAATAGCTCTGCTGCACAAAAAAATACTCTGTGCCATCAAAGACAAAAGAACCTCCATGAGGACTTTGACCAAAACTACAGGAGCACCTCATTTTTCCTATCTGCTGGTTTAATCAATAGGAAAAAAAAAGGGGGGGGGGAAATCTCTTACTGTCCTCTTGATCTAAATGAGGAAATGGGAGATCTTATCTACAAAGAAAAGAGAATTTGCACTAAGATTGCTTGTGAACTAAGGGTACCTCTCTTTGTAGCAAAATCCGTGGAGTGTTTACATTGAGTAGTGAGAACACTTAGGTGAAGGTGTTCAGACATGGTCATGTTTTTGGCTGCCAAGCTTATGCCATCAGCCAGTTTCTTCTAGAAACAATGTTTGGATTTGCATCATGATTCAAATACTGGCGTTTATTTCATAAGAGCAAGCCTTACAGGCCCTATTTACAGTGAATATAACAGGAATGCCAATCTTTAGGCTGGCTGATGTCCTGGGTGATGGACTATGTTTGCATCAGGGTTGTGCATCATCACTGTGAGGCAAAGTCTATATTGAATATACTACTTGAGAGTAAGGCAGTTTTACCCTGGAGGTAAGTGTACATACAGTCTCCTGTTTAAGAACATCTAGCCAGATGTGGTAGCTCCATGCTAGTAAGTCTGTAAATAAAGTCATGGATGCAATAAAATGGAAGGCAGCACATTTATTCAGCTGCAACACCACAGGTAGCTAGTGGGATTTAGCAGAATCCAAATAATGGTCACAGGGCAGTGTTTTACACTATGAGGCGATGCTTTTCTTGTTGATTTCAGCACCAAAATCTGAGTCTTGGGGAAAATCCACAAGATACATTTGCAAGCATTTGTTTGGATCAAAATTTAGGTTTTGTTGCTGAGCCTGTGAAGCTCCCTCCTTGCACTCTTTTCCAGGAGCTGTGCCAGCCTTTCAAGCACAATGCTAATCTGCATGGAATTCTATGGATACCAGTTTGTGGAGTGAAACCTTGTTTCTGGAGGCGTGAGTGGATAGGCTCAAGAAGGCTCTTAGGAAGTGCCATTTGAACACTTGTACTTCTCAGCTCCTTGATTTCTATTCCCATCTCAGCAGCTGAAGTAATGTGTGTTCATATTGTACCACAGATCCAAACAGGGGCACAGATGATACAGATTACAGAATGGAGGCTTTTTGGACACCTAGAAAGCCAGGTGTTGCACAGTAAATTCCTACAGGTGCTTAGGTACCATGGCAGGGGGCACATAACAAGCTTGAAAATTTGTCTTATAATTTCAGTGTTGTGCAGGACTGTGTGTGGTTCTTGGTTATTTTATCAGGGGATAAAGCAGTTCCCTATCTAGCCAAGACTGCCTTACAGTATGTCAAATAATAAATAGTCTCTTAAGGTTGTGAGCTGACTCACAAGCAGAGCATTATTTTCTGTAGAATTAAGGGGTAACTGTCCTTTGTAGTGTTTGTGTATGGATCTAGCTTCCCCCCCCCTTAATACGTAAACGTTTCAAGTGCTGTTTACAAAACCAACTATCCCTTCTCACTGCAATGAGAAAAGTTAATGTTTCTGATAAAATAGTGTACCCTTGATCCTACAACTGTAAACAGAATGCAGGGGTCATCTCTCCCATTTCACGCAGTATCAGTATTTGCTTGTGATTTATGGAATCCTTAAACATTCATCAATTCAAGCAGTAGCCAGGGTAGCCAAATCCATATGCAGTGCACGTAGCATCAGTGTTCATATGGGAGTTGTGAGTGTGGTTACAAGATGATAACTGTATTGCCTGAAGGACGTAAGTCCCGCTCTGCCAGAATGGTGCTTTGTATGTAATTAGTGTAAAAATTCAGAGGAATAGAGTTTATCCTTGCAATCGTCTTTCTCATTAAAAAAGAATCATAATGAAAGAACAAAGAAGTCCCTGCAGTGAATTGGATTGCCTTCCTAAGTTTTCATCAAATCAAAGACTCAGCAGCATCTCATTTTGCAGAGCCCAGTTGTAAACTGTACATAAGACTCGCAGCAAAGTCTCTCTGAAGATCACATCTTTTCTCAAGATTAGGAAGTGCAGTGCACTTCACAGGAAACTTCACGTTCATGGGAAACAGCCCACCTCTCCATTCTCTTTGTTGGTTTTTATTAGCTTCTGTTAGCAAGATGGCAGTGGGACAAAGAAGAAAGTAAAGAGCATATGTAGTACTTCAAGTAACTCACGTTCACAACTGCAGAACTTGATCTAAATAAACTGCCTCATTTAAAGGCAGTCTGAATCAAGGAAATAAAAAGTAACGTTAGTGGGGAAAAAGCTCAACTTTCTACTTATTTTTAACAATTCTTACCTACCTAACACCAAGCCATAATGCAAGTAATAATTTACTCTTCCTCCCTATCTATTATTATCATTGTAATCATTGGTAAAACTAAATGCATTGCTCATGCAAAAAAAGTACAAATATCCTGTATGTTTTTTCCACTGCTCTGTAAGCGTTTTTGTCTTTCTATTTAGCTGAGCTGTTAGCCATTAGCATGCCATTATTTCAAACTCCTGTTGTATTTCTGCATGACAGCACTATAATAATAATTGCAACTTCATCTGAAAAGTTGTTTACAAATGTAGCTCTCTAGGTATAAGCTGCTGTATTTTCTCCCCTCTGCTTACAACCTGCTGAGCAGGCAGGAGCACAGAGCCACTTTTGGACAATAATGAAAATTAGGGACCTGCGGACTTACCTCTTGGTTCAGATCTCCTTTTGGCTGAAATTTTGGTTCACAAACCCAGAGGGTGATTTGGACACAGGTGGCTGCCGAATAGAGGAGTGAAGGTGCTCCCTCTCAGTGCAAAGTCATTTGCAGTCTGCTCTACATTATCTTTTCCTGATTTAACATTAAAGAGAGAAGGAGAAGGATAATATATGCTGTCTGACAGCCTCTCTCAATTCTTGCTCACATTTCTCCCTGATGGGTGGAGAGCTCTTTGACAAAAGGTGGGAGCTTTGTTGACAGCAGTAGTGAGCTCTCTAAATATGTGGAAGAGGCAGAGGCCATGTGCATATCTCAGAAAATAACTTATCCTTTCGTTTTCAGTAATAGATTGGTGACAGTCAAACTGCTACAGAAATGAAGCAAGTGAGGTTTCCAAGGAGAACTATGCATCTGTACCTTTTCTGAGTTAAATATTCATGATCTTGCTTCTGTGCAGGTGCTAGAATACTTTAACAACACAATTTGTCCATCCTTCTCTGTTCCTCTGTGATCTGATATCTGGTTTTGTTTTATTTAATTGTACAGGAGATTTTAAAAGCTCACGGTAGAAGTGAACTGTTACTGCTATAGCTAAATGGATCTGCACTGATTTACCCTGATGATAATATTAATGAAGAAGCTGTATTTTCATGACTGTGTTAAAATATATTCTATTATCATTGCTTTTTCAAATCTTTTATTTGAACATGTTCTTGAGTGTCCTGTTAAGGTATCAGCCAATTGGAGCACAAGAAGAACCACTAGTTAGTGCCTTTATTTCCTACGTTTGGTATTTAAGTGGTTTGGCTCCATTTTAAAGAAACTGTATGATTTGTTCTCATGGAGTACCAGATTCTAAGGATATAAATTATTTTTAAAATTAGTATATATTGCTTATTATCTCAAGCTGTAGTTAGTGAACATCAGGTGTTCCTGAGCTATGTTTATTTCTTCTTTGAACAGGTAAATTATAAGATGTCCCTGGTTATACCATGGCCTACATTTTGTGTCCACACAAAGCTTTCATAAAAGTTCAAAGAGATTAAATGCCATAAAGGGGACAGAAGCTTGCTGAAATCCATGCTTTCCATGTGAGCCAAGTTGCCAGTGAGCTCTTTGCAAGCATGTCCCAGGGTAAATTCCTGACACTGATGAAGGATCCTGTAGACTCTCTCACAATAGGATGTTGAAACCATGGGTTAAGTTTGATTGTAGGAGGTGATAGGAACTGCATTCTGAAGCTGAAAGGAGCAGAAAAAACATTTGAAGAGCTGAATTTCTGTTGTCCTCGTTGCACACTAAGCCAAAACTTATACTGTAGAAATGCTTGTTAGGAACCTGCCAAAGCTAAAGTAAGAGAGCTGAGTAAACCTGACCATTGAGCTAAGCAGCCATCGGTCAGTGATTTGAAATCACTGAGTTCAATGCTTTCTAAGAAAATCATACAGCTGAGAGGGCAGGAACCTGGCATGAGACAAAGTTAGAGAGGCAGCTTCACAGTCAGAAGTCTGAGTGAGAATATCTTAAGCAGAGGCTGGAAATTGACCTGCCCTGCTGCTCTCCTGAACGCTGGTATTTAACAAACTGCAGCATGTCAAGGTACAAGAATACTGTACCAACAAGTGTATGTCCTGACATTTTAGTTCCTGTTTAGATGATAATATGGCTGGCATATAGAATTGTAGTGTTGTTTGTGTTGGAAGGGACCTTGAGGTTCATCTAGTTCCAACTGCCAAATATATTACTGTCACATCCCAAGCAACTTCTTCCCATGGTGTTTTCCTCATCCTACAGCAGACACTGCAAGGAGCCCTACTGAAAGTAGGCGTAGGGAGGGTTATAATCACTGAGCATTGAGCAGAAGCAAGGCTAACACTTTCTTCAACTTTTCTGCCTACGCTACAGCTTTAGCACTGAAACTGTGTGAATAATTGTGATTGGGAATGTTTGTGGATCTGCAGTGTGTGGTGGACCAAGATCTGCAATCACAGGAACATAACTTTTTTTCTCTGGTGAATAGGGTGCTAAAAATGTAGAATCCAGTCACTTTTAGTTTAGTAAGGATACTGAACCTTTGTGATTTTTTTGTACTGTTATTTGCTTAGACAGTGTAAAACAATCTGTCAGAAGAATATTTCTCTGAAGTATATAGTAAAGTAAAGCTAATTTAAAATAATAAAAAATTCTTTGTAGGAAATTACACTTTAGAAAAGTATTTTGCTGTTTCAAAGAGAAAATTCAAGTCATATCTCAGAACAGCCTGCCTTTAAAAAGACAAATGACTGTAGTAATTATGATAGTATTTTTGCCAATAATGTATTGTTTGTTGAACAGTGGTTTGGACTTGTGTAGTATGTGCAACTATTTCTTGCTCTTTGCTCTGTATGTTTGTTTTTCCATTAAGAGAAATCCATGATTGCAAAGAAGAGTCCCCAGTGTGTCTGTGAATGAATTTATAGACTTCTCCATGGGAAAAGGAGGGAGGTCTAAATGTAGAGAAGCAGTGTCCATTACCTTGTATAGAAAATCGTGAACAGTTTTAATAATTATTTCTAAGCAAAAGTACACAACAGCCATTTAAAGGGACATTTATAAGTAAATGCATCTGCAATTCTAAGTAAAATAGTCTAATAAACACAAGCCAGGTTACACAAGAAAGAAAATTACTTCTTTCAAATCTAAACAAGCTGTATCTTCCTATAAGTTTCACAGTTGCCTTCTGTTTTTTATATACGCACTCAATAGTACAGTAGCAATTAATTCCTAACTGGAATTAAGGCCAATTGTAAGGTTCTATCAACTTTCTTTCTCACTTTTCTCAAAAGACTAATTTCTTTAATCCCTGTAAATATATTTCATATTTTGTCAGTAATATGATAAAATGTCATCTCCTTTTCCCCAATATTTTGAAATGTGGAATAAAAATGTCAATTCATTTTCAACTGTCTGTCACATTCATTACAAAGGAATTTCTTCTCATGATTTCCATGAGGCTTGTGTTTATTTCCATTATTTCTACTAATCCTGCATGGGTGAGGAACAGTCAATCATTTTCTGTTAATATTAGTGCTTGGAAGAAAGTGTGACTACACTTCTTCAAGTCTTATCAACCATACTGTTGATGTTTCTATCTATTTTATTTTGTACTTCCTTAAACTCTGTTTATGTTTTATGGGCTTAATCTGTCAACTGTACAGTATTTAATGGACTGTACACATTATTGGTTGAAAAGTAAGAAACACTTGAAAGGAGCAGACTTTTTTTTATGAAAGTCTGGGTATTGAGAGAGCTTTTTGGCATAACTAGAATGCTGTAGAATTACAAAGTTACAGGTAACAGGATCAATAGCACTGATATGGTCATTACCTTTTGAAGTCTCCTAGGCAAAGGTTCATATTTGTTTGATTGGAAATATTTAGTTGTACAAGACCATATATAATTAGTGAAGAGTTTTGAGTAAATTAGTGGTAGTGGTTTGCCCTGATCTCAGCAGGGATAGAGTTAGTTTTCTTTCTAGTATCTGGTATGATGCTATGTTTTGGTACTAGGCTAAGAATAATGTTGATAACACACCTATGTTTTAGTTTTTGATGAGCAGTGCTGTACAGATCCAGGGATGTTTCAGTTTTTCAGCTTCTTGTACCCTCCTACAAGGAGGGGGCTAGGGGTGCACAAAAAGCTGGGAGGAGCACAACCAGGACATCTGGTTTCTACTGACCTAAACTGGCTGAAGGGATGTTCAATACTGTACAGTGTTCTGCTGAATTATAAAACTGGAGGAGTCAGCCAGCAGGGAGCTGCTGCTGCCTGGGGACTGGCTGGGCATCAGTGGGTCAGGTGAGCAATTGTGCATTGTTTCTGTTGTATGTTTTTTTTTAACCATTATTATTACTTTCCTTTTCTGTCCCATTAAACTATCTTTATCGCAGCTCACCAGTTTTACCTTTATTCTGATTGTTTCCCTCATCCCACTGGGGGAGGTGTGAGCAAACAGCTGTGTGGTTCTGTCAGGTTAAACCACAACATGGTTTTCATCTGAAGACAACATCCTATACAGACTGTTTAGCTGCAGAGTGGCATTTAGGAATAAACCATTCCCTTTCAAGGAATTTAATATCAGACTTCTTTCATTTGAGTATATTTCTGTTGCCTTTTAACATTACTAACTTCAGAATAAGGATGATAGCTGCTCTAATAGATACACTGGTAACTATTTCAGAGCTATAGACGATTGAGAGAGAGCTCTTTTTTTCCACTTTCTTCCAAAATTGTATCATTTAATAATAATTATGTGAGCAAAAAAAAGTTAAAGACCTTCTAATGTAAACTTGGTGGGGATATATTGCCACTAAATTGATCCACTGCATCAACAGTTACTAGAGAAGGCTTTAACACCTCTCTGTTTTACAAATCAGTATTTGAAAAATGTCTTCTAGAAGTAATGTGTATATACAAGAAATCATCTCTGTTGCAAGGGGTTGTATGAGGTTGTGAATCATAGAATCACTAAGGTTGGAAAAGACCCACAGGATCATCCAGTCCAACCATTCACCCATCACCAATGGTTCTCGCTAAACCATGTCCCTCAACACAACATCCAAACGTTCCTTGAACACCTCCAGGGTCAGTGACTCCACCACCTCTCTGGGCAGCCCATTCCAGTGCCTGACCACCCTTTCAGAGAAGCAGTATTTTCTAACGTCCAGACTGAACCTTCCCTGGCACAGCTTGAAGCCGTTCCCTCTAGTCCTATCACCAGTTACACGAGAGAAGAGGCTGACCCCCAGCTCACTACAACCTCCCTTAAGGTAGTTATAGAGAGCAATAAGGTCTCCCCTGAGCCTCCTCTTCTCTAGACTGAACAATCCCAGCTCCCTCAGCCGCTCCTCATAAGACCTGTGCTCCAGACCCCTCACCAGCTTTGTTGCCCTTCTTTGAACACGCTCCAGGGCCTCGATGTCTTTCTTACAGTGAGGGGCCCAAAACTGGACACAGTACTTGAGGTGTGGCCTCACCAGTGCTGAGTTCAGGGGGACAATTAATTCCCTGTTCCTGCTGGTCACACTATTTCTGATACAAGCCAGGATGCCACTGGCCCTCTTGGCCACCTGGGCACATTGCTGGCTCATGTTATATTTCTTTAATTCTTTGGCCAAGTACAAACAGTATGCATGCCCCCATCACATCCCTTCAAAGGAAGGCATCATCCTGTTGGTATCTGAAATAAGAACATTGAGTTTGAGGCTCCTGGAAGACATAGTCAGAGATGGAATTCTAAGGAAAGTTGTGAGACAAGGTCAGCAAGCTGTGAAAGCCCAGGAAGAGCAAATATTTGTTCTAGATACTTGCCCTTGTGATACAGGAACATCCTTTACAAGTGAATTATTTTTGTTGTATTGGACCACTCACTGTATCCTAAGTACTGAGCTGATAAGCTGTGTTGCCAGCTTCTGTGGTTGACTTGTATGGTCACAAAACAGGAGTTTTTCTATCAGTACTCCCAAGTCCATCTCTGAGTCCCTCCAGTGGTCAAATGTTCCCAGAGTGGGAAAGTGATACCCAATTAGCTGTATATGACCGTGAAGAGAATTAGAAAAATCATTGCTGGAGCTCTTTTCTTCTGGTTACATTGACCAAAGGATACTGTTAGGGAACTTCTGTGAAAGTAAAGTGAAGATAGGAGAACATAAGTGAGGTAGTTCCTCAAGGACATTTCCTGGAGATCTTAGCACAGTTTTCCCCAACTCAGAGTGGCACATAAGTCACAAGAGTTCTGTGACATTGCTGAGCAATTTTCTCACATAAATGCTATTAACTGCCACTCTTTCCAGTGGTGAAACAATCTAAGGAAAGAGGAAGGATTTCAGTTCCAACACTTGGAAGCAGAAATCTCATTGCATGATGTGTCTGTGATTTACCTCCATCAGATTTAAGAAACCAGGCACCGACCTTATGCTCTAGATTTCTGAATTTGCTAATGGCACCATCTCCAGATGACTACATGATGGCTGTTTGGACAGTCCGATCTGATTTTTTTTATTAAATACAATTTTTTTATTTAATTACAAAGCAGATCATCCCTCTTCAAACTATGAATTTGCAACTTTTTTTTCTCCAAAGCTCAGGTTAAGGGCAGGAGTTGATGACACCTCTTTCTAACTCTTTGTCACCCTTATGGAACAAATGAAAAACAGTCTTTTGATCCTGCCCAGTTCCCGTGAAAAGTGAAAATTAAATACAAACTGAAAAATAATCGTGCGTGAAGATGGCATTTAAGGTTCTCATGGACCTGAATGGATTAAGCAAAAGGCAAAGTGCAGCAGAACATGGTTTATTTTTATACTTTTAGAACTAAGTAAATACTGTATGATCTCATGTAGCCTTCTGGGCAATTTTAGAGAGCCATACAAGGAAATCTGTGTAGGGTTTTCATGAACAGAAATCAAGACTACAAAGCTGTAATGGGGGAGTTGAGACCAAAATATTGATGAAGGCTTACACAAAGATAAGTGAGTCAGCATGCCTGGAGAACAACAGTTCTCTCCAGTTAAGCTTCTACTTAATTTGAAAGCCTTGCGTCGAATCTGTGATCAGTGGAGTTCCCTGCTGATTGCAGTCTTCTCTATCATACCAAAATTATTTTTATGCTGCTTGTTCCTACTATCAGTGCTATTCAGAATTATTTTTTTCTCTTCTTATTTATGATGTTCTCATTTCCTTTTTTTATTTAATCTTTTTTTATAATGTTGTTTTCCCTACATTATCCTATAAACATTTTTGTCATTTATTCCAAGTGTTATCTATAGATGAAAAACGCTTGTCAACTGATTGTGACTTTGAAACTGTCTTCAAGTGATGCATTTGTTTCTGAGTCAGGGTTTAGCATCTTTTCCACCTATTTCATGTTAATGTATTGGTAACAATTTTTATTCTAGTATGGTTTTCATAAGGATGCAAATTGTTTACTATTTTTGGTAGGAGAAATGCAATGAACGTCAGAGCTGTGATAATGTGTTGTACAAGGCGCTCTACTATCAGTCGAAATGATACAAATAAATTAATGAATTCTGATGTCATTCCTCAAGACCTTTGTCTAAAAGAATTGTAATACAAGGAAGATTTATGTAACGAGGAACAAATGGAAAAAGAAGCTGTATTTTAGAACAAGATGCTGCATTTTCACTATATCAGTAATGGATTACATCCGTACCTAAAATAGAGACAAAAGTTGAATGAAATTTCACAAGGATTTTGGTTATGTTTAAGCTATAATGAGAATATTTCAAATAGGTGAATTTTGAGGAAAAAATAAATGATTTTGAAGTAAGGTATTTTATTAATGCAGAAGACTCCAATTAGCTTTTGGGTTATGTGCTCAGGTAAAGTGGGCAAAAGTGTCTCTCTTTTTGAATTGTAAGTAAATACAAACCGTAATTTATAAAGTTTTAACAATTGAATGCTTCATCACAGTATACTGGTGTGGTTAGTTTGAGTGGGATAACCTTTTCATAGCTGCTTCCATGGAAATTAAGCCAATAAAGTTATGTCTGAAAGGTGTGCCCCTTGTGGTTAGACCTCAGTCAAGCACAGTCCTAGGGAATTAGTAGTTTCAGTGCTGTAGACCACAGGTTCCTTGAAGGCAGTAAATCAAATCAAAAGCAGACTGACTATCTACCTGTCCATCCATTAATTACTGTGGTAGCTGAATGCCTTTAAAATCTATTTTATTTTAGAACCTCATGTTCAAATATATAAAACAAAACATTGAAAGTGTCAAAATTCTATTTCTAGCTTTAATTCTAATTCACACTGAACAAGTCATTTGAAAGGTAATGTTCTTTCTCTGCTGTGAACAGGAAAAAAAATCAGCAGAGACACTGAAGTGAGCTTACAAAGACTGTACTTTGTACAAAATGGTATTGCCAACTTTTATAGAATACTTTTGTAACATAAAGAGATTCGTGATCGTGTGGGGGTTTTTTTTCTTAAAACTCTCATTTAATTTTGTCAACCAAGAGTATCTCCTCCGAGTTTTACACCGAGTGTATTTCTTATACAGCTACAAAGAAAAATGTTCAAACATGGAATGTATAATTCACTTATTTTTAAATGTCAAGTTTAGTATGTTTATTACAATGTGATTCCTAGAACATTTCAAATTTTGAAAGAGATATCTACTTCAAAGAAATTTTTGCATATTTGTGGTTGGTTGTGCTAAAAATAGTATATGCCTGATAGATAGATTTAGTAGTTTGCTGCTCTTAAGAATAGACTACATTTGCCTGTGCTCTTTTTGGCAGAGCAAGTGAAAATAGTGACAAACAAGATAGGAAAAAATAATATAATAAACAGTGCTACTGGTATTGTGGTACAGCCATATATGATGGTTTGCCCATTAGTTGCAACATTTAGAAGTATAATGGACTGTACAGCCTTCACTCAGTGCAGAGGGCTCTGCCACCATAACTGCTGTACAGTGCACAGACTGCTCATTTACAGTCACAATGGCTCACTGCTCTTTCCACTTGTAAAAGGAGGAAAGCTTACTCACATCAAGGACATAATATGATGGGGGACAAGATGCTGTTTGCCACTTTAGACACTTATCTTGTAGAACTTTTAAGAACTTACTAAAAACCTAGCTGAATCAACTCAAAGGTCTACCTCATGTAGTCTTCTGTCTCAGAAGTGGCATAAAGAGGTGCTTACATAAGGAGACCACAAGAGCTTGTCCACTGTCTATGGTCTTTTTTTCTCCTAATGAATTTTTCTAATGCTTTTTTGAACTTCTTGATATTGTTCGCCTTCTTGTGGTAACAAGTTCCAAAAGTTTGCCACACATTGCATACGAAAGTACTTTCACTCATCACTCTTCTCTCTTTATAAACAGCTCCAGCTCCTTTGATCACTCCTCTTAAAGCAGCTGCTCCATCCCTCTCATAATTAGTTGTTCTTGTTTGTACCTTATTTAGCTCCACTTCTCCAGCCTGACAAATGACCAGTGAACCTGTGCTTCAATCAGCTTCCAGTCATAAGAGGACTTTTCCATCAGTCCTATGGCAGCTGTTTCTTTGACAAGGTTTCACAACACGTTAAGGATTTTAAAATCCAAATATGTTGCACCTATTAAATCCCTTGTAGCTGCCTGCTTATTGACAACACCATGGAACTGTAGCAGGCTTTTCCTTTACAGAGACTCCTGTAAAAGCAGACCTTTTCCCAAAAGGAACTCCTAAGCAACAGATTCCCATATACCATCCTACTACTAGCTTTTTATTAACCATATAAGCATTTTTAAAAGGATGATTTGTAAGATAGTCCTTGGTATGAAAATAGATAATATTGATGGGTCTGTAAGCTCTCCTACATGGCTGTTATGAGTAACCTGATGCTTCAGCTGGAATCCAGTATCAAAAGTCTCTATGGGTCTTGCAGCCTTAGTCATTCAAAGGTTAAGTGGACACAGCTGTGCACTGGGTGACATGTTCTTCTGATTTGATTTAACTAAGGTCCTTTTCAGTCTTCAGTGGCCCATTGCCTCAGCAGTGTATGTGGTTGGTTGTTTCTAAAACCAGCTGTGATGACTTTACAATCTCACTCTTCCACTCCACAGTGGTATGTGGCAACTGTATTTCTTCCAGTAACAGATGAATCCTCATTTCTTGATGCTGGATGATCACCATAAATATTTTTATGCCTGGCATTGGCAGTCTGCCTTTCATCTCCTGGCTTCAGTAAGTGAGCAGCCCCTCCTTCCCTGCTGTTCCCAGTTGCCTTGTTAAATTCATCATATTAGAAAGCTTAAGTGTCACAGTAACTTGAAAGAAAACCACCTGATAAAGAGCCACTTTTTGCTTGGTTCCAATACCCCCACTGGCTACTAAAGCTAGCCTGCTGGAAGAGTGCCTTTGCTTCTGAGAAAATAGCAACTACCCAAGTTTTACATATCCATTCTGATCCTTCTTTCTTACGCCATTTATAAACCCAGAGATTCATTTCCATAATAATTTGTCTTCTGCCTTCTTTAACTCAAAGGGCTGACAGAATCTCTAGGAAGATTTCTTAATTTGCTGAAAACAAACAGCATCTTTTGATATTACTGAATTTATCTGTAATATGACCTAGAACCAGTCAAGTATTCCACAACATGTGTATCTAGACCGAACAGATCTTCTGACATTTGCAGAGTCTAGATAATAGTAGAGTCATGTTTCTTTATTAATAAGAACAAATTCACAAAGTAGGAGATGAGAGAGGTTTTTAATTTTCCAGTTGAATATCTGAGATTGCTCTTGATGTCTGACAAGGCTGGGCACAGCTGAAAGAATGCTGCTGGAATTTTAAATCACTATAGAAATCAAAAGGAAAAAAAAATGGAACAGAAACAACTTATGGTCTTTACCATACCTAAACAGAACTCCAGAGCGATAATGCTTTTTTACTGTAACTACAGGATTAGTCATGTCTTAAGTTGGCCCTGCAGCCAGGTGGAAGTGTTCCCATACCCTTTTGTCTTCACTAATTCTTGGTGAATTATATCAAAAATAGAGCACATGTAAGGGGTCACAAAGTTGATCTCCATTAGACTAAACCAGTTTCCTGGCGTGGCAGTAATAGTATTGAAATTTATATCACCCATAAACCTTTTATAGCAGTGTAATTGGTTGGGCTATTAATAACTACCCAAGCTTAGCCTTCCTTTATTGCTGTGAACGCAGCTTGTAATTACATAAATGATAATAAGTAATAATGCTTAAGGGCACTATATAAACCCAAGCATTTTAATCTCTCTAGTGAGTGCTCTTTGTGAACAAAAGTAGGGGATCCTAAAGCTTTACCTCTCCTGTGAGTACTTATTTCCGCACTCTCCTTAGAGAGTTGTCTAATGGTAAACAAGGTCATAAGACTTCAATTCTGCTCTCACTTCTTTAATCTGACTCCAGTAACTGCTGTGCTAATACAGGTGTAAATTAGGCAATAGCAGGAAAGATTCAAAGAGTTTGAAGACTATCATTCTGTGGCACACTTCTGCAAATCAAATATATCCTTTTAACGGTGTTCTGGTGTTCTCAGTAGGGGATTATTAAGATCATCTCCTTATTGCCTTGTGTATGTTTTGTGCTGTTTTGTAGACTTACTTCACAAGCAGGATAGTATTTGTTCAACTTGTTTGCCTTGGTGAGTAGAGAAGACAGATGTTCTGCAGTTGAAGAAAGCATAGTTCACTCTTCTTTGCAACAGGTTTTGAAGTTGCTTCTGTTCTCTGTCAAGAGGAGTCTGGATGGCTACTCCTTCTGCCTGTTGCTTTATGTCTCCAGTATCCTGCCAACTTGGACTGCACCACCATCTTTAAAGTTTTCTGACGCATCTGGACTTCCAGTGCAAGTCAGCTGATCCAACAGTAGTTCTCTTGTTTAAGTCCAGTAAGAATAGTGCTTTTATTAAAAACAGGATATTTATCTGTAGTGTTAATAGCCAAAAGAAAATTTGACCTGGTCAAATTCCTGGTCAGCAGGAATTTAGAAAGAGTGAAATAGACTAGAAGCTAACTGCAAGCAAATTGTTCAGTATTTATCCTCCAACCAGACTAAAATGCAGTACAGTTAAAAACAGCCCAGAATAAAACTCTGTATGGGTCTCCTCACACTTACCAACCTACACCACTCCTGTCTCTCTATTTATTTACAGAATGATCCATCCTTAGGTTGCTTAAGTTGAGAGGTGCAAATAAGACAGGGTCAATCTGTCATGTAGGATCTCTCTAATCATCCAGCTCTTTTCTGCTCTTTCCCAGAGCTTGGGGTGAAACAACATTAAGTACAAAACTTAAATATAAGTAGTAAATCTCTTTCACCCGTGTTGAGGAGATAGAAAATTATTAGAAAATGCCCAGATTTTAGTCTGTTTAATCCTCTTTAAGCTTAAAGGCAAATTTGCCACTAAACATTCTAGTTCTAACTGACTGACTGGAAATTTCAATGAGAACTTCCTCTAAAAATGTATTCAAGAAAAAGGATCTCTGAAGAAGTAAGCAGTCAGCTTTCATCTTCAGTCAATAATTTAACAGTTTCTCCTGTAACTCCCTCAGGAATACTTCTAAATTTCCCATAAAAACCTCATATCTGTGTGAGAATTCAATTTCTGTTATATTCCTGAACTTAATGAGGTTCAACAAGGCCATGTGCAAGGTGCAGCACTTGGGCCGGGGTAATCCCAGGTATTTATATAGACTGGGGGAAGAACTCCTTGAGAGCAGCTGCCCTGTGGAGAAGGACTTGGGAGTCCTGGTGGACGAGAGGCTGGACATGAGCCAGCAGTGTGTGCTTGCAGCCCGGAAGGCCAGCTGTGTTCTGGGCTGCATTAAAAAACAGGTGGCCAGCAGGGAAAGGGAGGTGATTGTTTTCCTCTACTCGGCTCTTGTGAGGCCCCATCTGGAGTACTGTGTCCAGGCCTGGGCTCCCAGTACAAGAAAGATGAAGAGCTCTGGGAATGGGTCCAGAGGAGGGCCACTAAGATGATCAGAGTGCTGGAGCACCTCTCCTATGAGGAAAGGTTGAGGGAACTGGGCTTGTTTAGCTTTGAGAAGAGAAAGTGCCGGGGAGACCTCATTGTGGCTTTCCAGTACTTGAAGGGAGTGTATAAAGAGGAGGGGGAACAACTGTTTACATGGGTGGATAGTGATAGGACAAGGAGGAATGGTTTTAAACTGAGACAGGGGTGGTTTAGGTTAGACATTAGGAGGAAGTTTTTCACACAGAGGGTGGTGACACACTGGAACAGGTTGCCCAAGAGAGGTTGTGGATGCCCCATCCCTGGAGGCATTCAAGGCCGGGCTGGATGTGGCTCTGGGCAGCTGGGTCTAGTGGTTGGCAATCCGGCACATAGCAAGGGGGTCAAAACTGGATGATCATTATGGTCCTTTTCAACCCAGGCCATTCTATGATTTAAGAGAACCTTTTTTTACAGTATTTTGCACAAGATTATGCAAAACATTAATATCAAACAACACAGTAATTGTTTTTTAGAGGGCCTTGCAGAACTCCCCAGTCTGTTTAATTTTGTTTGGGTGTGTGAAACTACTGTTACGTGCTTCTTAAAACATCCATCTCTTCAGTCAGGATTTGATGCTTGCATCAGAAAAAGTAGGAAGCTATATTCAAAACATAAATAGATTCATCTCTGATGCTACTAGTCCTCTGAATACATCATGCTCAATATTAGTGGACTGTAATCTGTGAGGGAAAGTTGTACTTTCGGCTTTAGTGCTTTTGCTGGATGCCTGCACATTAGTAATCTTTCTTCCCCTGCTTTGGTGCCTACTATTCAGCCTCTTTTAGTGCTCGTGAATGTAATGAAATTTTGCATGACAGCTTGTCTTTTGGCCTTCAGCATGGTTACTTAGAGTTTTCTAGCTCTTGTGGAGTATTGGTTCTGTGATGAATGAAGGGTTAAGTCCCATGCTGCTTCCAAGCTCATTCCTGATTTTTGGCTTTTGCAGGGGGCATTTAACTTTAGAGTGATTTTTAGAGTTTCTCAAGAAACAAGCCCTATCTTAAGTCATGGAGTACTCTGCTACTTGAAAAATACAGTACAAGTTTTCTAATCTCAAAGCATGCTCCAAAAGCTTAAATATTTTTAAATTGTTTAGTTTTCACTTCTGGTTCATTAGAACTTAAGCATCCATAAATTGGTCTCACACTAGGATATCTTGTAAAGCCTCAGGGCCTCCTGATATAGCCAATGCCCTAATTGTTTTTAGACACTTCTGGCGGAGTTTCCTTGTGCACTCTCATACAACAGTCAACAAATCGTGGTTGAGAGGGAGCCAATGAGTTCCCCCCATCAGCTTGTTATGTGGTACAATTACTGTAAGCTGAAGAATGCACAGTGGCTAGGGAGAGGAGAAGAGATGAAATGCAGAGCAAAACAGGCCAGCCCATTCAGACTTTACAAGACAAAATTCTCAGCAAAACCAGGAGTATTTCTCATACAGGTATTCTATGTAAGCAATTGCTGTAATTGAAACAGATTTGTTGCTGTTACAAACAGTAAGGGACAGACTCCGGAAGACAGTTACTGTAACACATAGATCATGCACATTTGCATCACAAAGGAAATTCTGAAACTTCCCTTTAGTATTATTAGTAGTTTGTAGTCCAGCAGGCTCCTTTTGGAGTTAAGTATGGCTGCTTAATATATTATGTTGTTTTTATGAGCACAGAGACATTTTCTGTTGCTCTGTAGTGGTTCATTGGATGCACTTAGCTCAACTAGGCATATGTTTCTGCAGGTGATCTTCCATTTACGGCTGTCCCATCAGTTAAAGCTCTCCAGGACAAAAGCAATAAAAATTGCTGTACTTATTTAAAATATTAGATGATGGGCATCTAACAAATGTTGCCTATCTAATGGATAAATGCTAAGTACTGGAATAGGCTCCCCAGGAAGATGGTTGAGTCACCATCCCTGGTTTAAAATCCGTTTGGATGTGGTGCTCAGGGACATGATTTAGCAGACAGTTGTTAGAGTTAGGGTAGTATGGTTAGGTTGTGGTTGGACTCGATGATCTTTAAGGTCTTTTCCAACCTGAGTGATTCTATGATTCTAAAAGAAAGAAAAAAAAAACCTGAATTTCTTCTAGCAATAAATACCAAAAGTGCTTGTTTGACTAACAACTGGAAGAAAAAACTAAAAATAGGTCTATATGTGGTAATCTAACCGATAATAAATGCAAGTATGTTTGAAATACAAAGAAGAAGCCTATTCAAATAATGCTCTGAAGCACTTTGAACTCTGTGCTAACGCAGTGCAAATTTATGAAAGGTAATTGAATAATGATAAAATCACACATAATATAGATGTGAAATCCTGAGTCAGGAAAGCATGTTATCACCACATAAGCAAAATAGCGGCCAGTAAGGGGGAGTTAAGGCAGTACAGGTATGAATCCAAAGCTTTTGCATTAAGAAAGTTCCCTAGAACGTGTACTGCTCCTCAGAGCAGAAAGACAGGAATAAAATGCCTTCACTGCAGGATAAGCTTTCCTTTGTCAAATGGGGGTATTGACCTGTCTTTTTTATCGCTTGCACTCTACTTCCTGAGTGAAGTTTGGGATCAGCTTAGGTATTTGTATCAAGAAGCAGCTTCATTTTCTATGTGATGTATGTGCGAGCAGGATCATGCATTGTGGAAGCAGGAAAGCCATTCCCAGGGCTGAGCCCAATCCTAGTTTCACCCAGTCTTTACCAAAACGCAGACTTCACCTTTGATTGACAGATCCTTTAATCACACGTTTGTCAGAGAAAACAACACTTTTTTGGAAGAGGAGGGGAAAGGAAGAAAAAAAATCCCTTAGATTTGTATGTTTATTAACAACCTCATTAAAAAGTTATTATTCATATGTTGATCATTTATGGGTACTAATATTATTTAGCTGTTCTGACCACAGAAATTACTCAGAGTTTTGGCTTAGTCATGTTCATAATGGAAGTGATCAGATTTATCCCATAGGGTTTGTTTTTTCATTGAGCAACAAACAGTCGTAACCCTTGATTTAAAAATCACCATCAACCAGTCCCTCTATCTATTTATTGCCGTTAGCAGTAATTACAAAAACAATTTGCACATCCTGAATTTTGGAAGCTGAGTTACTTCTGTTCACCTATTTAAATTACTTCTGTGTGCTTGAATACAATCAGCTGTGACTAGAAAGGATTCAAATGAAAAATGACACCTGACAGTATAAGCAGATATTGCCTTAAATAGCAATTCTTTCTTCTTCTGGCGAAAACCAAAATTACTCTTGCAGCTGGATAGCAAAAGTAGATTTTATTGATCTGATTGCTTTGTATTGTTTGTTAGACATACTGAATTTTATTTATATCTGTCCACAAATTCTTTTTCTCTTGTTGATATTTCATGGAGTTTTTTAATTAGAATATGGATTGAGGAATGAAGTCTGGACTTCAGCTTTATCTCCAATCAAAGGTATTCAGGAGAGAACAAGAGTTTCCCTCAGAATAGTTCTTACTGTATGGAAAGTTTATTGATACAATGATGGTAATTCGCAGTTCTCCCAAAGGAGCACCTTCTAGGAAGACAGTGCTTATTTCTGCATCTTTTATAAACTTCAGCATAGAATTAATTTCTGTGGTAACTCTCACTTATGACATGGGGAAATAGAGTATATATATTTCTGTTGTGCTTATAGTATCAGTTTTGTCAATCTTAAATACTCAAATACTATAACAATGACTTTAAAACAGACAAACACCAGAACAAAAACAAAGCAAATTCTGAATTCTAAGAATAATACATTTTGTGTGCCTTTTGGCTAATGCTAGTCCTTAACTTCTAGAATGAGTGTAAGCCAAATTTTCATGTTTTGCTTTATGAAGTGCATGTGTGCCTTCAGGATTCAATCGAAATTCAAACAGAATCAAAATTAATTTATATCAGAAGCTATATATTGAGTTAACTGTGACATATTGTAAATTGAACCAAAGGATGGTTTTGTGCATGCAGTGTTTCATAAAGAAATGTAGGAATTTATTGTTTTTGATAAACGTTTCACACTGATTCTGTAGAAGTCTAAGAATACCATTACAACATTTTGAAAATAAAGCCCTTGTTTCTTAAATGTGAAATTACTTAATTTCTAAAAATAATATAGTCCTATTTTAAAATGTTTGATCCAAAGAACAAATCAAAACATTGTTTTGCTCAAATCTCAAATAATTTTTTTAAAATTTCCTAATATTTCAAACATTTTGTCTTCAGTATGGAATCTTGTTGCTCTTTTCTAAGGTTATTCACATACACTTAAAACCAACACTCTTTATTACTTTATTTATGTTAAAATAGTGAGAAATATATATACATCAGAGTCATCATGAAGAAATTGTTTTCTAGTCCTATCGCACTGTAATATATCCTTCTTATGTAAGTGTAAATTGCAAGCACATTCTTCCGAGTCAAATGCTGTGTAGTTGTGCATGGTGTTGCATCTTATGCCTTTTGGTCGCACACTCAAATTTGGATGAAAGTATTAATTATTTAGTTTCTTACCACCTCCTAAGTTTTGTTTGCAGAACTCAGCAGTTTTTTTTGCCACCCAAACAGTCACATGACAGCTGTGCTACAGAAATTTCTAAGGCAGCATAATGCTTAAAGCAGAATACATAATTTATGATCTTGTAAAGTTTTAAATTACTTAGAATCACCAAATTCTAGGAGTTGGAAGGGACCTCTGGAGATTGAGTCCAGCCACCTGCTAAAGCAGGTTCACACAAGAGTAGGCTGTGCAGGAAAGTGTCCAGGTGGGTCTTGAATATCTCCAGAAAAGAAGACTGCAGCCTCTCTGGGCAGCCTGTGCCAGCACTCTGTCACCATCATAATCAAGAAATTCTTTCTCATGTTCTTATAGAACTTCCTGTTTATGCTCATTGCCCCTTATTCTGTCCCTGGGCCCCGCCAAAATGACCCAGCCCCCATCCTCTTGACTCCTACCCATTATGTATTTATGAGCATTGATGAGAGCCCCTCTCAGTTTTCTCCAGGCTGAACAGCCCTAGGTCTCTCAGCCTTTCCTTATGAGGGAGATGCTCCCGACCCTTCATCATCTTTGTGGCCCTCAGCTGCACTCTCTCTAGAAGTTCCCTGTCTTTCTTGAGTTGAGGAGCCTAGAACTGGAAACAGTACTCCAGATGCGGCCTCACTGGGGCAGAGTAGAGGGGAAGGAATAATGAACACTTCTATCTGTGAAGATTTTGTCTGTTACTTCTCATTTGTTTATATATATTATTTTCTTTTTTCCAAGCTTCAAACTCTTTCAGAACAATGGTTAAAAATATCCCTTTCAGGCATCTGATCCAGACTTTGCATTGCTGACTCTGAGGGGACAGCCCTCTCCTGGAGTCACCAGTGCAGTTCCAGATCTCTGCTTCCTTCTGGAGAACAAAGCTATGCTGGTGACTCCTCTTGCACTGAACTGTTCATTGAACAAGTAAAGTTGCTTTTTGTTTGGATGCTTTTTCCTTCTTTTCTAAAGGGCTGTGTGATAGTAGCAAGCTTGCTAAAACCTCACCAAGGATCTCACTGCTGATCAATTCCTAACCTCCATTTTATGACAAAAAAAAAAAAAAAAAAAAAAAAACCCTTTAAAATGATACTCCTTTCCCTCAGTTTATTCCTCTCTTCATCTGCCTGCTTCATTCATTTTCTGTTACTGCCAGCAGAGGTATTTTCAATTCTCAATGACACGGGGTAGTTATTATTAATAATACTAATCGGGGATGATTTCTGATCATTCATCCCTGCTTTGTGCTGCGATATACTTATGATTGGTTCTGCTAAACTGTTTTCTCATTACGAAAGCTCCAAGATTTTGTTTCAAAAGTAATGATAATCAAGCTATAGAGGAAAGCTAATTTTTAATGTGTCTGCAGAGGAAAATTTTGTTGCTCCTCTGGCTGCCCCCACGGGGATTTGTGTTACGGACTTCAGGACCAGTAGAAAATAACTAGGATAAATCAACACTTAACTTACTACAGTATTTTCTATCAGCTGAGAATTAGGTGTTTGGTGGTGTTTACAGGAGAACTGTTACAAGCAATCTTCATCACAGACCCAAAAAGAGTGAAGTTATTGCAGCTCTGTTTATCAGTGGCACTGGTGATTACAGTCACCTGGAAACATTATTCCAGCCGAGGAGCCTGCAGTCAGCAAATAACTTGAGTTTACTGGTAAAAACACAAATACAAATGAACACTGAAAACAACAACAAAAAACACATAGGAGTAGCTCTGATAAAAGGAGGACAATATAAAAATGAGTTATGAATGACTGGAGCTCTGCAAAGAAGACCTTATACCATGACATTCTCAAATACTGACTTAACTGACTTACTGATTTCTTAAAACTTTGTGATTATTTGGAATCTTAGTTCTGTGTTATCAGCAAATCCTTTGCAAACACCTTCATCAGATGAGTGATGCAGCAAGGCACTGCATACAGAGGCAGAAGTATGGCACCATCCATTTTCTTTGTCTTCATCCCAGCAGTCACTAGTAGGGGAGCAAAGAAATCTCAGCACTTATCTCCATATTCTGCTGTAGTGTATCTTCTGGTATTTTAACCATTGCAGAAGTTGTCTGGATGTGGTGCTGGGTAAGCAGTTGTAGGTGGCCCTGCTCGAGCTGCAGTTGGACCAAGTGAACTCCAGAGGTCCCTTCCAACTTCAACTATTCTGTGATTCAGACTTAATTCGAAGATTCTGTTTCTAAAGTCAAAACAATATGCTAATAAATTCCTGTTAAAACCAAAAAGCAGGACTTTTCATGGATAAGAAAAATACTCTAAAACCAGACCATAAGTGCTAAAAGGCAAAAAGCAAATTATGAGTGCTCAACAGTTGTGAGCAAATGTTGTGTTTGCTCTTATAAATGGGATTGTAAAAGACTGGAGATGGTGAAAACCCCTTGGCACATGCATAGCCTACACAAGTTCAGTGGTGTTGGATCTATATTGTTATGGTGGAATAGAGCCTGTTCTTACTCTGTGTTTACATCCAATACACTTCACTCATGCGGGCTGCAACTGCTGAGTGCTGGAGAGCTGAATTCTAAAAAAATCATCTGGTAGCATTACTCTTTTCTTTCCTTAAAGTGCTTCTATGCCATGCTCAGCACACTGACTGTTTCCCAAGCCATTGTAAGAAAATAAAAGCAGGTGCACATTATTAAAACATTAGTGTCTCATCAGTTTTAACTATATGCTTTCTAAATTACTTGTGAGACTAAATAGAAGGTCTGGATGCCAGAATCAGAAGCTGGCCATCTGTGGGCTAACAGTTGCAAAGCACTGCATTCTTTCACAAGCAAAATTCTGGCCAGCCAAGCTATTGCTTCAGTGAGCCATGGTAGCAAAGCTTTAAAAAAAAAAAAAAAAAAAAAAAAAACCACAAAAAAACCCACAAGAGGTTGTTAGCATTTATGCATATTCAGAGGAGGTCACCATGATCACTCTGTGTCAGCTGCACATGTGCTCTGAGTGAGGCACAGAAAGGGGGAATAGAAAGCAAGAGAAGTGAATGATAATACTGAGCGGGATACTTTTATTCTCTGCTAGAGTCAGTGGAAAGTGCTGTCAATAACAAGCACCATAGGAGAGTAATGACTGCAGAAGACCTCTCCCCCACAGTGAGATGCTGCAAAACCTGAATGCCAATCAGACCCCTCCTCTTTTGGCTGTGCAGCAAAAAAATTCCCTTTGCTTAGCGCGTGTGTGGCTGATTGAAGCTATTGTTGTTTAGTGCGGCTCTCTTTTCTTTGTGGCTCACTCAGGGAAAAGCAAGCATTCAGTTGGGGCTTTCTCTCCTCAGAGAACAGCCATGAAGGAAATCATTCCCGTTCCCAATTAAAGGCTGTGGTCCCAAAGGAGAGCAGCTTGGCTATCACTTTGTGTAGCGTTTGAGGCCAGGGGTGAAAAGGAGATGGTGGGGGAAAGAACTGCACTGCATTTTCTGGGTCTCACAGCTTATGTTAAAAACAGGCTATTTATAAGGATCTCTCTTTCAGACATTTATCAGATTTTGGTACAAGAACTGATGATACGCTGTCATTATGGACTGGGGAACCAATTAAATGATGACACGAGGCATAGAGATGCTCTTTCAGAGTACGTTTCATCTGGGTAGCAGTTTATTGGCATCCTTAAAAGAGGTCAATCTGTTGAAAAAGTGAATGCATGTTAAGAAAGCATTACACTGAACAGAACAACAGAACATATGGAGAAACTGCATTAGTTGCTGCAAAACTGGTCTCTGGTTCTGTTTGTCGCAACGGAAAGCAGCAAAAAGGCTAATCTCTGAGTCAGGATTTCTCATGGAGTCAGATGAGCAGATGGATGGTTGTCGTTTTCTAAAAAGGAGGATTTTGTTGGGTAAGAGAAAAGCTTTAGGTCTTACAATGCTGACTGAAAGTCTGGCTCAACATTTGCAAGTGCATCTAATTAATTAGAGCTCCAGGTAGGACCAAGACAAACCAAAAACAATATGGAAAAGAATATACTGTTTACTAAATACAGTAAATGGTAGAAATAAGACTGGTTCTGTAGTGCATCCATTGTAATCCCACTGACTACAGTAAAATCTCTTTGGGCTGGTGCTCTCCTTGCAGTGTTGATGATTGCACATGGGGGCACCAGGCCTGGGCAGCTGCTCCAGGCAGAGCCAAGTGGAAACAGATAGAGCAATTGTGGGGAGATGTGGGCACAAACCAGAGCTGAGTCAGTCTGGCCGCCTGCTGTTGTACTGATGTGAAGGTGCCTGATGCTCCCTTGGCTACTAGGTAGACATCCAGTACAGTGGCTAAAAGAAAACAGATGCCTTTGCTTGGCCATTGTTGTACCCAAAAGTGGTGAGAGCCTTTCATCAGGCCCTGAGTTGACAGCAGGAATGGAAAGTGATATAGGTGGCCCTGTCTGAAAGCTGAGGGGCACCCAGAGCAGCATCAGGTCAAAGTGCTGTTTGCTGAAGGGTGAGAGCTTAGGAGACAGCTGGTTGTATACCCATCCAGCTTTAACACCTCCGTTATCCCATGCATCTCTTCAGGCCTGAAAAAGTAATGTTAGGGTGTGTTTTCAGGACTGAGGCTAGTCAGTGCACAGCGGTAGTACTGCTGTTGTTGTGGTTTCTTTCTCCAAAATATGCCCAAAGTAAGTCATGAATTTCTTAACAATTCACGATAAGTCCTTATGGTGCAGCCTTTGCACTGAGAATCACATTCCAGCAAAGACAGTGTCACAACTGTTTCCCAGTTAGAGGTGTTCCCCACAGGTGGGAAAACCAGATCCATAGTCTCACCTCAGTGTAGGCACATACCAGCGTTTTTCATTCTTACTGACTTTCCCTTGGGTGAAAGATCAGTCCTGCACCTCCTACATCCCCTTTATTGAGGCTCTGCAAAGGAGTGAAGTTCATTCCTGGTTAGAGAGGACTAGGAACAGTCAGACCATGTCTTCTATGGAGTTGTTTATTCACTAAGACTTTACAGTTAATTTCAAAGTTCAGATCCTGCACTCAGGTTTCTTTTCAACCCTGGTAACAGTGGCCAAAATTTTCTTTCATTGACCTACAAGAACTCATACTCCCATATTTGCATGTTTTAGCACCCCTCATCAATTGCTATTTTTGAAAGCTTTGTTCTCATGCATTCTTTCCCGCAGATAAAACCTAATAACAATGCTTACTGGATGTGTTTGTGAGACTCTTGTCTGAAAGATATAGCATAAACTCTGTGTTATGCCTATGGCAAACATGTTAGAAAATAATTAGCCATTGAAATTACCATGTTAGCATAGATTTAATGAAAACTAATCTTTTATATTTTAGATCTTACATACAGATTTATGAAGTCCCAGTGGATGCCAAGCTGGCAGTGATTGTATTACAGACAGCTTATTTCAGTTCAGCCTCAGGTCTATGTTAATGGACAGGGCTGCCTATAGTAAAGAAAGTAATAATAACCTATCAGCAGCATCCCTTTGCTCAAGTTTCCTTTCTCTACAGCAGCATAAGATCACAAAGACCAAGATTCCAGAGACCTGTACAGGCAATATTGTAGTGTTGTTGCTCTATATGGCTATCCAAGCTTGCCTCTGCTTGGCAGTTTCCCCATTAGTCTATGTGTTCCACAGAAAGCTCATCTCCCTGCTTCCTCATGATCTGTGTCAATCACTACCCCCTTAATGAATTTATTAACCTATTACCCAAATAAAATACAGTGCAGTAAATTAGCATAACCACCAAGAAGAAATACACCAGCTTTACAAGGGTAACGAAGATAAAGTAGAAAAATACAAATGGCAGTATCTTCAGAGAAACAAAACAAATCACATTTACCTGCTCTTGAAGTTAAAGAGCAGATTATTTTTTACACAGTGATAACAGACAATAAGAACTATACAGTAGCTTATATTATCTGTTTCAAGATTTAATAGTAGTAAAATCTAGCTTCAGGTTTGGCTTTAGTATAGGTGAGAGGTTTCAACTCAACGGCATCATGTTCAGTAGTAGTAATTTTCTGTTATTCTCCACATCTGTTGCTGTTTACCTGCTACTCAGCAAGCCCCTCAGAGATACACAACTTTTCCATATGACTGCTTAGACTCAAAGTTTTCTTATTCTTCAGTTATTGTATTGTGGAATCCCCTTTCATCAGCTCATCTCTGTACAGCAAGCCACTAAATATGTGCTTAACCCCAGTCAGAACTTCAGGCACCAGCAGTATTCGGTGTGTGCAGAGTGCCACTGGCAGCAACAAGATGCACATGTTGAGTCAACATTTCTCTGCGCTTTAATCCCACCTGTCATCTGTGTTCTTTCACATATACCTGTCGCACTGTCAGCATGGCACTCCAGCACAAGTTTGACTTCTACCTCAACTGAGGGCCTCTGCTCTTTCCTGCTGATAATTCCAGTTAATTAATAGTGAAGTTTCTCCTTTCTTCATTTTTATCTCATTCTTGTGTTTTAGATCATTCTTGTTTTTCATCTTTTATTAGCCATTTTCAAACTTGTTTCTGTTCATGTGCAGGAAGTTTTTATGTGTGATCTCATTAATTTTGGTCCAGTATTCAGGTTGGCCTCTCTAGCAAGAGAGAAACAATCTGACAGAGTCCAGCAGTGTTACCTGTTCTCTTCATGCAGGTACCTGGGGGATGTCTACCAGTCCCTTCTGAGGTATTGAATTACCTGTTCTCACCATTTAATTTCAGTATAATTCAGTTCACTTAGCTCTTAATCAGAATCCCTGTATTCCGATTACACAGGATAACACAGTTATAGCTGTAGTTGTAGGTACTGGGACTCACCTTGAGGCTGCTTTGTTTTATTATCTGATGGCCCAATTTCAAGGTGCTTTGGGACCAATACTTGGTACTGAGAGTGTTTTCACTGATCTGTGTACATGGAACACCTACTTGGAGCAAATAATGTTTCTAAAAGGTAAATAATCCATGTCCATACTCAGAGATATAGGACATTTCTTCAGGATAGGAAAGTACTGAAGGAGGAAGGAATGATCTCATGAAAACAGAAAGGAAATGCAAAGGGAATGGAAGTGGGTGCACTGACCTCAATGACAGCATTGTATTGGCTGTAACATAAATTAGGATTTCTTCCCTTTCTCCCATTGCTTCTCCAGCCCCCTCAGCGCAGTGCTGTCAAAAACAGGTGCTGGAAGCTACTGACAGTGGGACAGTGATGTTGACATCTGTACATACTACCTATTGCTTCTCACTTGCCCTTCTTTCCCTGTAATACAGATAAACTTAGTCCTACACGGTTTGTTTTTGACAAGTTTGTCAGTATCACCCCTCTTTGTATCACATTCATTTACACTCTATGAATTCTCAGAGCTGGTAATAATTCAATGACTGTGTCAACAGCTCTTCTAAGCATCCAAGGACAGTGCTCTTCAGAGTCAGCTGATTTTAAGACATGTAATTTATCAAATGCACTCTAGTCTGTCCTTTGGCTCTTCTAACCCAATCTGTTTCCCCTTTGCGAACAGCAAGAGCATGTGAGACTTGAGCTTCTGTGCAAGCTGCGTGACCTCTCTGTGCCTGGTCTCTTCAGCTGTAACATTACAGGGGCTCCAAACATTACAGAGGTTCCAAACCCCAGGAGGGTGTACTTGGGTAATGTGAGAGGCAGCCAGTGAGCCTGTCTGAGGAGACAAACCTACAAGAGGTGGAAGATGGGAAGCATTATTATCTCAGCGTTATAGATGAGAATTTAAGACAAACTGCAATTGAGTGATTTACATAAGATTACACTAGGTGTCTCTGTCAGAGCCAGAAGAGCCATCAGTTTTTGATATCTTAGATTAATATTTAATAATGTAACTAACAATATTGATTTAATGTAACCAACAGTCCTGGCTACTATTTCCAGTGCTGGTGATTTTCCAAGATAAGCTCTGCCCCTCCTACACGCTGGAGCTCCCTTCAGCTAGTTCTGCCTCTGCTGCTGACAGATCTGGTAGCTGTTAGCTGTTTTTGTCTTTGCTCACCTAGGCTGTCAGTAGACTGCTGGCACTTATGGGAGCACTGTATTCTATTACTGATCTGTGGGCATTCTAGTTCCATCAGCCTTTCAACTCTGATTAACAGGAGTAATTAATTGTACACTGATGAGGGCTTGTGGTGACTAAGCCCTCTGCGGTTAGGTGAGCAGCATGTAGATACTGGAAGGCAAACTGAGAAGAAAGAAAGAAAACAGGAAAAAAAAGCCATGTGGACTTTTGTTCCTTCATAATGACCTTTCAGCACTGGTCCGTTACATTTTCATTTCTTTTATTTTGTTCTTTCTCTTATTTGTTCTGAAAGGAATCAGGGCATTCTTTGGGAAGTAATTCATATGCAAAAAGTTTTTGCATTAGGATTCATCTGATAAGGTCCAAAGAGGAGACTTATTTACACTGACAGTTTGGCAGCCAGACAACCTCTCAATTTTCTAAATGAAAGGAGAGTAGCAGCAGGACATCTCCTGCTCTCTGCCTTTAGGCACTGGAAGAGAACCAAAATCAGCAAGCAACAGTTCTGAGGAGCCAGCACTTTAGAAGATGAAGAAATGCATGGGCACTGAGAATGCAACATAAAGTTTGCCTTCTGTGAGAGCCAGTGCAGACAAGTGACATTCGGGTGGACAGTTTTTGAGGGTTGAGAACCTTGACCTATCAGATGCAATTTGCTTGCCTTCTTTTCAGCATAAATTCCAAATGTGAAATAATCTAAATGGATTTTGAATTCTTGTTTGTAAAAGAAAAGTCAAGAATGAAGACTAGTTCAGTTTTATATTCTAGCCTGTAATCAATGTGGGAACACTGTGCCATTTCCTTCAATCAAACCTGCAGGGAGAGAGAGTAAAGGTACCTCAAACACCTGGCTCCCCCATGTCTCAGTGGTGTGACTGTCAGGTTAATAACACCAAGTCCTAGGCTCAGCTGTGATCACTGCCTCCATGTTTGTCCAAATACAATAACATACATATGTTTTAACTCCTTCCATGTGTTTTAAACAAGAACACATAACAAGTCAAATTGGTGCAGCAGAAAAAAAGTCACTTATTGATTTCTGCCTTTGCCTGGAATTAGTCTGCCAGGCACCAGCAAAAAAAATCTACTGCCCAGGTGCAGCATAGCCTGCATCGGAGCATCTCAGAGGAACAAGATTTCAGTTAACATAATAGCAAATTGTAAGTTATCACAGCTTGCTGTGAATACAAGAGTCTTGCACTGACAAATAACTGTAGCAGGCTGTATCTCTCTGTGCTGAATACTTCTGCACACGGACTCACTGCTGCCTGGAAGATTTTTAAGTATGCTTTTCACAGAGACATAACTGCCATTGAGCTTGGTATTCCTCCTGATGATGCTAAGGGCACTGGGAAAAATATATTACAAGGAATACTTAGCTATGTTTCAGAAAGTATTTTAAGTGGAAAGGGTTGTAGTATGGAGATGATACATGTCATGGTTGCTTACATGTGTTCCAATTAGTCTTTCTCTTCTGCATTAATGGGTAAAATAGTGTTGATACTTGAAAATAGGTAGCTTCTTGTGTTAACTGCATACCTGTTTGATCATACCCTTTTCTCCATGGCTGGCTGCCTTGTTGAAGCTGCTGCCTGCTTTCCTGACCAGTGCACATACCTGACAGCTCTTCTCTACTTGTTCCTGCTGCAGCTGTGCACTAGAGCTCACATTCTTGAAAAGAAGGCAGCAGACTTCAGTGATATTGCCATGGTCATAAAATTGAGATAAATTTGTATGATGCCCTGTAGAAGGCTAGAAGTCACTTCTTGGTCACACAAATGTCACTGCAGACTAATAGCAGTGAAAATAATTAACACCCCTGCCCAGGCTCAGTGTTTCTGTACCTATTACAGAATCACAAGGTTTGGAAGGGACCTCTGGAGATCATCAAGTCCAACCCCTATGCTGAAGCAGGTTCCCTACAGCAGGTCACACAGGAAAGTGTCCAGGCAGGTTTTGAATATCTCCAGAGAAAAACACTCCACATCCTCTCTGGGCAGCTTGTTCCAGGGCTCTGTTACCCTCACTGCAGTGTTCTTCCTCATGTTCAGATGGAACTTTCCGTGTTCCAGTTTGTGCTCATTGCCCCTTATTCTGTCGCTGGGCACCACAGAACAGGGCCTGGCCACATCTTCTTGACTCCAACCCTTTAGATATTTCTAAGGACAGATATGACCCCCTCCCAGACTTCTCCAGGCCCAGGTCTCTCAGCCTTTCCACATAAGGCAGGTGCTCCAGGCTCCTCATCATCTCTGTAGCCCTCTGCTGAACTCTGTCTAGAAGTTCCCTGTTTTTCTTGAACTGAGGAGCCCAGAACTGGACACAGTACTCCAGATGTGGCCTCACCAGGGCAGAATAGAGAGGGAAGATTACCTCCCTCAACCTGCTGGCCATGCTCTTTTTAATGCACCCCATGATACCACTGCCCTTCTTGGCCACTGCTGGCTTACAGTATTCAGTAAAGCTAGCACTTCAAAGATTTAACTAGAAAAATGTTCTGTTACTTTTCATTCAATTTTCATTGTGTATTCTGATGTGCATTTTACTGAAAGGCTTTAAGATCTTACAGTAACGTTAAAATAAGTTTGTTTTCCATAGTACACAAAGGGAAGCTCTTCTCTGTCGTTTACATAGTCACTAGGTTATTTGTCATATGAGGAGAGGTGATTGTCAGCCATATGTCCAGAACAATATTATTATTTTGCAGTGAATTACCTTATGGAGACTAAAGAACTGCCTTTAGTAGCCATGAGCACTGCTGATGCCAGCAGCATGAACCCACCTGCCCAACGCAGGCAGCTGGTAGACAATGAGCAGATCACAAATGATCCTTAAGGATTGGATGAACGTTTTTCAGAGGGGACCCAGTGTGTCACACAGAATTCACACTGCTGAATTGGACCATACGTGGGTCAGAGTCCCAGTGTGAAAACATGACCTGGCATGTTTTCTGGTCCAACTGCCATTTGCCTGTCTTTGTTAAGTGATAATAGACCAAACACTGTAAATATCACTGAAGTCTGTGATCCAGGAAATAGTGTTCATATACAATAGCTTTCATGCACTCTCTGAAGGAAGTAGAAACTCCTTTTATTATTGCAATGAGAGTTTTTGGACAAGACAACTGGAGCAGGAGGCCTAATATCTTAAAGACTAAAGTTTCAAAAACCAGGTTACTTTCAAAATCAGTGCTGCTATGAGATAAAAGCAAAGGCAACTGGTAGGGGGAAAAAAGAAGGATGTGGTACATCTTTCAAGAATTAGCCCTACCGTAGCTTTTCGACATCAAAAAATAAAGTCTTGCTAGATTAGCCCATATAATCCAGTGTCAAGCCCAAAAGCAGATAAATGAATGTAGCAGAGATGATGAATGACTCAAACTTTGACTAAATCTCTGACTCAGGTATATAGCTGGTAAGAATTTTAAGTACAAAGAATTTTTAGAGCAGTATCATTGTGTTTTAAAATATATTACTGAGGAAAACTGACACACTCATCACACTTCTTTCCTTCCTTAAATATGACTCTTATGGTTATGGCTAACTTCGTCACTCTCCAAAGGAGCAGCTAAACTGTACTGGCAGCTCATATCTAAATGTTAACAGTTGAATTGCACCTTGCTGCTCAAGCTGATGATCAAGGAGGTAAATTAAATGTTAAAATATAAGGTAAACATAGCAATGTTTGTGAAGGTACTTGTTGCCTTTGTCAATCTCTGCCTTTTGTTGGAGCGCAGGACCTGGAGGTGGATGAGAGATGAGAGCTCAAGGGATGCCAGCTAGTGAGCTGCCTTGCAGGTCTAAGAAGGAGGAATTAAATATGCATATGAGAAAAAGGCATTTTTTGAGGTTTCTTTAATAAAACCAGAGAAGGGATAAATGGAAAAGTAGACCTGAGAAGTTACTCATGTTACTGGTGGCCCAGTAGGAAGGCAGCATCAGGGAAGAGAGGAGATATTCAGAGCAAGCCCTTGTCAGAGCAAGCATTAGGCTGACAAGCTTGTATCCTAAAGGTATATGCACTTATTGCAAGAAACAGCAGAAAAAAGCTTTTTAAATCCTAGGCAAGGAAAGGCTTCAGGCTGAAGGCTTTTTCAGTCAGTACCGCAGAAAATCCCAGAGGGACAGATTTCCACAGGGACAGCCACTGTGCAAGGAGACACCAAAGAAAGACAACGGGAAAATTCGAATGTGCATATTCAAATATTTATGAGATAGATGACCTGAAAAATTCACCTTGGAGGAGGTTTGATTTCATGCATTTTTCCAGTCACGTGATCAAACTCATACAATGAGCAATTTTTACTTTTACTTTTTAGACCATAAGCCTGGGAACTGGGGCTCCCACCTGCTCATTTTCCTCATTTCCAGATTGGCTTTAAGCAAACACAACCACAAAACAAGTGTAGTTAGATATGAAACCTTGCAGTCTCCTCGTATGTGAAAGTAACAGTACTGTTCAGCTGACGCTATCAAAATATTGTGTTATTTCTACACTATAGTGTTTTAAATGTAGCTCTTTTGAGTGTCTCTGAATAACACTCCAAGCACTGTTCAGATCAGAAGAATTATCCTTCACCCCCTTTCACTCCTATCTAAATAAGACATACGTGTGAAACCACACTTTTCCAAGTTTTCATGCTACAGCACGAAATGGCCTTCTGTCTTTCACTGAAGCAAAAACGTGAAGATTAAAATACTGAATGAGTGTTGGATTACCCTGTGGTTATGCAGGTTATGCTCCCAGCATGGTCCTCCTGGATCCAGTCCCAGTTGTATATTGGCCATCCTTACTACTTCTTTTTCAGTTCACATTTTCTCTTTTGCAGCTAATGGAGAATCAGACTTGTGAGGGAGGGTTGTTGTCCAATCCTTCTATCAAAAACATGTGAGGTTTAAATCCAAGGGAGGGTCTATGATTTTATGACAGAGTAACAAATAGCAAAATGTCATCCCATCTGAAGTCAACAGGGAGAAAATAATTTCATTTGGTAGGAAAAGTGTTACCTGTCCATCTCTAACTCTTTAAGCACCTACTGATATGTAGGTTGCTCCGAAAGTAATGCCTCCTATTTATTTCCATGGAAACTACAAAAGATACAAAGAGCACAATAACACTACTTGATAGAGGAAATTTTCAGCTACAAAACATTATTTTTCAATATAGTCACCACCATTAGCTAAGCATTTTTGCCACTGATGAATAAGAGCTCTTCATTTTATGATATGACAGCTGTCCAGAACGTGGCTTGTCTTTCACGTCTCTGTTACCACTGCTGAAATGCACCATCCACTGCCTCACTGTGCTTAAGTCTACTGTTTGGTTTCCATAAATGTTTAGCAAGTGTCAATGAACATCAATGAGTGTAATTTCTTCCATGTGGAGGAATTCAGTTCCACACCTTTGTTTCATACACACTTTCATGTCAGATGCCATTTTGTCTGGCTGCCCCTCTGCTGCCATCTGTCACATGGCAGCTACATATAGTGGAATATTGGTGGGAAGGTTCAACCTCTACTGCCATACCACGAACATCCACCTCTGATGTTGTGGGCCAACACCATAAAATAGGAGGAATTTTCAGCAGGCCTCATAGTTTATTTTGCACTGTATAAGCACATTTCTGTGAAGGTACCTCTTGGGACCTACTGAAGTCCCAGTTCCTACAGTTGAGTTTATTGCTTTATTGCTAGGGCTTAAGGTGTCTTCCTCTGGCTTTCAAGAGCAGCAGCAACATGGTTGAGGAAGATAGGAGTCACAGAGTTAGCAGGAATGTTTGTGGCTCTGTGAATGCTAATGATATTACAAGTGGCTGAGGCATTTGACCTGCACTGGCTGTAGAACTTAATTTTTTTAATTGATTTTTTGAAAGAGCCCTGAATTGTTGTCAAGTATCAGCAGAGAGAGAATCAGCTGCATAGCAATGAGGAGAGGAAAGAGGAAGGCAAAGGGGAGCGGCTGCTGAAAGAGCCCCAGAGCTCTAGGCTCATGTAACTTGCTGAATATTGTCAAATGGCAGCATGGTGGAAGGTGCTGTCCTGAGTGGAAGTGGCGTCAAGCTGACCACTAGAGCAGATAAAGGGATATAGGATGCTTTTGTACTTGGATTTAACAAAATAGGTTGGCAAAGCAAAGATAAAGCTTCAGAGGACATGTAGGTGAAAGTGTACAAAGGAGGAGAATGGAATGAAAGAGAAGCGGGAAAAAGGGAGAGAGAATAATTATTTGAGGGCGTATTTCACATTCAAGCACTGGAATTTTCCAGGGTGCAAGTCAAGTCAACAATAGGAGACACTGGCATGTGTTTCGAAGTCACAAAATATTCTATTGTAAGAGTTCTTAAAGGCCTGTTGGTATCATATCCTCTTTTGAAAGAGGGTTCTTTCCAACAGCTAGTCTTAATTCTTTACCTAACACTATACTTGCAATAGGTAAAGATACCTTTTAGCATCACAGAATAAAGATGATAACAAATAATGTTGTGAATGGCTGGTATCTGGACAAAGACATCTCATCAATTTCTTCTGCATGCTCTAAGGCAGAAGGTTTGTACTAAGAGCTGAAAATGTAAAGCCACAAAACAGAATAAAATCCATACATCATGACTAATGACTTGTTGCAATATTATTTTATTCAATTTTAGTTTATTTTCATACCTCTGAAGGGCAGCTTATTTTCTTTTTGAAGATAAATACTTAACTAAAATTCAGTGTAATATCTGTACATGGTAACACTTGTGTAATGTATAAGTTACAGTACATAAATCAAAGTGCATTTGGTTGTGATGCACATGTTTATGTAGCCTGCTTATCTGTGAGGGTATTCTTGGACAAACATATTTAAGGGTCTTGTTTGCTTGTTTAAAGCTATATTTCCAGGAAGATACCTTTAATGGGAATGCATACAAATGTAAAGTCAAGATATGTAATTATGCAATATCATGGCCCTAGTATAAGGGATCTATACTTATCCATTCTATCTAGAGCAACTTATCTTCTCCTAGAATAGGATTTGTGAGTTTTTATGCTGAAATGTTATATATTACTCTTCAGCTGTATTAATTAAAGTGTATGGAGAGACTGAAAAATAGAACTGGATGTTGTTAGGAGAGCTCTGCAGTCTTTGCGGACCCAACACAACATATCACCAATGTTTTTTATTCTAATACTGATTTTTTTTGTTACTCCTTTCTAGAAAACAAAACTAAATCTATATCCCTAAATCAAAGCTACTTGTTATTAGCCCTAGAAAGAGGCCTAAGTCATCCTATCGGAGTTTTCTTCTAGCTCACTTCCAAGTGCAGCCCAGATGTTATACACAAATGCTGAATGGTAGCAGGCCAGAATTACTGAGGATATGTCCACATTATTGGATACATGTGGAACATCCATTCCATTAGTCCATGGAAAGACTCTCTGTGGTTTTCCATGAAAATTTGGAGAGCCAGAGAGAGAAATGGAGAACAGAAAAGCTAAATAAAAGAATGGTATTTTGAAGCCTTCTACTAGCAGACTTGTGACCACAGTTGTCCACAGTTGTTTGGGGATTGGCAGAGATCTGATGATCGGTCCGTAAAATTACAGTAGCTCACAGAATTCTACAAGATATTCCTAGTTCATATGTAAACCAAATGTCACCGCTGGCAAGGTAGATAAGCAGCCTCTTCTGGTGCGGATGCTGCAGGTATGGTTTCAGCAGGTGAATGCGCAGTGTTGTTGTGTCCTAGTACCACCTAGTACCAGCTTCATTCTCCACCTCTTCCTTTGCCATCTGTCTGCAATGGTCAGTTTTATGCCATTATTTTATTCTTATTATTTTATTGCTAAGCCTAGTCCTTGCAACTAGAAACCCACAGCTGTGTGAACATCTCAAAGAACCTAATACATCTGAGCTGCCCTCCATAAATTTCTCCTGAAACCCGTGTGCTCACATTATGTACCATATCTTACTGTTGGTGGTAAGTTGGGTGAAAGGGCTGAGCCTTCACAGCAAAAATAGATTTCACAATTTATAGATCTGTTCTAGAGGATGTGTAAGCTGGAAACATAGATAGCTTAGATTCTCTACTGTTGTGCACCTCGTGGGGCCATTAGCTCCCTGGACAAGGCAGATGTAACTCACCCTTGCCCAGACTGTGCTTACTAGGAACATCACTGCAGAAAATCGAGGTCATAATTTAAAAAAAAAAAAGAAAAGAAAAGAATGTGCATTGAAGTATCAAGGAATGCGAACAGTTACAGGATGTTCAGTGGTGCCTTCATTCCTGTCTGATGGGCTTGCAGAACCCCCAGCTTTCTCACAGTTCAGTGATCAGCAGCAGCTACTACCTCCTTTTCTATCAAGTTCACATGCATGTTCATCACCTGTGATTTATATTTCATAAAAAAAATCTGATCACACTACCTGAAGCTTTTCTTATTTCTAGACGCCACAGAACATTTTATGAGAATTCTTATATTAACTGCATTTCCTGAAAGCTTACTATTCCACTTCTTTCACAGTCTGGGGCTGTTTTACTGTTGCTGGCAAACAGGATTTCATACTTATCCATCACCTTCTTTATGAGGAAGTTTGAGTCTTCCACACTGAAACCGAGGTAACATCTCTTCTCTGAGAGGGTCAGATAGCCTGCTTGTGCGTTCTGACTGTCGGACCTTCTGTGATATACCTTCATCCTGTCTGTGTTGATGAATTTTCTGTGAGATATGAAATTGGTAAGGTGACCCTTAATTTTGGAATGGTTTCCTCTTCTTGAAGCATTGTACTGATGCATTACTCAACATTAGACACATCAGTACAGCTCTCTCGTATATAAAATATCAAAAAGGAACTGTCTCTGTGCTTTTTAGCCCTCAGTGCTCTGTCACTTGTGTTGGCAGCTTTTTCAAGAAAGGTGTATTGACTCTGTTCTTTTGCATGCTGAATAAGTTATTGCATGACTGAACTACTCTGGATTTGGACTGTGAAAAGGAGGGGAAGGGAAAACAATGGTGAGGCTTTCATTTAGCATTCACAGCTGGATTGATGAAATTGTCAAAGAACATCAGTAGTGTCTGAGTCAGATATGCATGCATGTAAGCATATGAAAATGTGCTTCTGAACAAGTGGTTGTTGATGATACCAGCATAACTAAGAAGCTGGATGTGTAAAAGGGCATCTTGTAGTTGGGATGTATGGTCATAATTCACACATTAATGGTTGGATGCTCATCAGCTGGTGGGATTTCAGCATGGGTATTAATTGCACATGATGCAAGTTCCTACTACTCTAACCCTGCAATTTCACGTTATAGACCATCATGCTACAGTTATTTGTCAAAATATATGCTAACATGCATGTCCTAAAAAAGACTTGGGCTTATTTATAATTAGGTGTTATTTCTCAGTGTTGTGGAAAGGCTACTGTGTCAATTACTGTTAAATCTCAGGTGACATTATAAGAGATTTTCAGCAGTTTGCTTATAAATCAGCACTCATGTAGAGGAAACACTTTTCTATAATAAAGTTGCTCATTGCAGTCATCAATGCTTTTTCGTTAGTGTAGATTTTTTTTAGTTTCATGGCAATCAGCTGGGATAAGAGAGGACCAGTCACAGCTGCTGTATCAAGTTCTTGTATCCCTCAGCAGTGTTTTCACACTCCTCTTCCCTTGAATTCTTGGTGGGGAGGAGAGGAAGACATTTAACTTCTAGGGTGCTCTACTGAATGCTGTCTGATGCAGTATCACACATTACAGGAGAATTTACAAAAAGAGTTTTAAAGTTTCAGAGTCACTGAGTGTTGATTATTCCAGGGTGGATTTTTAGACACCACTGCAGTCTACTCGCAAAAATGTGGGATTGGCCATTTCTTCTAGCAGCTGCCATCCTACTGATCTCAATGTGCCCTCCCAGGACCCAAATGGGCCCAAAATCACCATTCAGGGAAGCACCCACTTATCTCCTGGTTCCAAATTCTGCTGCTAGCATCATTTTTTTTATAGAAACACATTTAGCTTTTCTGAGATGCAAAGTTCAATTTGATAGTGGATAAATTACTTGGGTTTCTCTGTTATGGTAGCATAGCAAACAGCAAATGTAACACTGGACTTTTATTAAGCATCAGCACAGCAAATTCAGGTGTCCTGAAATGCAACACCAGAGGATCTGAACTACAACTCATTATTTACCGAGAGCCTGGAATTCTCTGTCATACTCTTATTGGTTATCATCTTCCATGGAAAAACAACATGTTATGTTCAGTTAATTGCTTTTTCAATACCTTAGTGTGTGTACAATCTCCACTCATCATCAGTGGTAGATGCTTGATTCAGGTTGTAATGGCATTGAATGAATATTTCTCAGCTTGTACCTCTGCAGGTAACTTTTTGCCAGAATTTGATTAATGGCAAGCCTCCAGCTTGTTAGTGTAGCATCTAACTGCTTCTCAGTCCCACTCTCAATCTTCTCATTATTTTGGTTGCACAGCTACAATAGTTAAATGCTACATTTTTTTTCAGATTTCCTGAAATAGCTTAACATTACACTAGGCAGAGACACAAAATTTCTTTCGTCCATATAGTATCTTGGTTTTCACTTTGTATACCAGTCACTGTTTTGTTCAAAAATAAGACCAAGTGCATTTCAATCCCTGCTACAAAGCTGCTTTGATCAATTTACTGAAGCTAAGCTGATATAGAGCGAGCATTTAACTAACATTTGATGTTCTATCTAGAGTATTAAAGTGTCTGAACTGCATTCCATCCACACGCATGACTCCTCACCTTTCTGGGTCTGACTGCGCTTTTGTGCTATTTCTGACAACTGGTCTGGTGAAAGCTGGCAATAAGTAAAAGGAAATGTACTACTCTGAATATACATGTGCAAGAGGTAGTTCATAAACCTGTATGTTGTCTTGTTATAGAGTTTGAATCACGGAAAATTTGTAATTTTCTTGTCAGAAATGCCACAGGCTTGACTCCACCACAAAGTTTCTTCAGCCCAATTCTGCCAGTTCAGACCATAACAGGTGCTTGCCCCAAGCAGAGGTGCACAACTTGCATGCAGGAAATGCCCAGGTGTTGATATGGCCATACCAAGAGAAGAAAGCCCTTGCTGGTGTAATTAATGTTGGGTTGTCTATGCTGGTAGAAAAGAAGTACTGCAAAGCTCCTATCACTGTGGGTGTCCTGAGGAGAAAAAGCATGATGAGGTGATGAGTGTGTCTGTACACTGCCACAGAAAGGACTATCAAATCATTCTGTGAAATTGTGCTATATGTGGTGGGCCAAAATTTTCCAATTTTGATCTATCCAGTGTAGCAGAGCCACATTTGGGCTGTATAAGCATGCCCGTGTATGGGAAATGGTGTCATATTGTCACATATGCTAAGAACACTACTTGCTATCACATCCTTCAATGAATGCTTTCACATCCAGATCCTCATTATCTATTTCCTAATGTACAGAAATTTAAGATTTACTCTCTTTTTACCAAGTATGGAGGATTCTTCTTCATTGTTTCTGTTGTATCCCAGATTGCTCTCTATTTATATAACTATAAAGATGTATAATGCTGTTTTTTAATCTGGTTATTCAATTTTGTTAAATTTCCAGAGGCCCCAGAACCACATTGTTTTAGGTATACTACAGATACAACAAAATATCTCTTGCTCCAAACAGATTCTTATTAAAAAAAAAATAAAAAAATCTGGCCTGATTTCTAACTTTAATGCTCATTTGGATAACTCATTTGGAATTATGTGATGATGGATAGACAGTTCTTCATATGAATTGCCTGTAAATGCCTAGCTGAGTGTGTATTTGTGATACCTTATGCCAGTAAATCAGCATGGTTCAGTGATGTTTTATACTTTTAGCAATATACATCAGAGTATGGTCATGCTACATAGGCTCTAAACATCTTTTTTAAAATATCTTTGATCATTGTAGATGCAACGTTGAGATTTCTGGTGTGTGTAAGTCCTGAAAGTATCATAATAGGCAAATGATTGAGTGTGCCAGATCTGGGTGTTACTTGAAATCATTGTGATTTACGCATTTCTCCATGCCTGCATTTTGCATTTTCTCTCTTCTTAACTGGGTTTACTCCTCCGTGGTGCATTTTGGAATTTCTGCCATGCATAAAATGACAGAAACATATTCCCAAAGCATCTGTATTTCTCTAGGGATAATATTTAATTTGGAATTTTAACAAACTGTATTCCAGTTCACCAGCAATGGGCTGAGGAAAGCTGCTACTGCAAATAGATATTCCAAGAGGACTGAGTGCATATCGGTAACCTTTTGACACAGAAGAATACTGAAATACCTCTAGAGATCATTGACCGTCTGTAGTCATATTCCTCTTGAGCCATTCATCACTAACATATTCTGAACTCTGCAGCTCTCCACTTGGCTCAGAGCAATAACATGAAACGGTGCAAAAAAGAGCGTACTATATACTTCTAGTTAACACTCTTAACTTCACATAATTCTGCCGGCAGTGCTGTTACATCCACTTTCCATCTTACTCTACTTATGTCTCTCAACACTACTGCTAAACTAACAAGAATTGTCATTGTAATAGAGTACCTGTGTGTGCCTGCAGTGCTCATCTTATCAAAGAAAATGCTCCCATTTTCAGTTACTAACCAATAGCCTTTTCTTAACAGAATTATCCTTTTAGTATTCATCATCAGGAAAGTTTCTTTCTTAATAGCTCTCTTTAGGATTCTTCGTCCATGAGAACGTGTTCTCTTACTCACATACCACATGTTCTGTATCGTCCTTGCTTGGACATGGCACCAGCACTTACTGCTAGGCAGTGGTTCTGGGAGCTCCAAGCCCCAGCATTGCCTGATCTAGTAGGGGTTTACATCCTGGGGCTGAGTTGCCTAAGAAGATGCAAATTTCAGTCACTGGTGTCTAATAGTGAGTTCACCCCCCAGCCTTTTCTTGGTAGCAGTGGTGTTAGATTTTCTCTTTTCTGCTCAGTTCACAGTATTATTTATGGTGAAACTCTAGGAACTAATAGCTTTGTACTTTATCTGTGTCAAATTAGATTTAAATTGGATCACTGTTTTCAGATGTTATTAATGGGGAGCTGAGAAAAATACACATTCCTTGATTTCCTTACTCCTTTAAAGATACGGCTAAAATTTCAACTTACATTGGATTTGCTTGATCTATGGCTGGGTAATAATTATGGCAATTGGCATTCTGTCTTTTTTTTTCTGATTCTCTCAGGCAAACCTCATGCTTTGGGAAATAAACTTTATAGGAATCATAAATAATAAGTTGATAGTTCCTTATTCACATCCCTCTCCTGGTAGAGAAATGTCACAGGGTGGGTAGGTGGCTGGACCAACCCTATGTAATGAGTTGATGAAAGGAAAAGAAAAAGAAAGAAAGCCTATGCATCCTAACTGATTCCTCTGCCTTAAACAATGAACGTTGTTTTTCTTAAGATTATTTGACTAACTTTAAGTCTTGTGACTATGATTAATGTGCCCAAGATCATCCAAGAGGATAAATTATTCATGCAAATTACACATTCATAAATGGTATTCAGAGATGTATACAGATTTCTTTACTTTCCCTAAAACTCTGCTGTATTTAAAATGATACTTTTTGTTTGTTTGTTTTGTTTTGTTTTGAAATCCTTTCTTTGCAGTGCTATAAGTAGCCTCACACTAGGTAAAATAGGTTAAACAGTGGAAAAAGTGCCTGACTGGAGAGCTTATAGAGTAAAGGAATAGGGTTATCTGAAGTACTTCTGCTCCAGTCTAAGCAGGTTTAACCCTGAAGCTTGCAGACTGGGGTGTTAGCTCAGAGTTAGCTTAGGACCTAAGTACTGTAGATAAATCAGCTTTGAAAATTTAGTGTATGAAAACATCATAACCTCATCCAAGCTCAAGTTTGAGAAAAGGCTCAGTCTTCGTGTGCTTGTGTCCCCAGTGCTTCTCTCGCGAAGCACGTTGCCAGCCGAAGAAATGTGGTAGGAAGTAAAACAACGTAAATTAAACACTTGTGTACTAGAAACACCTCAGAGGTTTATATCTTGACATTTTAAAGGGCTGAGTGTTTAGTGGCCTATGTTTAGAAGCAGAGTATTCCTCAGTGTTCTCACCAAGTCCAACAGGGCTCTCATCACAGGCCATGTCCTGCGGTTGTGTGTGGCAGGAGCAGACAGTATCATGTCTGCCACAGAGGGAGAAACCATATAACCTAGTGGGAGAGCAGGTAGAGAGAAACTGAGATATGAGCAAAAGCACTGACTGTTCTATTGCTTCAGTTTTAGTTGTATTTTATTCTTAAAAGAAAATTGACTGAGCAGTAATCTCATGAAGTTAGAAAACATCTGAAGGTCATTAAATCTAGCTGTGGCTTGGGCTGGATCAGAATCAAGGCACCAAAATTAATCATGTAATGTTGTGAAAATGTATGTTTGACTTCCTAGATTTGACTTCAGCTATTATGATTTATGTCCAGGACCAAGCCCAAAAGTTCCAGTTCTGTTTCTCTTTCGGATGTAGCCTAAACCTCTCCAGACTAACACATAGAATATCTAAAAGGAAACAGCGCGTCTAAGTACTTCAGACGAGCTTGTAAGATGGTTACTGGAAAGCTATGTTATGTCATGCTAGTTGGCTAAGTCTGTTTTAGAGGAGAGGATGTTCAAAATGGCAGCAGACAAACCTTCAGTTTGAGGTACTCAATGTCTAGAAATTAAAGGTTACATAAACTATCTCTTTCTAAAGGACTAGCCAAATAAGTGTTAGTGTGGTAGCTGGAAACATTCTAGGAAGATGTTCAAACATCAGAGAGTTGGAACAGGCAACAAAAATAAATAGTATCCCTTTTGAAACTAAAAATTCATGTTGATTGTGACTGGTAAGTAAGCTTTACTCCATAAGAAGGTGAAGACACATTTCCATGACGTAGCTGTCCCCCTGAGCTAGGCTTACAGCTGATGTCCTGTGATTGCATCCCACTTCAGCAACACCATCTATTCCAGGTTTACCTCAGCATGTACGCACTAGCCACGATCTGCAGGACTTGCCAATTTCCCACTGCAGGAGAGGGAGCAGAAAGATAAGATCATAAGATCAGCGTAAGAGCATAAGAGCAGGCAGGATAAGATCAGGTGTTTGGAGAAAGCAAAAAGAATTAAGGTTATCTTGGCTCTCAAATGGTTTGCTGAAAACATTGCATAGAACAAATGCAGTGCAGCTTATAGCAGTCATCCATAAAGTGAACAGAGTATATGCAGGTGCTTTGTGAAGCAAGATTGAGGGAAGACTTTTTCTCTGTTGCATGAATAATTAAGTGGTGGTGGTTTGCCTTTAGGCCACAGTACTTCCATGAAGTAGTCATCAGTAATACAGATAGATCTAAGGAAATAACAAACTATTCTGGGTCAAAGACTTAAAATCTCACAGAAGAAAGACAGTTACTTTGACCTTTCTGAGAGCTGAAAGCCATTTACAACAAGCTCTACGTCCACTGAACCAGCAACTCAACAAAGCAGGAAACAAGCAAGTTTTTATTTTTCAGGCATGGGGGCTTCTTGCTTCTGTCAGAGAGTCACAGAACTGCAGGATAGCTGAGGACCTCTGGGTCCATCCAGCCCAACTCCTCCTCAAGCTGGGACACCCAGAGCTGCTTACACAGGCCCCACGTCTGGACAGCTTTTGGACAGCTCCAAGGAGAAGACTCCACAGCCTCTGGGCAGCCTGTGTCAGTGCTCCATCACTCACACAGCACAGAAGTGGTTCCTTGTGATCAGACAGTATAGTAATACAGAAAAGAGCCCTATTACACCTGCACAGCATTGCCCCATTTGACTGCTTCCCATCCCTCATCCTGCATTCAGACTGGATGACTGCAAAGGCTGCAGAGAAGTGATGCTGTTAATGGTGAAATTCCTTATCTGCAGGACTTCATATGCTATAATGTGTGAAAATGGAGAAGAAACAATTAGCCCATTATTGTGTTTTTTAATTCAGTTTGCTGTTCAAAGCGGTGGTAATTCTGGTCTAAACCTCATCCTCTGTGAGATTTCTGGGAAACTTCTGCCTCTTTACGACTTGATTCTGGCACTCCTGGCAGGATAGCACAGAAACAGGACAGCAGGCAGCTTTCCCTCTCCACACTCCTATGTCACCTTCCCCCCCTGCAAGCCTCCTGCATACATTCAGATCTCTTCTGCTGAGCTCTGTGCTGCAAAGTAGAAGGGGAGCATAGTGTCTTTGATGATCCTGATCTAAATAGCAAGTTGTCATCTGAATTAAAAGGTAGGGACTGCAGCAGATGAAAGAAAAGCAATATGCTTATTTTCTGGTCTAGCAGTGCTGTTATTCCACCAGTGTCCCCAGCCCCTATACAAATAATTGAGAATTTGCTTTCTTAATGGCTGGGTTTTTTGTTTTTGTTTTTTTGTTTTTGTTTTTTATTGTACCTCTGCATCTGTGTGGGTGAATGAGAAAGTGTTTTTGCACATGTACATATGCATTTTTGGTAGACACTGCACAGCTAAAGCCTCTTTTAATTTTCTCTAATTTATTTTTAATTTTCTAAACCCCCAGGGGTAAATCCTTATTATATGATGTAAAATCATCTCTTCTACAAAGCAGCTTATTTGTTGATTTTTAATTTGAGCCAGTAGAGACAAAAAGCTGTAGCTTTTTTTTTTTTCCAAACACCAAGGGTTTCTCTGTATATATAACTGACAACTGTGTGTTTCACTGCAAAATTAACTAAAAAAAAAATTAAACCTATCCTCTAAAGAACAAAGAGAGTTTGTGTTTCTCTGTGCTAACAGTATGTTAGACTTCTGAATCTAAAAACATTCTTAATATGAAATTTGTCTTTATCTGTACAGTACATTTGTATTAGATTGAATATAAAAGCTCAAATTTTCAAAGTGCCCAAGTGCTGACAGAAGTTGGGGTTTGTTTTTGTTTTTTGAAAGGGAGTTTCCATCAAAAAATGGCACTGTCTGGATGGCATTACTCCATGCACTCACATAAACACATGTTCACCAGCACAAGTGTGTTCTGTTGGCTTGCTGAAAATGTTGCCTTCAAGCTAACCTGTGCTTGTCAGTTTGATTATTTGTTTTTATGACTGCCTGGAAGCCTTAGTCACAGTCCTATTCAGATAATAACAAAAAACACACAATCTGACACAATCTCTCTTGCTTTTACATTCAGTAGGAGAGATGTTTGTTTTCAAAACACCCATTATCTCATCCTAAACAATCCATCTGGAATATGTCAGATGAATAATTCTAATATTTTAAAATGCCTTACCAACTAGTTCAGGTTTAGGCATCTACATTTGTTCCTTCATCCTAGAATGCTTACAACTTGTGCTACTCAATTAATTAATTTTGCTTTGATTTGTCATGAAGGCAAATTAAAAAAAGAGAGAAAAGAAGACAGAAATGCCTCTTTTTGTTTTGTCTTTGAGTGATTTTTCCCCCTTTTAGTTTCTAGTGCAAAGGTGATATTTATTCCTGTTTAGGATGTAGACTTATGAATGAACCTCTTCATGACCTCAGCTTCTCATTGTAGTCTCCCCAAGTTAAATAGAGGCTAATCTACCTAACTGCTGTCCCATTACTCTTCTCTCTGTTGTCACTGTATTCACTGAGGATGCCATCTGGGATCAATGCCCAGAGGTCCTCTCCTGGCAGCACACATCTCCACAGAAACCATTGCCTTCTACTGGCATTGCCTACTGTGGGTGCTAACTCCCGAAAGCCCACACCTCTCTATGAATGATTGCCTTTCAGTATGGTGAATTTATTTCAGCCCCATCTCCAAACAAGGACTCCACCTACCTCCTCTTGATTTGTCCATAGCTTTGGATTGACACCCACTACAGATGATCATCTTCTGTCCCCTGCCCTCTTCATATAAACTCTCCCATTTTAAGAGCAATTCAAATTCATTCCCTCTATGAATTTTGATTGCAGTGCTAAAGAAACAGAGAATACTGAACAACTGACAACCCCATATTAACAGTGAGTCAAACATACGTGGCTTTTTCCTCAGATAGAGCTTCAGATGAGTGGGTCAATTTTGCTAATACTTATGCAATTGATATGTTAATGGTAAAGGATAATAACAGTGGGAACAAAGGGACCCATGTCAGAAACCAAACCTTTATTACATGCCAGATATAAGGAATAACAGTCCGTGAATGGAAGCAAAGACAAAGTGTGTTCCACAGAGAAATGCAGCTCATGCACAAGATTTTTCTTCCAGGAATAAGTTCTCTGTTTTATTTCTGTCATGCTGAATGCCTGTGCATCTCTCAGCTTTCCCCTGGTTCAGACAAAGACACTTGCTGTGAAGCTAAACCAATGTTTATCAGAGCTGTATGGTGCCTGCATAAATTCATTTCATCATTACCTTTTGCTCTGCAGAGCCTTCTCAGCTCAACTTGATCTTTTGCAGTTGGGAACATCTCAGAGCTTTACATCAAAGATAAAATACCACTTGCCACATATTTTTCTTATTGCTGTCATTAGCCTAGGAAGGGTTGAGAAAGCGAAAGGGAGAATCATGAATGTCAGCTAAGATTTAAAAGATTTACTTTCCACCTATGGAAACCCTGACTTTACCCTGTAGCCAGAACATATGACCATGCATTCCCTTCCACACCTAATTAATTTGTCTACATCTGAGCATTACAGTGATCTGTGGTTGGAGATTGAAGCTGGAAAAAGGAAGCGCTGGCAAACCAAAGGCACCAAAATGTCACAGAATCACAGAATCACAGGGGTTGGAAGGGACCTCCAGAGATCATTGAGTTCAACCCCCCTGCCAAAGCAGGTTCCCTACACCAGGCTGCACAGGTGGGCATCCAGGCGGGTCTTGAATATCTCTAGAGAAGGAGACTCCACAACCTCCCTGGGCAGCCTGTTCCAGTACTCTTATGTCCCTTGAGATATGTTCATAGTCTTAGCCCAGGTGGCCAAATGCCATGTTCAGAGCTTGAGCCTGCTGCTTCTTTCTGCTTTGTAGGTACAGGTCTTAGTGAAAACAGCAGATGTAGGTGGGATTTTCACTTTTGGAATAAGGACTGCAATGACACTGGGATCCTAATACCATCTGATAATTTGATGCCTTTGGTTTTTAAACATTCTCAAAATTTGCACTGAGGTGCCTTTTCAGCCTTTCCATTGCGTTGGTGTTTTTCAAATGGTATTATAAAGGTATTATGTGGGCAGCATAAAAATTAGAGAGAGTTTCATTACCTGGGAAGGATCTATCTGCATCTTTTACACTGATTTTAGTAGGAGTTAGGGCATCTCATCTTAAACACTTTTTTGAAAACACCTCTCTAAATGATCTAAAAGATACAAAAAGATCTAAAACTTTCTGCGTGCTCAAATCATCATAACAAATACATACATTTACTTTTATTTCATGTCTGAAATGCATTGTTCCTGAATCACAGTACAAACAAAGGGAGGGAATTTCTCTTTAGTGAAAGTTCTTGTATGAGTTGGTGGTGACAGGAAAGTGGGGTATGGTTGAATGTACTGAATCATTCTTATTTAGTCTATAATAATTAGCCTCCTCAGCATCTTGTTTCTTCTATTTCTCTGCTGCCTGTTGAGAGAGAGGAAGAAATAGAAAGAGAGAAGAGAGAGAAGGGAGGAAAGAAGGACAGGAAGGAAAGATTTAACATTTATGATTTCACACACAGTGTCATCATCGCTGCAGCAAGTAATTAGGTTGTTGCCTAATAATATCTCCCTATAAACGTGTATATATGTGAGTATCTGTTAATGAACAAATGTCAAATGATCCAGATGCTTTCTTCAGGTAAATATCCACTCAAGTCACTCAGTGGAGCCAAGATTTAACATCTCAGATTCTGAATGAACTGCTGAAGTTATTATCCATTTTTCTGTGGTTGCATCTGATAAAATCTGAGATATTCCTGCACTGTAGAAAGCCTGCCATTTCTTACAGTATGACAGTGCATGTATCACCATTTGAACCAGAGAATGAACACACTTCTAATGATGGAAAATGGTGAGGGAGAGTTGGAAAGCCTGAATAAGTTTTAGTGCCAATTGACAATAATGTTCCCTTTCTTCAGTATTTTCCACCACCCATTTTGATGATCACAGACACTTAGAAGGGCTGCAGCAACATGGACAAATCTCAAAATAGGGCATTTGTTTAACTTTCAAGAAAGTTCAAATTCCATTTCTGATACTTTCACAGGAGGGGTCAACCCTACTTAGATCCCTCTTAGGGCTGCACACTCTCAAAGACTTAAAGCTTTATTAAGCTTACAGTCAGTTTGCCCGCTGTCATACAAATAACTAGCAGGTTTGCCCACCCCTCACTAATGAGCTTTTGCACTGAGAACAATAATAATCCCCAGCCTAGTGTGAGGACTCCTTTGACCTTTTGAAAGTTGTGGGTTTGATCTGCAGGTCATATTGTTCTGTCAGTCTTCACATGGTAGAAATTAAGTATGGGGTGATTGGCAGGGTTCCCATGCAAGGCATTACAGAATAAACCTTGCTCCTTCAGAAACTGGTCCTGGGAGCAGAGCAACCTGTCACACTGTCTGTCTGTTTCAGTGCAACCTTTCTCCAAACAGGACAAATACTTTGAACCTCTAGGGTCATAACAGCTATCCTTTGATCAGGATCTGCAGTCTACCCAAAAGGTATCCTATTGTTGTCCTGTTCTCATATTTCATTGTATCTATAAATATTGGTAATCTCCCACTTGTGGCAAGAAGCATCTATCAGTACGTATGGAGAGTGTAAGTAAGTGTATATAATGAGAAGCTCTATTCTATTACTGTTTTATATATACATATATATGTGCATGCATAAAAATAAAGCTAAGAACACATTTACAGTCTACCCAAGCTTCACATGTTTTTCCTAGCATTGTTTATATCTCAATTGAAGCAACAGTCTGGCCTTCACAAATTACTTTACCAAGCTGGCTGTTTTATAAAATATCTGCAAGACAAATAGGGTGTGTTAGTTTTCATTTCCTGGCAGTACCTAGTTATACATAGTGTTTTTCAACTGCATATTGTAAATGCAAGAGATCCAGATAATTTCTCTTGACATGCAGGTACTTTGTGCACACAAACCTACCTCTTTTACATAATTATTCTTTTCTCTTTTTTAACCGCAGGAGAAGAAAACTTGCTGGCAATTTTGAAAAGAAGATGGTGGAAGTACATGATCTTGGGGATAGTAGATATAGAAGCCAACTACCTGGTAGTAAAAGCTTATCAATACACCACTCTTACTAGTGTACAGGTAAGTATATGAAGGATATTCCCTTTTTGAGGTAATATAACAGCTTCCATTGTCTTCAGTACGCTGACGGTTCTTTTCTATGTCTTCTCTGTGCTTTTACTGCCATCCCATAAGACAGTTTTTCATATTGCATTAGTTTTAGTACTCAGTATTTTCCAAACTCTACAAAAACAAAGAGGCTTTCATTTTGTTTTCCAGTGCTAAACCACTCAATCACATTTTTGACCTAATTACTTAATTTGCTCCTTCAAGGAACTGTTTTCAGATGGTATGACATGTTTTTTTCTCACTTTATATTGTACTTGGAAAAAATGTAAGCACTTCTTTTAGGATTCTGAAATCGGATCCAATCGTCTAACATCATTAAGTAAAATTAATGCAGCAGTGATAAAGAAATCTTTCTCAAATACAAGCAGAGAGATGCATTATGTTATATTAAGTTTAACGGCAGCTATCAAAGCGTGCTCTCCCTTAAAATCTAAAAATGGAGTGAATAAAAACTAAGGTAGAGACTTCTCCAAAGATCTAACCTGTATGTTTTAAATACAGACACCAAAGATGGAGTCTTCTTCCCATTTAAATACAGAAGTGAATAACAGAAGCATTTTTAAGAGACTGGAAATTGTCTGTCTTGGGAAATCATTACATACTTCATTGCTACTTGCTCTAAAGCAAACCTACTCCCTTTTTATGTTATCCCTAAATCACAGGGCAACACTAGATAGTGTTCAGTTTATTTTGCACCTTGTTTGCCTGGAGTTTGCTTTAGAGACAGTAAAATACTGGAGAAGCACTTAATGTTCTGCAAAACCAAAGCTAATTAGGAATATATTCCTTCCGTAGTTGAAAAGTTATATTGGAAAATACTGAATGTATTTAGCTCAATAAGAAGCAAAAATAGGAAAAAAAAAACACCCTATGAATCCAACGTTTATTCTAGATATTCACAAATGCCTCTATCATCAGAGTATTGGTTTGAAAATTCTTCAAAATTTGCCTGGACAACTTGATAATACTTTTAAGACCTATCCACATCATATTACTCAGGAATATCTTTTGTATTTTAAATTCACTTCATGTCATAATTTGAATGAGTTTCTAAGTGTAAACAAAACCCAAGATACAGCCAGAATAGTTAGAGCAGGCATGTCCAACCCACGGCCCGTGGGCCATACGAAGCCCAGACCAGCCAGTCCTGTGGACACCCACTGCCCCATGCCACCATGGCAGCAGCTCTGCCTGGCCAAGCAGCCAGGCCCAGCCCCAGGTGCACACCCACTGCTCAACAACAGCCACACATCAGCGAGCTCTTAATGCTGTCTGAGCTGAAACCATGGCACAGGGAGGGCTCAGTGCAGTTCTGATTCAAGTTATGGCAAGTAATTTCATGCATTTTGATACACTGGCTGAACACAGTCCTATGAACAGCAAAATATATGCAGCTCTGCTTTCTGTTTTGATAAAGGAATTTAAGAATAGGTTTCAAGATTGCCGAATAATTTCATCCAAAGTCTCTGATGAGCACCGTGAGAGCTTACTAACAATTGCATTCACTGCCATCAAACAAGACTGATGCATTAGTTTCTCAAAAACAGGGTCAAATATCTAGTTTTAAAGTTTTTTGCTCTCTTTTATGCTTTAATTAAAAAAATACAAAAATATATAAGAAGTTTCATTGCTTATATACACTAACTATATATCTTATATGCACCGCTAGACAATTCCTCTTCACTCAGCGTGGCCCAGACACGACAAAAAGTTGGACACCCATTGGTTAGCGGATGAAGTCATTTGTTCAGACACTGAATTAAATGACACATTTTGTGAGCTGTAGACAAACAACGCCCTATTTTAACTGAAGATGAAACACTGGTATAACTGATATGAAATAAAAAATAAAAGATGTACAAAAGCAAGCTGCTCCTAGAATCAGGAAAAGCAAACACTCTACTCTCTTCAGGAGAGGAAAATCCTCATTCTGCAAGAGTACTACATAAGAGGCCATAAATGTTCACTGACACCAGATCTTTTTTGATGGAGAGAAAATAAGTTTTTAATATTTTAGACTTACTAGCAGGTTGAAATTGACCCTTACTAAATGAGAAATCTTGCAGTGTTTTTGTAGTGGTGATACATGGACCATTTCATTAGGAAATCGGTTTTACAGCATATGCTTTTTCCACATCTTTGCTCCATCACGCAAAACTAGCAAGTGAATGTAATGGGTTTGTGGTGCCTTTAGGAAAAAGAAAAAAAGCTGCTCCCAGCAAAAAAACAAAGTCTAACTGTAAACCATTATATACCATTATTACAATTGATTTACAGTTCTCCTTTCATTGTACAACTGTGAGCACTCAACATGTTCATTTTCCAAGTAGCTCTAAACTCTCAGTACTCTCGAAGTTTCTGTTTCAAACTCCATCTCTTTTTTCCCCCAGTGGACATTATCTCATTATGGTTTAGGGAAAAAGACTGAAAATTTTGCCCTATCTTCCCCCACTTTTTTATACTAAAATAATTCCTAAATGACACTTTAAAGTTGTTTTTTTGTTTGTTTGGTTGGTTTTGGTTTGGGTTTTTTTTTTTAAAGAGATTTAGGTTTGGGAAAACAGAATTCAGTGATAAAATTTCCTAAAATATTTCACCAGTTTCCTTCAGAACCACAGTGAACCAAGACACACAAGCATAAGCCAGAGATGGATATGCTACCTAACCTTTGCTTTTGGATGTCCTTCGGATTATTTCAAATCCTCAATTACTGTATAATTGTTGTCTGAAAATGTGTTGCTCAGTTCCACTATGACATGAAAACAAAGTGCTGGACAGCCTAGGAACACAGTGTTTTCCTTTAAAAAGGAAAGGGAAGGGAAGGGAAGGGAAGGGAAGGGAAGGGAAGGGAAGGGAAGGGAAGAACAAACACAAGAAACTTTGAAAGCAAAAGACTTTCCTTATAAATTAAGTGACATTAAAAAATCAGGTTGCAAATCAATGCACTGTTTACATTTCAGAATCCAAGGTTTCAGTCATTTGCTAAGGGTAAAATTCAAGATACCCTTTAGGTACCTGGATTGCAATCCATGGGCAACCAGATTTAATAGAACAATTCAAAAAAATATATAAAAATCCACACCTAATTTCCTATATATAGCTAAAATGTTTGTAGACAGCTAGCACCCCTTGGTCTGTATATACTAACCTGATGCCAAGGGCATGGTCTTGGGCCATGAGCAGTTCAGGTTGCTCTTTCTTTGTAGCTTCAAGTTCATTCCTCGTATGCTAGAGTGCTTCTGTATTGCTGGAGCTTGTCACCTTAACATCTACTTCCATTTTAGAATTCAAAAGCTAAGTATTCTTGCACCAAAGTACCCTGAAGAATTCAATTTGTTAGATATGATCTTAGTCATGCCTCAAGTGCTTACAGAAAGTCTGGAGTGCTTTCCAAATTGCAAACGTAGAGCCACTGTTTACATATTGTCATAGCTGTTAAAACAGTAGCTGATATAAAGAGTTTGAGTTAATTCTATCTCAGCTGGAGGCAAATGAAACTCAACCATTCTACATCAAGGAAAATTCTTAGAACAGCAATCCTGTAAGTGAAGACTGTTCTCTAAAGGGTTCATTTAAAGATTGAGAATATGTCACATAGAAGGCGAAGCAGTTTGTCCATGGATTAATTTAGACTTCCAAAAACACATTGTTCAAGAACTCCTAGAGATCAGTCACATTTAATGCTCCCAGTCGCATTTGTCCTGATTCTCAGGTAGCCAAAACCTTGTAAAATAATCTTTATTTTCTCTTTGATGTTTTGATCTAACTTACACTAATTATTGCAGTCTTCTCAATGGCAGTTGTAGCAGGTACAGAACTGCACTAAAGCCTCCAGTATATACTAGAATTTGAACCTATGGCTTTATTTTAAAAATATACACCTAACTTTCAGGACTGCCTGTGGTAATGCTTTCCATATTTGTCCAAACTGATTTTGACACAGCTCTGGTGTAGGCCAGTGGAAATTTTTATAACTATTCAAGAAGTGTGTTTTGACTGCTGTTAGAGACACTACTTACACAGCAGATAATATTGGCTCCCCCAGAGGGAATTAAAAGATTCTGAAGTTCTTGCAACTATTTAGATGTAGATAATATAATTGGTTTGAAACTACATTTGGACTTTGACTTTCACATTTGTAGTCTTCCAGGTAAGTGCTTTCTCATCCTATTAGGCTACATTATGAGGCAGACTGTCCTCCCCTTCTCCCTCTTCATCCCCACACCTTTCCTTTCTGCAGATACACTGTTCTCCATATTATGCTGTTGATTTACTCCGTCTAGTGGTAATGCAATCCTTTTTCTGTGGTGTGACATCACTGAGCTATATGTGCAATGCCTTTCATAGTGGAATTGTAGCATGTACATCTGGTGTCACAAAAAATAAGGCACTGTCAAGGAGAGAGCTATATTTTCACATAGTGATTTATCTGGCAATTTATTCCTTGGGCAATCAAGCCTTTGATTGGCATGATGAAAACAAAGGTAGTAAAAGCTAGGATTTATAGACACCAGGAGACAGACAATAAAACTATGATGCTTATGTTCTCAACTACTCTTACCGTGAGCCTCAGCAGTACATCATACTTCCAATTACCTGTGGCAGTTTTCATACCTCAACAACTGCCACCAAAAAAGGAGAGAAGTCAGCAGTAGGTCCTTATTATAGGAGTGCTGGATGGCAGACTTTGCTTTTAGTCCCCATGGACTCAATGTGCATTGAGGCAGAAGATTTGAGATAATTTTGAAGCAAATCTGGGAGGTGATGAGCAAGGGATTTGCAATATTGAAGCTGTTAATCCACTTTGCCCAGTGCTCACAAATGTGAAATATTGAAGGCAGAGAGAAATTCCACTCCCTTCCTTCCTCTCCCAGTCTCCATGCATGTAAGCTTGGCCATATTTTCCTATTTTGCTTCAGCGCTCTGAGGAAAAACGTGCATTGTTAACCACGTTTGCAGAATGCTGTTGTGCCTACTATACATGTGTACTGGGAGAATCTGTAGGGTGTATCTTGCATTTGTTTTTTTATTGCATTTTGAGTTGTTATTCTGTCTTTGACGGTTATGCACTCGTAGTTCACAAACCAGCTCCCTCCCCCCCCCTCCCCAGTCTCTCTATGTAGTTTTGGAATCAGCTTAGCTCTAGGTATTCTCTAATGGCAAGATTTACCCCAAGCCAGGCTTTTTGCTAACATAAATATGCAAAATCTCCTTAAAGTCGGTGAAGCTGTGCCCATTACAACAGCAGAGGATTTGGCATTCTGTGCCCATTTTGCATATTCTTGCAGGTGAAATGCAAAAGCAGAGTATTTGCTGCAGGAGTTATCTCTGACTTTTCCAAAACCACGCCAGGATCTAATTCCCTGTATAGCATACAGCAACCAGTGACACAGAGAAGTATCTAATTGGTAACCTTGAGAAAATGGTCTTCAAAACCTATGTCCAGTCTTCTTACTTGGACAGAAGCAAAACAGAAAATGCATTCTTTTTTTTCTACATAAATATGTGACTGCTGGAGAAACCATCTACTGTCTTAGAATGATCTGCCAGTGATGGAGGCAGTCAAAGGAGGAAGCTGATTAAAGGAAAATCTATTTCAGGAGTCTGTTTGTTTGTACTCTTCCTTGACTGTGGTATTTGAGCAGATCTTTCATAAGCATAGCTGCAGTGTTAGTAGTGAGAGGCAAAAAGGAATGAAGAGGTGTGTCCTAAGATTTTTTTTTTTTAATGAGTTAAGATGAAATTATTCCATTTCACAATAAAGAGTATACACAGAATTGAGAGCAGAGGAACTGTGGGTTGATGTGACCACCACTTGTCATTTTAAATGTCTGCAAGACCTCAATGAATTCCTTTTATGTACACAGAAATTTGGAGCCATAATAATCCTCATCTCAGGTGTTGATGCACACAAGGCAGGTGTAGGTGAAGGACTTTCGCTAGTGAATATTCTGAAGAAGTTTCAGCATCTGAAGGGAAAAGGAGGAAATCCTGGAAAAGAATTAATGGAACTGAAGGGAATGGTTATAGAAATACTAGTCATGTGGCCCAAAGAAAAATAATTTAAGAGATCTCAAGAGCAAAATATTAAAGAGGCTTCAGACTGGGAGAAGTCTTCTGGCTTTTGTTTCATCCATAGCATGAAAGCAAAACATTTTTACTTTGTTTTGTAGGCAGATGACACTGCTAACTGATTCTTTCACCAATCTTCCTACCTATAGTACCCTATGCTTTGGCATGATGAAGTAATTAACAGTTTTTAAATTAAATCTGTGGTTACATAAATCATGGGAAAAAAGTGATATGGTTATGATAATAAGTAGAAACACAGCGGAACACAAAAGGTAAAAACAGTTCTTCATTTTTAATTTGAATTGCTTGAAATAAATCTGCCAGAAGCATTACCAGCATCCACACCTTCCTTGCAGAAGGTTTCTGTTTGGGGGCAGCCCAAGGGCAGCCAGCTCATTGAGGTTTTACATCTCAGCTGGTTTTGTGCATGTGTAACATGGAGTGAATCAGGTGAGTGTGGCATTGTGAAAGCAGTGGGAAAACTGGAACAAAAATTTTGCTGGAATTAGTGGCAAACCATTTCTTCCTTTGACTGAAAAGCAAAGTACTTGTTGAAAGGTATGTCTCTTTCTGGATACAGAACTTGCTTTTGTATTAAACTACCAGTTCTCATGCTGAATTTCAGTGGCCATCACATCTACGTGACAATACAAAGCTGTGTGGCTGTGACACTGATTTCACTGATCTCTCTGCTCTAGAGAGCAAGCTGAGTAGAGGGTATGGCTGACTCTCTGCATGATTTGCTTGAGGGCAGCACTAATGAGAAACCCCTAATGTGAAATAAAAAGGGCTTATAACTGGGGGGAAAAAAATTCAATGAATGTTTAAAAAGGAAGATTCAGCTCAGCTGCTCCCACAGGAAGTTTGCTGACCAGCTTTATTCTTTTTGATATGGCTACAGATCAGCAGTTCACACTCTGTATTACAGACCTTTTTTCTAAAGCTTGCCAGCTCCACTTTCCAAACACTAGCAGCACGTTCTTGCTCTATATGGGCAGGCACTTGCTGAATTTGTGAGATCAGAGGCTGGGTAGCAAGAGAGTATTTTTCTGTGAATCAGGAGTGTAAAGAAGTGAGTGTACTCTAACAAACAGTCAGAGGAAATAAGTTTCAACATTGTGTATCAGCAGACTCGGATGCAGTGTGATATCTTTTAGAATCAAATAGGAGTCTTCAGTCTCTAAAGCAACACTGCTCTCTTATTACTAAGTAGTTTCTGTAAAATTATGTGTAAATAGATAAGGTATTTTTATATCCTGCCTTCTCAAGTGACCTGATTCAGAGCTCTCAGTAAGAGAAACCACAGAAAAGCATAGCAGGGTCAGAGCAAAGAGCTGTTCTTCTGCCTCCTTCTATACAGACTGTTCAAGCTGTCTGCACTACACTTTGATATCAGTTTTAATATCTTTCAATAGCAAAATAAGAAATATGTTTTCCTTTAGATTACTGAGATCTGATAACTTGTGTGATCTGATAACTTTGACTGAAATCAGGTCACTCATTAATTTAGCATAATGACAGGGTGTTTGCAGTACCTTTTGAATAAGCAATTAAAAAGAAGGAAAATACAGAAGACTGTTCCTAAGGAAATATTGGTAAATGACTGACCTTTATTTACTGTGAATGAAATTCTAGCTAAACATAGTTTATCTTTGTTAATATTGAGGCTTCATAGTCAGAAAAATGGCAATTAGGTATAATGTGTTTTATTGGCTGCAATAATTAGTAGCAGACAAATGAAAAACAAACAAAGAATTCAAGAAAGCCTTATCACACATCAGGCAATCCATGATGGCACATCTTCTGTCTGGAGAATGTATGTGCATTTTTTCTTTTACTAGACAGGTATGTCTGAGGGAAAAAGAAAGGCAGAGTGAATTTAGCCTGGGAGAAGTGAAATGTAAGGCAATAGTTAGCAATATACCCTATGTTATCTTAATGCTCACATTGTGGTAAGGTATCCACCCCATTGTTTCTTTCTACCCCTTTGTTAAATTCAAGTGTAAACTGGGCACGATTCAAGAACTATGTGGTGTCAGTGGGTGTTACCTGCATTCATTGTTTATATCTACTGATGCTGCAGTACTGCAAATAGCATTTTGTGGGTCAGACCTTGGACTGCTGGCTGCAAAGCAATGTTTTCCAGCTGATGTCAGCATTGCCGGTTTATGACAGGTTCTGTTCATGCTTCTCTTGAAGTTAGTGCTTAAAAGAGACAATTTCACATACTTGAAAGCATAGGTGTGTTTAAATATTTATGGAATGAGATGAATTTTAAAAATCTTCCTCAAAAAGACTCGTAGTGAGAATTTGCATGTTGAAGTACACATGCTGTGGGTAGAGACAGTATTTAAAACTGGTTGTTGAAATCATAATAGCTTCCTAATTTATTTCTCATAGCCACAAGAAAATGCTCTTTTTGTATGCTGAGCCCAGGGTAGATAAAGCAGAGCAGACCAGAGCTTCTGTCCCACAGTGAACATACAGTGCCATGGTCCCGTTTGTAAAGGTGGACAAGGACTGTATTTCAGACAGTAGGGGTTAAAAATATCCACACAGTCATTCTGTGTCTCTTGAGATATGGTAGTTAATGGCTGAAAATTGACATCTTCATATTCTTGAATCAGTTCTTAAAAGCTGTTTGTGTAACTCACTGGACCTCCTGACTTTGCAAAATCAAGTGGTGGGTTCAGTGATGGCTGAGATTCACTCGGACAGCTTTGCACAAAATAGAAGTGGAAAGCTGTTTGCAGACAGTAGCTTTTCAATAGGAGCTAGTAACTGGTAGTGGATGGGTGATAAGCTGTTTCTGAAATACCTCTATGTTAACTGTGGTATATGCCTCTCTGCTTTGTCTCAGGCATGGTCAGTCATCTCCAAGGCAGTACGTGTATGTGTATGTGTATGTGTATGTGTATGTGTGGAGCAGAGCTTGCTCAGAGGCTGGAAATGATAGCAGACTGTGCAGTAACTCTGGCTGCCGGTACTTCACTTGAGTCCAGCTCTGAATTTAGCATTAGGATGTCTCTTTCTCTTCTCTAGTACAAAGTTAACTGAGCTGTTATAACTCTCTGGTGACACAGTGGAAGCCACTTGCACTGGGCCAGGTAGAAGCGACTCTTACTGGTAGCAGATTCTGGTCTCCTCCACCTGGCTTTAATGCAAACTAGCAGTAAGTTAAGCTCACCTGTTCAGCACTGCAGTGGATGGAAATGAGATAGACACATACCTTCAGGGATAGGTATAAGGCAACATCAGGAGACACTGCTTCACACCTTCCCTCCACCTTTAGCAGATGTGTGCTAGTGCAGATAACAAAAAGCATGTGTGCAGGTGTGATGACATGATTGAGAACAGAGGTGTTCAGTTGGATTCACATCCCAAAATTTACGCTGAAGAGAGAGCATCCCTCAGGCGTGTTATCTGTTGCTGGTATGTGTTAGGACTGTGCTGACCAAGTTCAGAAATCCACAATGCTTGATAAAAGTACAGAGAATGCTGTCTATACAGTAGTGATGTCTGTGTTGGCTAGCTATGGCCTGTCTCTCCTCCCAGTGACTTCACCCATAACACATGCCAGGATGTAATGCCCACACCTGGTAGTCCTGCCCCTGGAGGTGCTCCCAGCAGCACAGCTTCTGATGTTGGTCCTTTCAGTCCTGCAGTTTGGGCTCTTGTCAGACCTGGGCAGTAGACTGGAAGAACTGCTCACATGGGTGCACCATAGTGACTCAATCTCTCTCTGTGTGTGATTAAGTGCACAGCTATCATCTGGTGGAGAACAGTGGCCACCAAGAGGACTACAGTTGTTGTGGCTGTCAGAAAAACTCAGTTGGCCACTGTTTCGTTCCCCGGTCTGTCTGGAAAAGAGCCCTCAGGGAGAGAGAAACAAGGTCACAACAGGAAAGCATCCCAATAGGCTGCAAACTGTCTAGGAAAAAAAACTTCAGGTGTTGAAGTCATGTTTCCCAAGTGCGCTTTTAAAAAACACGTTACTGAGTGTTAGGTCAGTTTTATCCTGTATATATTATAGGCTCTAGAGTGGCAGAGCAGATATTCTGTAAAAACAAAGGCGCTTGCACCAGTTCTTCTGGGCTTTCAGCCCCTGTGCCTTTCTGTGTTGTGCCTGTAAAGGACTGCATTTTGAGGACTGGTGTAGACGGTTTTCACTATAAAGAGGCTTTGTCATGCATTTTAAATTATTAGCTCTCATTTTAAATGCAGAACGCTCTTTAAGCATAGTCCTTTCCAATTGGTAATTTTCTTCATCAGTTCTGCTGTTCTTTGGGACTGCATGAACCACCTGAGAGCTGTGTGGCACTGCTGGTGAACTCCTTCTCTTCTAAAGACTGACTGGGGAATCACTGAAAAGAATGCAATTCAACTGCATACTCTTGTTTTTCAAACTTTTTTTTTTTTTTAAGGAAAGCTTTTGAATTTTTGCAAACCCCCTAAATTTAGTATTTATGACATAAGTAGCTCACAGGTAAAGACTGACTGAAATTCAAATCATTCAAAATTATGTTTCTCTTCAGATAACCCCACTAGCAGACAAAGAAGTTGAAAGAGTAATGATCATTATTTGATAATCCTTAGTGTGCTTAGTGACATGTCACTCTGAGAGAACAAAAGAACACATAATAGGCCCAAAGAGAATTTAAAAAAACAAATTATATCATCTAAAATCAAGGTCACAGTATCCAGAAGTGTTTCTGAGAACTACAGTTACAATCTCCCCCATTACTGTTTGATCCAAACCTTTTCATTAGAAAGAAGAAGCAGCTGTATAGATCTAGTTCCCTCTATGTCAAATGGCATTGAATAGTAATGTACCCCATGCACCTCTTTAAATCTCATTCTTAATCAAAAGAATCCTACCTCTTAATTATATATATGCCTTTAGAAAGTGGGACTCATGTTCTTAAATTCAAATATCTTTGAGTGATTCCTACACAGGTCTTTTTGTTCCTTGGTGACATACTGATAGTTCCTAAAATATAATTTCATCTCAAAATCTCAAGGTCCTCTCACAAACATTTGGTGTATTTCTTTTTTAATTGTGGATCCTCTGGGTTTGTTGCTGTGTATCTCTGAAAAGACCAAATTAAAGGTTATTTTTCATAACACTTCTTTGAGAAAGCTCTTACCCAAGTCTGTTGGCAGGAAGACTGAGCTTCCTGCACTGCAGGCAAGGTGTTTATTTTTTTTCCTTCAAAGGCATATGGGACTGTTTTTCTAAGGAGCTAACAGTCCCCACAGGGGACAGATTTTTCGTAAGTATTCTGCGTGCAAAAACCCCTTGATTTATATGGCCAGATTTTGAAAATCCGGCCAACTTGTGTATTATGAACAGTCCTGCTAATTGGACCTGAAACGTCTGAATCAAAGCATATGTCTAGACTGCAGGAAAAGTACGCTCTGTCTCTGTCCCTTAATCACCAGAGGTGAAGACCAGATGGAGAATACTGTGGCTCTCTTTTGGCCCAGCTTTCCTTCCCATACATTTGGAATGTGCATCTGAATCAAAGAGCAATGCAGTTCAATTGTGTCTTAAAACAGCTAGCAACATCTCTCCTGAATCAGTGGAATAGTTAGAATATTGTCTTATCATCTGCCTGTTGGATGACACAAGGACTTTTATACATTTTCTATCCAGTAGAAAGTGCCATTCTTAAATAAGTAACCCTGTTATTGTCTTCTGAAATCTATCCTACAGTTTAAAGGCAAAATGTTAGCAGTTGATTTGTTGTTTTTTCTTCTCTATCTTTACAGCTCCTAGATTGTTTTGTCATCCCAGTGGTGATACTGCTCTCCTGGTTCTTCTTGCTGGTACGATACAAGGCAGTACATTTCATTGGGATCGTGGTCTGCATTCTGGGCATGGGCTGCATGGCAGGAGCAGATGTCCTCGTTGGGAGACAGCAAGGAGCAGGTGAGTAAGGAATAGTGTCTAGTACTATGAAGTTCTGATCACAGAAACTGTAATGAGAACATTTCAGTTTGGGGCATGGAAAATTGGAAGTTGGCAGGAAATCCTGTGTCTTCATGTATCCAAAGCACTGCACCATTCAAGGGTGCTTCATTGTCAGGAGGGACAGAGAACAAAAATGGATCAACAGTTAAAATTCATCACTTCTGCAAATGGCCTTGCTCTGTGCATGCAATGCGTGTCATCTTTTATACAGAGGAACAAACTAAATGCTTGTAGTTTCGTTCTGCTTAGGGCTAGCAGATCTCAGTTGCTTCCTTTCCAAATTGGCTACATCTTTGAGTATACTGTCTCTCCTGTCCACTATGTACTGCTGCTTAACTTTGCTCCTTTTTTGAACAGAGACAAGGTCACTTGTTAGGTACTAGAAGACACCAGACCTACATACTAACTATACTAACTGAGTTATAACACAGTCTCAAAGTAAAGATTTGGGATTTGCATGCCTAACTGTTGAGAAGTACCTTCTTGTGCATAAAATGTTCTTTTTCATGTGCAGCATCATACGAATAATGTGTGCATAGCTATTAATGTAGACTAGACAGAGTTAGATTTCATCGATGAACTTCCTCTGTCTCATTGATTTTTCTAGCGCCAACACAAATGATGTGGGAAGGCTGGAAATTCTTTTCAAAGGCTGTCAATTAGGCACAGTTTTCATTCTTAATTAAAAGCACAGAATTGTGAGCTGAACATAATACATTGGGATTTAAAATTCTCTCTGAATACAAATGCAAGCACTCTAAGATCTGCATTTGCCAAATGCAAGTGAACAAAACAGGGAAGTTTGGGAATGTACTCACTACATCTCCCTGTCCCTTTTTATCTCTGTCCTGAAGACTTTTAGCTCATTGCTCTCCTCCAGAAATAGCTCTGCCCTACCTATAAAGGAAAGAATATATTCTGTACTGTGGAGTCAGGCAGCCAAGGTTGCGTTAGCAATGTCTGATTTTGGAGGAACTGGGATTTCAGCCCTGGGTTCTGGGAGAAACATCGTGTATCCCTATAATCTGGAGCATAACATGCTTGGGCCTGTGAGTTGTGGTTCAGCAGGAGCATGCAGGGCGTTGGACATCAGAACAAAAGGCTGAAAAACACAGACACTTTGCAGTCTACCCCCAATAATCAGATATTATTTGCTATATTAGTTACTAAAGCATGGATATAGCTGCTAGGAAATATATCCATAAAAAGAATATCTGTTAACGTACACTGTTGCCTTTTAATTTGGACCTGCACATGAAAGACTGTGTGCTTGTTTCTACACAGAGAGAAGACAAAGACCAGAGCCACACATGATAGGGTTTGCAGCTTCTTAAAATGGCAAAATGAAATGTATTGAAATGTAGGAATATGTTTCCACATTCTCTTTAACAGAACAGAGTTGTTGTGACTGAGTTGGGGTAGAACTATGACTTAAAAATCTGCAAATTAAAATGAATATTGGCAGCAAAACAGAAGATTTCAAGAAACTTTACATTAAAGAGTTCCAAGCCATTTATAGCTTATTTCTTGGGACTGCACAAACAAAATAAAGGAATTCATCAAAAGCAATGAATCTGTATTTGCCCTCAGTAAACTCCTTTGTTATTTCTGTATTTTAGGGGACAAGAACAGTTGACTCTTGTTTGCCACAGTCTGTGAAATCAGTGAATTTTGAGGCTCACACTCTTTGAGTGTCAGTGAGGTCTGGGAAGAGCCATCACAAGCTGCTGTTTGGGGCCATCTTATGTCTATGAAAATGTTCGATCTGAGTTGTGGTGTTTGACTTGTGCATGCAAAGGATGATATTTTTGTATCAGCAGTTCAGCAGAGACAAACTCTAAGGTCTCAGCAGTTTCAGCAGTACTTCTCCAAAGTGCTAGTGAGCGGTTGTAATAAATACCCCATGAGTGAGCTCAGTGAGGGATGATTAGATCCACTGTGGAACATCAAATGCATCAAGGGTAAGGTTTTCCAAAGTGCTGATGCTTATTTTAAATTAAGGGCATCTGCCATCTTCCGTGGCTGAATGCAAAAAGGAAAATAAGTGCCAGATCTTAAAAAGAAATTGACAAATATGAACATGCTGTTAGTTAAAGTATATGCAAAACAGAATTCAGTGTGAGACTGAATCTAGTAATGTTTACACAGAGACCACATCTCTGAGTCAAATAATACTGGAGACTAGTCAAGTATTAGTAGGAGTGTTTTGATTATTTTCTCTGTTCCTAATTGTCCCTAAACAACTTTTCCGGTGCTTTTAGCTAATTTTGGAGACATTAGGGGAAATCATTCTTGATCAATCCAGTAGCCTTGTATGATGCCATGACCAGCTGGGTAGATAAGGGGGGAACAGTGGAGGTGGTGTACCTTTACTTCAGCAAGGTGTTTGACACTGTCTTCCACAACATCCTCATAGGTAAGCTTAGGAAGTGTGGGATAGATGAGTGGACATTGAGAACTGGCTGACTGGCAGAACTCAGAGGGTCATGATCAGTGGTGCAGAGTCTAGTTGGAGGCCTTTAGCTAGATGTGTTCCCCAGGGGTTGGTGCTGGGACTGGTATTGTTCAACATCTTCATCAATAAAGAGATAGAATGCACCCTCATTAAGTTTGCCATGAAACCAAGCTGGTAGGAGTGGCTGACACACCAACACACCATGGTGCTGCCACTCAGCAAGACCTGGACAGGCTGGAGAGTTGAGTGAAAAGAGACCTGCTGAGGTTCAACCAGGCAAGTGTAAAGACCTACACCTGGGGAGGGATAATCTCAAGCATTGGTTATAGGTTAGGAGCTGAACCACTGGAAAGGAGCTCTGTGAATAAGGACCTGAGTGTACTGGTGAACTACAGGTTGTCTATGAGCCAGCAGTGTGCCCTTGTGGCCAAGAAGGCTGATGATATGCTGGGGTACATTAAAAAGAGTGTGGTCAGCAGGTTGAGGGAGGTACTGTGTCCAGTTCTGGGCTCCTTAGTTCATGAATAACGGGGAACTACTAGATAGAGTCCAGCAGAGGGCTACAGAGATGATGAGGGGCCTGGAGCATCTCCCTTGTGAGGAAAGGCTGAGAATCCTGGGGCTGTTCAGCCTGGAGAAGAATGAGGGAAGATTATCAATGCTTATAAATATCTAAAGGGCAGGTGTGAAGTGGTTGGGGCTGGCCTTCTTTCAACAGTGCCCAGTGACAGAACAAGGGGCAATGAGCACAAACTGGAACATTAGAAGTTCCACATGAACATGAGGAGAACTTTCTTTACTGTGAAGGTGACTGAACTCTGGCACAGGTTGCCCAGAGGAGCTGTGAAGTCTGGAGATACTCAAAACCCACCTGGATGCTTTCCTGTGCTTTAGGGAACCTGCTTTAACAGGGGATTGAGACTTGATGACCTCCAGAGGTACATTCCAAACCCTATGCTTCTGTGATTCTGAGGCAAGATACAGGATTATTGAACTCTTTTTCTACCTTTTTATGACTATTGTCATTTTCATAAATTCCTTCTCACTGGGAAGTCCAGAACTATAAACTGGAATGAAAATTGAAGGTTTGAAGGACTCCACAAAGGAAAATTTCAGAAAGATCATTTTGAACGAAGAAAAATGTTTTGCTTCCATTTCTATTCATTGCAGTGTGTATTTTGCTAATCAAGAAATGAACTGAAGTATTTCAGAAGAAAACAAAGTTTCTTTCAGAAGAAATGTTGTCTAATATTTCAGCATTTCTACTGAACCTTATCAAAGGAATTTCCATTATAGCCAGTCTTTCTGATTTTCTTTGGTTCTGCAGCAATGTCTGACAGCTTTGTGAAGCTGTAACTCTAGTAGAAATCGTTCAGTAAGCCTTATGTGCAGAGGGAATTGCATGCATCAGGCTGCAAAAACAGGGCCTCGGTTTTCAAGCTGGAACTTAATTTTGATCAAATATCTCTGCAGCTCCCTCTGGCCCGAAGTAATAAAAGAACCTGAGACTTAAAAAGATTTCAAACATTCTTTGATAATATGGTGTTTTAGTAGTTATATACACCTTAAAGTACTGAAAATATATTTCTCTGTTCATTTTATGAATTAGGTACTGCTATGTTAATTTACCTCCTTTTATAAAACCTCTATTATCATCACCCTGTCTACACCTTCCTTCTCTCTTTATTGTCAAACAATTTCATGTGAGAATGAGGTCAGTATTGGGGTTGTAATGATTTCTTCATTCATTTCACAGGTACATAGAATTTTTTGTTTGTTTCCCATCTAAATACCAGACATGGTTTTGCTTAGATTTCTAGATGAGATGCAAACTATTCTATTCCATCTGGAAAAATAAAAGTTAAAATAATAAAATTAAATGAACTAATCACTGAAGAGTTCTGTAGTTTTTATAACTTTTTCTTTACATTCAGATTTTCTTATTCGCAGCAAAGATAAAATTCTCACTTCACTTCTGCTAGATTTTGTTGTGATAATTGGATGAAAACTGTTACGATGACAAAGCATTTGCATTCATCTTATTGATCCAGATAAGGGCTACTTTGCGACTGAGTATTCATATCTACAGGGCAGAACTTACAGCAGTTCTAGACAAAAGGTTGTTTTGACGTGTTCTGTTTTTTCTGGTTTATTCCTAGGTGAAAATAAACTGATAGGGGATCTCTTAGTATTGGGTGGAGCAACACTATACGGCATATCGAACGTTTGTGAAGAGTATATTGTCCGAAATCTGAGTCGAGTGGAGTTCCTGGGCATGATTGGACTCTTTGGCTCCTTCTTCAGTGGAATTCAGCTGTAAGTGAGCAGGTTTGAACTCCAAGATCATTCAAATAAGTATAGCTCTGGCCTCCTTTGAGGTACTGGGCCCTACTCTTCAAAGGTAGCCATTTCCTGTGTAGAGTAGGTATCTGCAGATTTGGGAATTTGCATTGTTTTTAATATCTGAAATAGCTGGATTTGAGTACAAATCCAGCTACATAAATGCATAGCTAAGTACTTTAATTCAAGAACTGTTTTTTCTTATGAAAGTCCCATGAGGAGGGAGAAGACACATCCTTTATTGCTTGAAGACAGGTAAATATTTCACATATTGTTCTGGTCTGTGAACAAGAAACTCTCTACAGCCCTCTACAGTTCTGTTTCATACTTTTTAGTTAGGTTGAAAAACACATGCAGTCAGAAGAGATTTTACTGATTGATTTGTTTTGTGTAATTAAGAATGAAATGGCAGAAATAATGAAAATATCCTTAAGAAATTGGCCTTTTCACTTTAAAATACTTAGTTCTCAGAAGACTGTCACATGGATTTTAGGAGTCATATCCACGTGTACTTAATGAGCAGGTACCTCACTTCCAATATTGCAACACTGTGCCTAATAAGACTGTATTAAAAGTCACTATGCAAGATCGACACATTTACAGAGATCTGTCTCTGGTACTTGTCATACACAACAGCTTTCGATTATCAGCCAAAACCAAGTTATTTGCCTGCACATCTGAGCTACTCAGCTTTAAGAACTGAGAGTCATCAAAGAAATGGCCCATTGATTCCTACTTAATTAGTTCTGTTACTTTAGACAGAATGCTTATTATATTTATGTGGAATCTGAAAACATGACTTAAAATGATTTTTATAATATACAAGAGCATGTAAATGTGTCTAACATCTTTGGCTAAGGCATTTTTGTACCTAAATCGTTCACGGTATGTAGGTACTGGCTTGTTCTAAAGTTATCAAGCAGTGCTCTTGTCTTGCTGTGCATTTAAACAGTAATATACAGGTCTCATATTCCTAAATTTAATTATAGTACCATTTCCACCCTCCTTGAAGGTAGTCACAATTGAGAGTCTATAATTTATTTCTCTGAGAAGAAGAATCTGGTGCTGGCACAAGGTATCTTCATATACAGAGAACTCAACAGGAAAGAAACTCCAAAAGCCATTTCTTTGCTGAAAGCTTTAAGGAAGTTTCCTGGGGGAAGGAATATCTCAGAAATAAGGCTTTACCAGCATGCTGGGAAAAGCACTGGTCAAAGTTTGGTTGGCATTCACAAAGCAGGGATTGGTCTGAAATTGTTTCTGCAGTGGCTCTCTTATAAATTGCTTCTTTCAACTTGCTGGCTAGACTCTTACTAACACAGCTGGTCTTCTCTGCTACACCAACACATTGCTGGCTCCTGTGCACCAGGACTCCAAGTTTGATTTTTACAGTGTAGCTTCTTGTCCAGTCAGCTCCCAGCTTGTACTGTTGCATGGGAATATTTCATCTTAGATGTAGGAGTTCGTGTTTGCTTTTCTTGAACTTCATCAGATTTCTGCCAGCCCATTTATCCAACCTGTTAAATCTTTCTGAATGGCAGCGTATCTGCTGCTCCCCCCATGGGATGTCCTCTGTGAACTTGGTAAGTGTGCATTCCATCCAGTCTTCTAGATTGAAGATGTTAAACATCAATCAATTATCAGAAGTACTCAATCTGCTGATCACTACTTTATGAACACAGTTTTCCATTGATCCTCGTGGATAGTCCACCTGTACCTGTGGATAGTCCATATATTTTCAATTTCTAAGGATTTTTTGGGAAATCATGTTGAAAGCTAAAGTCAAGGTAGATTACACTCCATCCTCTCATCCATTCCTTTTCCATTATCTATGGAACCAATCATCTCATCATAAAAGGCAGTAGGTTTACTTCTGAAAAATCTGTGCTGGCTGTTCCTAATCATCTCTTCATTGTTAATTTCCTGTATATGGAACAGTTACTCTGTTATTCCTGAAGTCTAGAGTAAGGTTGACTAGGCAGTAGTTCTTGCCCTTTTTGAAAATGGATGTTGCTTTTGTCTCTTTTTCAATCCTCAGGGAACTCCTCTGATCACAACATCCTTTCAAAATTCATTGTGGTTCTATTCTCCAATGAATCAGGCATCACTAAATGAAGCCCTCTGGCAAAGTTGCTCTTACTCCTCTTTGTTTCACAGATCATAATGAAGTACATATCACAGCATATCGGTTTGTACTTCTTTTGTATTGGATATGCAATGGTATGAAAGCAATGTTCGCGTATTTAAATAACATCAAAATTTGCTTGCTATAGCAAGACACTGCAGTTTGTATTTATGGTATTCTTCAGGAATCGCTGATAAAAGAGACATATGCCTTCTGCATGCAAAGACACTTTTAATTTAGTTACTCTGCAGACAAAATAATCTCATTATTCTGTCCACAGTGTTAAATTTGCCACATATCAGAGGTAAGCAAATTAGAATTTCCAGGATGCAACTCTCTAGATCATATTAATCTGGAAGGCACTGAGTTCTGTAGTTTTACTGTTAGACTTGGTCACCTACATACCGCTTTTTGTACTATTATCTCTTTTTACAGTCTATGTAATTTCACGTTTTATGCTTGATTAAAATAGTTCCCAGACTACTGTGCAGAGTTCCATACATCTGTAAATCACAGATCAGAAACGTCTGCTGGCAGAGTAGGCTTCCTGATTTCCAAGGGTCTTTTTCCATGGATTGGGAAGAACAGGCTTTTTGCCACTTGAGAATTTTCTGAGTCTGGGATCTTGATGTTAATGTAAAATAAGACCTACGAGATGTTGAAAATAGACTTTTGCAGCTTGCCCATCCTTTGTTTTGTTTCCTGACTTTCATTGCCGTGACTATTTGCTCTGTCTCAGCATGTAACAAATTACAGCACTCTCCTCAAACCCAGCCTGTGATATCTGCCACCTCATGTCAGTGATTTACTCAGCTCTCACTGCAGAGCCACTCTGAAGGGTGAATAACTCAGGCAGATACATTATTAATCATTAAAGTTCAAAAGCTTTCAGAATATTAAGAAGACAAGAGGACTGAGCATGTAGGGGGATGGGCACTTTGGAACAGGTATTCAGAGAGCTGGAAATAAACCAGTGCAAATTGTATGTTATCACGTCTTATTACTGCCCTGAAGATCTTTCAAACACCTAGGAACAGGGTGGATTAGCAAATTCTGATTGCATTTGGTTCCTACAGAGACTTTTTGTTATAAGGTTGTTTATGTTGTTTTGTCCAGCATTTGAATTGAATGAGTAGAAGTAATTTAACTTCTGTTCCCTTTCATCAGATTTTGCCTTCTCTTCTCTTGCAGTGCAATCATGGAACACAAAGAGCTGCTGAAAGTTCCCTGGGACTGGCAAATAGGTAAGAAAACTCTTTACCTCAGTGAAGATAGTTGCTGAAGGAGGCATGGAGACAACCGATTTTTGGAGAAGCAGGCACACGGAAGCCAATGTTTGTGATTTTTCCACTGATGTCTGCCGAAGGTTGAAGCACATGCCTCGTAACCATTCTCAAATGATTTGTTCCCTGAATGATATATTGTTCTTTCCTTGCACCTTTAGGTTAAGCGATGGAGAAGTGCTTATGAATAAGATAATTATTCACATAACTGTGAAGTACAATAGTAATGGTGTTCTATTCTGAGATTCAGTGCAACACTGAGACAAATAAATGAGGTAGTCACAAAGAGCCAGACCTTTTCAATGAATACCAAAGAAAGAAAATGGGACCTAACAAAAAACTTTAAAAGTTTTTGTAATACATATTATAGCATCTTAAACACATTTCCAAGGGACCATTTCTGTATGCAAGTGGTTAACTGATTTTCAATTAGTCTTGGTGGAATACACTCATGTCTATTAGATATGTTTAAGTAGCATCATGCACAGTGAAGCTCTTACACTGTTTCGCTAGTCAGTGAATTTCATTATCCCATTTCAGTTTGGAAGCTGAGTTTCTGATCTAAGACTCCCTTCTAATTAGTCCAACAACTTACTTGCTTTGAAAGGAAATCAACATTTCAAACATTAGAGTCCCTGTAATCGCTCTTTTAGCATTTACAACAACAGAAGAAATAAAAGAGTGTTAATAATACAGACCAGGGAATTCAAGTTTTGGCAATCCATTGGAAGTAGGTAGTTAGCTAGTCTTACAATGAACATCAAGATAACAGCTCAGAAATGTGCAAAGGCAACTGACTATATGGGAATCCTTGAGAATAGGAGATATAAGTTACAGATTTCACTATTGTTTTCTTTAAACATTCTTCAACATTTCCTCTCATCATCCTATTTAAAAAGCGTGTATCTTTCACAAAATATTCCACATAGAAATTTTGGAGATTTGATGGTTGTGCCGTAAAAATAGATGACATCAATTACAGTGTCTGTGGAGAAATATGCTCAACTGCATCCTGTAAAAGTATTGGCCTTCTTTAAACTGCTGTCATTAGCATAACTGCAGCAGTGTTTGTTTATACTTCATGATAAGGAGATAAGGAACATAGTTAATCTGATACTAATGGAACTAGCAATGGCATCATGAATTTACTTGCTATACATGTAAATGTCATATATCCTTTCTTAGGAGTTCTATTGAATCTCAATATCAGTGGAATGTGCCATTAAAATAAGATTTTGTCTATGATGACATTAAAATGTCATTTAAAGTTAGTCACTAATTATTAGGCATTTCTGCTCTTCAGAAGGAGACCATCTTAGCAAGAGCATCATATATATAAAAATTGTGTTGTTAAATCAATAATTGGAAATTATTTGTGTAGTTAAACACAGATGAGTTTGCAAGAATTATGTCATTTTTTTGTTCTTCTTGACTTCCTACACACCTACTTGTTGTGCTTTCCATTGTATAGACAGATAAAAGACTGTCAAGTAGTTATTGACAAATCCATGTCGGGGTGTTAACAGCATTGTCCTAAGTAGTTATCTACTACAGCATACTCAAACCTGCAGAACAACAGAGTTAAATCATCAGCCTTCTCAATGGTGATGTTAAAGTCACAGCAGGCAACCTAATAAATAACTCAAGGTGGCCTGTTGCCATCTGCCATAATTGTGTCATGAAGAATGTACGAGCAACCTTTCAGTTGATGTAAAATGCAAATGAATTTGCTTTCAACTTCCACTCTAAAACTTCCAAATCTCCTCACTGAGCATCAACCCCCAGTATGTGTCCAGAGTTAAGTGCAGCAAATCCCACCCACAACCGCCTTCATACACATTAATCCTTCAGACCAGGACAGTATCTCAAAGCATGCACTTCTGAATGATGAGTTTATGAGGGCTTAAAACAGCTAAGTTCATGAACAGATCATTGCAAAAGCACCTTCTAACTTTCCAGTTTCCTTCTTTCCCATGCCTGCTCCAGACAGTCAGTCTTGGTGACTCAGTGCCTGGCTAGGCACATGGCATTTGGGTCTTCAGCACTAGTGGTGATTCCCAAGGTTGCCGTTAGCACTGCAGTGGCACTCAAGGAAGCTGAGACTTCAAGCCTTTGACTTAAAACATATTTCTGTTATGAAAACCGGGCTTCTAGAAACACTATCTGAAAATCATACAATGTTACTTCCATCTTGCTTATTGTCACCAATAGATGCTATCTGGTGCATATTGCTTGCATTTTTACACTGTAAGTGAAATCCACTTTACATTTACCACTGATAGGACAAATAAAGTTCAAGAAGTTTTCCACTGGTACTGAAATGCCCTTTGGAAAAGCAACCTATGGAATGCATGTAGGTGCCTGCCAAGGAATATGAACACTAAGACAGCAGTATGAAACTATACTATTAATTGGGAGTGTAACCCTTCAAAACACTTGAATATGTCTGTTAAATCCAGAAGGACTAACGGGCTTGGTGGGCCAGCTGGTGGTTTTCAGACTGTACTTTGAGAATGCTGACTTGGAATCTGTCTTGGTTTCAGCTGAAACAGAGTTATTTTCTTCATAATGTCTGATGTGATGCTATATTTTGGCTTTAGGAGAAGAAAACAGTGTTGATAACACATTGATGTTTTAGCTGTTGCTTAGCAGTACTGTACAGAGCCAAGGACATTTCAGTCTGGCCCAGACTGGCCAAAGAGATAATCCATACTAAGTGGCATCATGTGAAAAAAGCAAAGAACTGAGAGGAGTTGGCTGGGGGTGCAGCCAGTGCTCAGGAACTGACTGTGCGTTGGTCAGCAGGTGGTGAGCAATTGTGTTGTGCATTGTTTGTTTTGTATATATTATTATCATTACTATTATTTCTCTCTTCTTTTTCTGTCTTAGCAAATAGTTTTTATCTCAGCCCATGAGTTCTACTTCTTTTTTTTTTTTTTTTTCTTTCCCCCCTAATTCTCTCCTGGTTCTCTCCTAGTTCTCCACTGGGAGGAGGGGGTATGAGAGTGAATGGCTGTGGTGTTTAGCTGCTTGCTGGGTTAAACCATGACAGAGACCAGAATGTTTTTTTTTGCCTGGCCTGTTCTTGACTTAAGACTGAAAGAAAAGCCAACTTAATGGTTGTCTGCAAACAGTTTCTCATTGATAAAAACTCTGCTCCATTTGATGCAATCTACTACTGCAGAAGAATTCCAGATTTTGCATAAAGCAACTCTGCCATATACAACGTGCACCTTAAAAAATTGCTACCTTTTAATAAAAGCAGCTCTTACCATGGCTATCCACATTCTGAATATAAATGCAAATTTGTTAGCATGCCATAGCAACTGATATATGGACAATGACATTTCCTGACTGCTATATTTGTTTCAGGTTAATGTACACTTCAGTTCAAATGCTTCAGAGGGATTAAAACTATCACAGTTGATTTTGTCCTTTAGATGGCTTTTCTGAAGAATTTTTAACTATGTGGATCCACAAGGAGACACATTATAAGGACTTTGGGTTTTGTTTTATTCTTGTACCTTTATTTTCTACTAATTCCTTTCAGGACTTTGGCAATCAGATTTTCTGCAACATGTAGTCAATAACATGCTCTGAAAAGCTGGCGTGTGTCCAAATTTAGGTTCGTGCATGCACCAGCTGGGAATTCTGCAGCATATATCAGCCTAAGAATTATCATTTGCGTTATAACAGATGAGTGAAGTGTTTGCTGTTTTTTTAACTTCTTATTGATTTATTTGCCTTGGGATTTATCAAGTAATAACTGAAGGGATGAATTCTTTCCCAGTAAGTTATTTAGTTTTTAAAATGAAATTAGATTTTTACTGTAATATATTTTTATTATGTTAGCCTCTAACAATCTAATTGAGTGAGTCACTCTGTAAGCACGTAGCAAGGAACAGTCTCAACACCAGAAAGCTTTATTAAGGAAGACTGACAAAAAGTGGTAGGGAATGGAGGCACCAAACTGTGAAGTGATTTGTCAAGTTTGGTGGCAAAATTGACTTGAGTGCCCTCCTCACATGTTTATCTGTTGGTTCATTAACTACTGTGAAAGTACTTTTGCATACATCTTGTGGGCCAATTCCTAGAAAATGCTGTGTGCTCCCTCCAACTCAGTGGAACTCAGTGGGTGTTGGGGACATTTATTTCTTAAAAGACTAGATTTGATATTTCTGAATACATAATTTCATCTGAATTTATGTTGAATTTGAGATATTTGCTAGCAATGTAAGACACCAATTTAAAACAGCACTGCTGTTATGGGAAGCACAGGGAGAGTACCAAATGTTCAATACTGTATAGATGTGACTTTCACTGGTTTTCGTATATATTTAGAATAATGCTCCTAGTTTACAAATACATACATATATATATGCATTTTAATAATCTGAATCTATATTTTTTTGAAAAAGTATTCTTTTGTAAAAATGGATCCTTCTTCCTTCCAGCATTAGTCATTTCTCCAGGCTGTGAAAGGTCACTCTTCTTGTCTCTCTTCTGCAGGCTTGTTGTATGTCGGCTTTAGTGCCTGTATGTTTGGCCTCTACAGCTTTATGCCAGTGGTCATAAAGAAAACCAGTGCTACTGCTGTCAACCTCTCCCTACTCACAGCTGACCTGTACAGCCTTTTCTGTGGATTATTCCTCTTCCACTACAAGGTATGTGAAAATGAGAGGTGAGTTTGTGTAATAGCTGTATGCCTGTACAAATAGCAGTGCGGAACTATGAAGGTGAGCTGAAGAGCTTCTGCCATTCAGCGTGGAGATGTCTTCATAGTGACCTTTTAGTACCTAAGTGAGGCCTATGAGAAAGTTGGAGAGGGACTTTTTACAAGAGCCTGTATTGATAGGACTGGGGATAATGGCTTTAAACTAAGCAGGTAGATTTAGATTAGACATTAGGAAGAAATTATTTACAATCAGAGTGGCGAGGCTTTGGAACAGGTTGCCCAGAGAAGTTGTGGATGCCCCATTACTGGAAATGTTCAAGGCCAAGTTGGATAGGGCTTTGAGCAGCCTGGTCTAATGGAAAGTGTCCCAGCCCATGACAGTGGGGTTGAACTAAGTCATTCTATGATTCCGTGATTCTGCTGTCCCTCATAGCATCCTTCTGGACAAAATGTTCAGCATACAGCTAGGCAAACGTATCATACAGTTGGCTCATGTGTCAGGCTCAAAAGGTTGAAGTAAATGGGGTTACATCACGCTGGTGGCCAGTCAGTAGTGGAGTTCCACAGAGCTTCATTTTAGAACCATTCCCTTTAATGTTTTCATAAATGACTTGGATGCAGGATTCAAATGTATACTAAGTAAGTTTGTAGACAACGCTAAATTAGGATGAGCTGTTAAATCACTCGAGGTACAGAGACTTTGTTTCATTTCATGATGATTCTGAAATTATGACTCATAACTGTCCATGAATTACACTTTTCTTGCCAGCCAAATCAGTGTCTTGCCTGTTTGAGTTAAAATGTCAAAATGTGCAGCAGATTTGTGTTGAAGTTAAACTTTTATCTCTCAGTTCCTCTAATATTTAAAAGGTTGTTTGGTACAACCACACATTTGGTCTCCATTTGCAAGAAACTGCACTGCATTATTAACGAGCAGCCCTACAGTGGCCATCATATGAAAGTGGTGCCAGGATGCTGGAGGCAACTGCTTCGTACTATCTCATTTGTGTGTAAGAGGGAGGTTACTTGTTAGCTAAAATGGTGGCCAGTGTAATTGTTAGGTAAATGGAAGCCTAAAAATACTGATTACTTAATCAAGCCAAATCAGATTTTGTGATACTAATGGTATCTGTGTGAATTTGAAAGAGACAGAGAAAATTCAAATCTTTGCAGTCCCAAACAAAATTATTTTTCTTTGTTGCTTCTTATTTTCTTCACACAGAAGAAAGGCAAATATAGAAGCTGAAATGCAAATGTTCTCTGCTGCTTTACAGGTCTGCTTCATGGTGATTTGGTTCTGCCCCATACTTTAAATCCAGAATATTCAAAATTAGGTATTGGCTGAGAATTATAAGCCCCTACTAATAATATTTGATAATCATGATAAAATAGGTGATTTTAGTCAAGCATTTCTAAGAAAGATGTTTATACTACACAAAAAAAGACAAATTTAATTCTGAAAATAGTAGTGGTGGTATTTTAACAAAATCAATCTTTTAGAGGGAGAGACTTGAAAGGCAGTATGTTTGGGATGATTTTCTGCACAGCTTTGCTCAAACATGACCAAAAAAAAGTCAATTTTGCAAAAGTAAAACTCCACTCATGGTTTGGGCCAGGAATATCCTTTGCATGAAGAACACCTCCATCTCCTTCACTTTTTTACACTGGTAGATCAACAGAAAGCAGTAGTATCCTCTCTCTCAGCCCCTAATTCTCTAGTCAAAGCAAGCAATAGTCTTTCATTCTTTCCTCGTAGTTTGGGCCATCTGTTCCTCTCTTCTCATATTCAGAGAAAATTCATCCTTCCTGAGTTAGTCCCTTCCACTCATGAAGCAGGAAGGGCCCTGCATCATCATCACCTCATGAAATGCTCTTGTCTCTCAAGTTCTTCAGGAAACATTAGTTCATAAATATTAACATTTTATGTACTTTTTCATTCATGCTTTTCATTTGTTATTTGTATGTAATCTGTATAATTCGTGTGTGTCTACTTTGTTCTTCATTTGTATTTGATCTGTATAACTCGTGTATCTCCTTTGTTCTCTCTAGCTGAAGTGCTGATAAGGACAAGACCTTTGTTAGAACTTGACAGAAAGACCTTTACCTGAAATGTAGTATAAGCTTCCAGAGCTGTCAGTGTTTCCTTTCATGCCCTTCAAATTCACACTGCAGAGAAAAGTTAAAAATAGAGTCTACATTAAGAGAGCATCGAGAGTTAAACTCCACTTAATGATCTGATAACTTCTTTAGTTAATATGTTTTTATCCTTAGACAGATCATCTCTTCCTTTTCTTTCTGATTTAGTATCAGTTATCATATGTGATGTTGTGCACTCAATAACAAAGCCTAATATGTTAAAATTAAACTATCTAAATTTGTTCACCTCCTAAGACCGTGTACTCTTTCTAGTTTTTTATCTTCAAAAAAGCTGTTTCATTCCCAGCCTCGCTGTATGTTGCAGATGCAGAGCTCCTTCTGCTTATTGCTGTGCTGACCAACGCGCAAATTCCCACTTCACTAGAAAGCAAAAGGTTTTATGCTGAATTAGGATCGACTGAGTGGTTTAGTGCCCCTTGCAGAATATGATTTTATGAGGCTTACCAGAAACAGTTACAGTTATTCCCTGTGCTGGTACTTTTATCACCGAACAGGTTTATTGCACCTGTAGCAGTAAATCTATGAAAATCCATGGAAAACACAGGAAATTAGTTCAAGTGGGCTTCAGAGCCTTTGAAACCAAACTGAGGAGATTGCATTTGAAGTATTTTGATCGGTTAGCGTTTTATCTTTTATTATACAGACTTGCAACATCATGGCATACAGGGCAGCTGGCATTTATATCCTTTATCCCATATGCCAATGTCTTTGTATTGCACTGAGCAGTTCTCAGGCCTATGGAAGCTATGGATAAAGTATGTTAACCTGACACAGCTCTGGTGATAAGTTCATTATTCAATATGTTATTTGTTCAAGAACCTATTGTATTTAAACATAATGATTAATGACTTTTAACTTAAGATGGATACTAACTAGATTATAGTGACTCATTCTTAAGGTTATCTGCAGCCCCCAAATTAAAGCACAGTTTTTAGATATTTTTTTAAATCAATAACTGAGTCCAAATATTCCACTGGATGGGAAAAGATATTTGGCCTATTTGGTGGCTGAATATTGGCTAACACAGTAGAGTTTAAACAAACATTTCCTCATCTTCAATCCTTTTTTTTTTTAATTCTCACCATAGTTATATATTTTATGCAATTTTAATGTTCAAAACTTCTCTAGCTGTCTCTTCTCATTTCACCTTCTTCTTAAGCACAATTAAATGATCTCCTGCTTTGGAAAACAAAGGCAATCAGAGCCCTAAAACAAAGGTTTTGTTGTTATTATTATTTCATCCTATACTACCACAGCATCCATCTTCATCTCATGTCTTTCAAGCTCATTTTTTGATTTCTTGGTCTCTGTGAAAATCAGTGGTCCCACCAATACTGAAGTCAGCCTGCAAAAGACTCATTGCCACCAAGCACAGGCAGGAGAAGTGTCCAGTGCCCTCCCAGTGTGCGGAATTAACCTGTGCAGCAGAGCCTAGGGTCTGTTTTGCTGGCTGGGTTTCGCCTGTGCTTAGAGAAAATATGTATAATTGATAGTAAACAGCTTTGAAACCAAACAGGAGGATGCAGTGTGAGATATGCTGTGTATCAGGGTGTCTACTCATAGTGTGAAGGAAATTTAAAATTCTGAGTAACAGAACAGCCCGTGCTTTGTCAGAGGCTGAAATAGCCTTTATTTGTTGGCAATACACTGATACCAGTGCTGTTGGGAAATTCAGGGCCAACTCTCCAGCTATAAGGGATTGGAGCCTTAATGTAACTGTTATTCTTCAGCTTAGAATATGTTAATTTTTGCATTTTATTCTCAGCCTTGGCTTTATTTTAATGTGAATTTTTAGAGTTCATTGTTTTCATTTGCAAGCTTATGTTGTGCTTTAGTCATTCTAAGCAATTCTCATTAAATGATCTAAGCAGCTCATTTTATGTTTTCCACCAACTAGAGCATGCATACTGATTATGCTCTGCACTAGCAGGTCCAGTCACACTGTATTTTATCATTACCTAGCAATCCAGGCAGCATCAGCTGTATTCTGCCTTGGCAAAATCATTCATTATTTTATCCAAGATTTAGCTATAAAAAAAAATCAGAATTTCTGCATATAGTAATAATTTCCAAATGAAAAAAAGCATATATTTCATAATAAGGAAGTCATATATCTCATGAACAGTAAGTGTCAAAGAACTTGGCTACACAATTAAACATGATACTCAAAACATTTCAGCACTAGAAATCTGAAGTGGTGCTGGTTGAAAATTCGTTTATTGATGCATCCAGAAATGGCTTTTTAATGCCAGTTCTAACAGCAGAGCTTCTTTGATGGAAGGGAGCAAATGACAACCTTCCCACTGCAGCTGGAAACAAGCTATAAGGGAGAGTCATAATAGAGAACAGGGGATACAAGTGGGGCACTAGATATCAGTTTCATTTTTTCCTGTATGGGTCCTAAGCAACCATGAGTTGTGGAATTGCGTAGACTTCACTGAGATTTCGGGCCCCATTGGAAATATAGGAGAAGTAGGAGGAAGCCCTTAATTCCGAACTAGGAGCTTCTTTTAAAAGTATCTACTCTACTATCCTGATCCAAGATTGCTGAATGCAGTATGAGGTTTTCTGCTGACTTCAGTGGCCTTTAATTCACTTCCCTAAATAAGGAAAGTCTATCACTCAAAGAATGTTCTCAAAAACGCTTTATAGCTTAATGGCTGTGGAGATAAAGACCATGCTTTGTTGTAACTCAGTATGCTCCATTTTAGCGTATGAACAATTTGAAAGAAGGAGATAGTCATCTGCATCAATAATTATTTTAAAGAAAATCTTCTTTTAAAGAAAAATTCTAAAGGACATTACAATGCTTTCCGACAGCCCTGTTTTCTATTATGATGTGAGTGGATTGGGAGCAGGAGGTAGAAGTACATGGTTTGGGGGATGATTGTTTATTAGTTTTATTTTCACTTGGTGGTTTTACCGTAAACATGAGAGATTTTTCCAAATCATCTGGCAAAGCTGATAAAATACTTCAAATGTTGTTCTCAGTCTTTTTAAACTCTTCTGCAAGTATAAACTGAAGTCAGTAAGAGCCTTTCCTTTGCTTGCACTTGTTAGGGGATTGACACCTGCATATTTTAAACTATGACAGTGATGTTGTTAGTGATGCATCATTATTTCAATCAGAGCAGGCATTGGAGGCCAAGCAACTAGCTTTTACAGCAATACTTCCTCAGTCACATACTTCAGGATATTGTCTGCAATTAAATCAGATGTGCCATCTGCGTGACCCATAAATTCTCTGTTTGAATGGAATTTAATTTCACTGGGCCTTTATTGTGGTGAAGGTTTCTGAGCCTTTGATGATAATGAGGAGAAATCACATTACCAAATGATTGTTTGTGACATTGATAATGTCCACAAACCTAAGCATATATTTGCCTTTCTTATACAGAGTATGAAATTTCTTATAGTAAGACTGTCTCTAAGCATCTCAGGTCCTGTAAGGTTATTCTGTGTGTATGTCTTTCATTTAAGTGGAAGTTTAGAAGCTACTTCTTCACATGCGTTTACATTTATTTGTCTTTCTGGATTCCCTCTTCCAAATTGCAATAGTACAAAGTAGTTCTGGTAGGAAAACTAGGCATCCATACTTGAATAGCTACCTCGAGGTAGAAGGATGTAAGGAGTGTCTCTGGTCACACTTGTACATATATATAGATATAAAGGGTAATATCCGCTTACTCTTTGAGTGTAGAGGATGGCATGAAATAAAAAAGCTCGGAATTAAAATGACACAAGAGAGTAAAAGCTAGAAAGTGAGATTACTCCTATCAAGATATTGCACAATCTGACAGTAGATGCTTAACAGCACAGCACAGCTATGGCAGTGTTCTGAAAACACTGCATCATTAACAGGGATTTTCTTCTTTTTGCAATGTTAAGTTTTGATAGATTCAATAGCTGCAGACCAGAAGTAGTGCAACATGAATATTCACTCTTTTGGACCTATCGAAAAAGAGTGCAAAAGAAGTGGCATTTGTATAGCAAAAGGTGCGATGGAGGCTTCGGTTTTGATATTATTGGTTTGGATATTATTAGTTCATCATAAATTTAATGTTATGTAGGATGTTTTCAGAGCTTATATGCTGGGACGTTTTTTAACTTTTTTGTCTCACGGAAGAAGTCTGTTCAAAACAGAACCAATCAGGAGTTTTCCAGCAAAATGCATTTTTGTTGGAAATACCTAATTATCAAAACAGAAATGCTAAAAGAAAATATATTATTTTCAGTGTGCACACAATAAAACAGCCTGGCATTTCTCAGATGCTGAGTGCTGTTTTGCCTGCTCATCTAATGGGATGAGCAGAACATAGTTTCCAGAATTTTCAGCCACGTATTCTGGGGATGGAAGCTCTCAGTCACAAAAAAGCATGAGTTACACAGCTCATTGATTCTGATCTCAGGTTTGATGTTAGGCAGCCTGCAACCCCAAGGAAAAGCTTTTAAGGTTCCCAGGTTTCTGCCATGAAGACAATCCAGTAGTTGCAGGCAGCAGTTGCCAGTCTCCAGCAAGCACACTTTGTTTTAGAAACAACAGCGTTAGGTGTATTGAAAAAGCTTTGGGTTTTACTTCATCTCAGTTTAAGATTTTTTTTTAATTTTGTTTGCTTACAGAAGCAAGAACTAGTTCAGAATTACAGCAAAGGAAGAGTAAGAATCTGATCTTCCTACCCGTGCATGGGTTTATATTCTTTTACCTTTATAATTTAGATGTTCTTAGTGAATGCCTAGTTAATGGTATTTACTGACATCAGCACTGTTCTGTGCCTTTCTACTCCACAGCTGGCTATCAACCCATTGAATGGTTTCTATTTTTTTTGTATCTGTGGTTAAATGACCATAATGCTTCTTCCCTTCTTCCATTTTCTTCACCCTTGCTTTCATTGTTTGTAACATTTGAATAAAATATTTTTATATCCTCTCTTAAATATTTTGTATCACATGTCCCTAAATACCTTAGGTATTAAAATGTTAAAAGATTTGTTTGCAGTTTCAAAAGAACATCTCAATTCAATGCATTCATATCTTTTCTTAGTACCTGCATATGGAAGGTAAACCAGTAAATTTTCTTCTGTATTAAAGTTTAAAGGCTAGTTGAGACCCATGTGATCTTTAAATAGAGCAAATTTCAGAATGAAGTAGGAAATAGTTTATACTTGACAATCCAGCCAGTCAGGGAGAAAAAACATTACTACATGACTGAGTTCTGCCTTCAGTAAGATTAGATAGGAAAGTGCCTAATGGATGTTGACTACTCAAAATACATTAAATGAAAACAAAGTTTGAGTGTTAACCATAGTAAATAAATATATAAAACCAACCTATCCACAAACAGTTCCCAGAGAAAGAAAATAGCCAGTGTATCTCTGCAATCTACTGAAATTGATGGTCAGGCTTGCTTGCAATGAGCTGTTAAGGTACTCTGACCTATAAGGCACTGGGAAAGTTATTTACTTCTTACAATGTGAAGTTGTTATTTTTCAAACAAAAATTTACTAAGTTTTTAAGTCCTAGCATGAAACCTATTCGTTTCCTCCATTTTTTTATACAAAATAAAGAGGAAGAATGGGATTGTCAGTTTCCAACACTGACATTTCTCTATAAAGTCTTACACTTATGGTTGATATTGCTTTCAATTATGATTATAAAATACACCATCTTAATTGTCTTGAACAGTAATTCCAAGAATTGTCTTTGGAGAGTGAGTTGAGCATGAATAAACAGAAAGATACTTCAGCTGCTTGAAGAAGGCAGTTCCCATCTCTAATCATGGGTTCTGGGTTTTCAACAACTTGCAGAATACTGAGTCTGTCACCCCCAAATCTTCAATGCTTTGTTGACAGCAGTAGGAAAAGAAGAGCAGTGTTTTGGGAACTTGAGAAAAATACTTAGAGAACTGGAGCCTGAGTGTAATTTAAACACTTTTACATTTTGTAATTTGAAGTCACAACTGTCCACAATCAGAAGAGGGAGTCCCACTGGTCTTTTCTATCCCTGTCTGCTCCCATGCTAAACAACACTCCAGACATAAGAGCACTACAGCAGCTGGAGGGAAGCAATAGAGTTATACTGGTGGGACATGCAACAGTATGTTTAGCAGTTAATTCTCCATCCATCATTTTCATTGGGAGTTAATAAATGGATATTGCCATTGTTAACTTAAAGAAATGCAAGAAGTCAAGTGCAATAACAGTGGGCTTTGAGAACTTTCAGCCAAGTAACTGTTACCTCGGATTGCTTTGAATTAGTTTTGACTTTCAAAAGATGGAAAACGTTGTTCAGCGATATCTTAGATATACCGCAGATTACATTATGAAGATTAATTCTAACATCCTAAATGAAATAAATAGTGTTTTGGAAAAAGTAGTGATGAGTCATGTGGAAAGTAAAGGTGAAGTGCTCATAATTTCTGAGAATGAAAATGCAGAGAATGAGAATGAAAGTGCAGACTTATTAGCGGAAATCTTTATTGGAAATAATTGCTATTGGAAATAATTAACTTTTGCAAAGCAAATCTTCAGCAAAACCATATGAGTTTTGAAGGTGTTGATGAGCATGGACTGAGAAATGAAATATGGGAGGAGTAATGCATAAAAATACATAACAGAAAACAAGAATAGGGTCTGAATGAATTGCCGAAGGCAAAAAATATTCTAACAAAAACACTTGTATCAACTACCGTCATGGTTTTGGCTGGGAAAAAGTTAATTTTCTTTGTAGAGGCTTGTATGATGCTGTGTTTTGCATTATTGAGGAAAACATGGGTTTTTAAGCTTCTGCTGAGCAGTGCTGCACAGAGCCAGGGACTTTCCTGTTCCCTGTGCTGCCCTGCCAGCAGGATCCTGGAGGTGCACAAGGAGACAGAACAAAGACAGCTGACTCTGACTAAAGGGATGTTCCGTACCCCATGACATGTGCTCAGTAATAATAGCTTTGGTAAAGGACAAGGGTGGATATTTGGAGTGATGGCATTTTTCTTCTCAACAAAACATTACACATGATGAGCCCTGTTTTCCTGGAAGTGGCTGCCTGCCAGTGGGAAGTAGGGAATCAGTACCTTGTTTTGCTTTGCTTACGCGTGGCTTTTGCTTTGTCTGGTAAACTGTCTTCATCTCAACACACAGATTCTTGCACTTTTACCTTTCAAGTTCTCTCCTCCATCCCGGCTAGGGGCAGTGAGCGAGCAGCTGTATGATGTTGAGCTACCTGCTGAGGTTAAATCACAACCACGTATGCATTCTCTAATCTTTTCTTTTTAATATTGCCTTATACTTTATTATAATAAAAAGTGAAGACAGAAAGATATAACAAATTAAATGAGCTGGATCTGACCAACAACATACCTTTTCTAAATGAAAAGCTCAATAAATATGATTAAAAAAAAGCTCAAGAGGCTTAGGCATAGTTGTGGGGAAAAAAAATAAAAATCAAATTAAATGAGAATCTCAGCATTTCCCAAGTCAAGCGCACTTTTGAAGACAAGTACAATGAAAATGTGAGGTTACATACCTCAGCAATAATTTGCAGCCCAGAAGAGACAGCTGAAAAAAGTCATGAATTGGCAAAGCAGCAGTAGTATTCAAAAGCTTAAATATGCTTCAGTTACAAAAAACAAAACAAAATAAAACAAACAACAACAAAAAAAAAACAGAAAGATTTTCAAGTTATGACTCTACTAATTGACTGTTATTTCCACTTAAGACATAGAAACAAAGGCTGGAATTTTCCTAAAGACAGAGGTAGAATGATCTTTGAAAGTGAACGGTAAGAGTTAAATACAAATACCTGTATTATACACTTTGAGATTTCTTGTGGAACTGAATAATTTCTTGTTTCCAAAAGTGACTAGGAAAGAAAATAGGAAGTTGAGGATGATGTCTGCATATTCACACTGTCCATTTGCCACTGGGAAGAAAAGCATGGAATAAGCAAATGAATGAACTTAGAATAACTAGATAGAAGGGTTTGCAAGGTTTAGTAATCTGACAACTACCCAAGCCAGGGGGTATGGAAGAGACTTGCTTGTATCCTAAGTAGTTTCTGACAATGTGGCAAGAAATTTAGTTAGTGGAGAAAAAAAATGGTATTTTGATTAAGTGGATGAAGTGCTTAGTCCAGTTGTGCCTCCTGCCAGCCAAATCAGTGAATGCTGCAGACAGATAGGCTTGAAGTTTCAAAATGACCTTGTATTTCCTACCAAAATAAAGGAATGGGCCAATAGGCAGACATAATATCAGTCAGGAGACCTCACTGATAAGTACTTTCAATCCAAGCAGTAGGGTGTTTTAGTCACTGTTAGGAAGTCTTCAAAAATCTTCTTTTTTACGTCTATTTGATGTAACTGGACAAAAAAAATCTCTTTAAAAATGTTAGAAATGGAGAAAAAAAACTAATACAGTGCAGGTAAAAAGAAAAAGGAGTAAATTATAGTTGCTATAAAAGATAAACCAAACTTTGCAACAAAGAAGAAAGCTAAACTAACAGCAAAAAGCTGTTCTTGTCTACGAAGAGAATAAATCGTTTCACTGTGAAGAGACAGCAGAGACCAAAACTAAATGGGAAGCTTGTGTCACATTCAGTAAGGATGAGAGTTAAATGTAATGACAATGCACAATGATAAATAGAAATAGGAATTACTACATTGGAAATAGAAAGAGAACACAGTGATCTGAATACTTCCAAGTTAGGGAATATAGATGGAAGATTTATCTATGAAGTGGGCAATAAACCAAAGAAGAAGAAGAAGAATTTTTCTCTGGTGTCTACTTCTACTGAGAAGTAGACACCAGAGAAAAATTATTACATTTTTCTCTGGTGTCTACTTCTACTGAGAAGTAGACACCAGAGAAAAATTATTAGGATCATGAAGATAAATGGAAAACTGGCTAAAATGCAACCAGTTTCACAAAAGGTAAACCATGCCACTCTAAATCTGATCTGTCTCATAACTTAACAGATTTTCCTAGACAGAAGGCGAATGGTAGATCCAATCTGTAAGACTTTTCTGTGGTGCAGTGTATAAAAGTATCAGTTAAGTACAGGATTAGTGCTATAAGGATTGTAAGTAAGATACCAGCTAGTGAGGATGAAGGACAAGATAACATGCCATGAGAAACAGTTTGCTGGAGGGAACTTGCTGATGAAGTGTCCAAGGAGTGTGTTTGAGGACTGGACTTCTGTAGTGAATGTAGCAATAGCTTTGGCACCTTCAGTAGAAGGAAATATTGAAATATCATGCAACAAGAACTGAATGACACTGAGGAATGCTATGAAGCCCAAAGTGTTAGGTAACATCTGTGATAGCAGATGGGAGGAGTTCAAACACAACTGTGGTATAGTTGCTTCCAAATGCATTAGTCTAGGTATTTCTAGTAACAGTGGAAATGCTAACGCTGTAGGACATCTTATTGTCTTAGGACAGCACTTTGCTCACTGTATATATGGAAAATTTTGATCAGCCCAAGAGGGCCAACAGACCTTTTCTCTTGTGTTCTCCAAAACCTTGTCAGAGTAAGCATACATCCTCAAAATAAATACTGTATATGCAAATCGTAAAAAATATGTCAGCTATGTGTGACATATCTGTGACCTCTGTCAAACTGAGGGAGAATACCTCAACATATGTAAATCAATCTATAAATACACAGGGAGGAAATGAGCATTGTTTGAGCTAAAGGCCAGCGCTGACATAAGAACTGAGAAGGTATAAATTTAGAATAGAAATCAGAGGGATTTTTTTGCTATATTAGCAGGGAGATTCAAACAGATTAAAGGGCAGGACAAAAGCCCTAACAATGCTTAAAAGAAGACAGGGCATATTTGCCAATTTGAATGTATGATCTGGCTGCGCAAAGCAATGAAGGATTGGATTCAGTGGCTTAAGACATGCTTTCCATTCTGATTCCCTGGTAAGCCCATCTGGTGAGTTGACTCATTTAAGAGCTTTTGTTGCTCCTAAGGTTTTGCCTTGCATTGCCTGCAGCAAACACAGCAGACCATGCAGCACCTTGATGAGAAATAGCAGCATCACACTCTCTCCAGACTGCTTACATAGTCACTCATGTTAAAGGCAAATGTAGCTGCATATTCCTTGTTTCTCAGGGCAGGAGCGCACGCGGTTTGTATAGCTGAGATAAAAGAATGCCATTCTGGAAGAGCATGACTGCACAAATAAAATAATAGATTCAGCAGAATAGTATAAACAAAGAATGCAAGTTGAATGAATTGTCACCTTGGTTTTAAACACAATTAGCCTCATATATAGTAGTACAGAATCAAGGTCAGCAGACAGCTTCTACTGTATTAAATGCTTATACACAAAAACAGAAAGACACGTGGCAATAAAACAAGCCAGCAAAAAGTATTGAGAGGTAAAAGTAGAGAGTGATAACTGCTTTTATTTTTGTAAGTATTTCTGTTGTGGTCTTCCTTTTAACATTGAGGACAACAATTAAAAGGTTAAGTGTTTCACCACTGTTTTTCTGCATAGACTGATTAAATTTGTCATGGTCTGATGGTCTACTATTCACATGGAGTGAACAGAGTAAACTCATCTTTATGTGGACCTCTTTATTCTTGTAAGTGTAGGCTTCTCCCTGCCCACAGCTTATCTTAAAATATTCTTGCCAAGCGATGGGTAGAAAATAACCAGAAATGAGGCACCACAGTGAAAATGCTGACAGGAAATTAGAGCAGTGTAATATAAGTGTTTTAACTTCACATAAAAACCACTTTCCTATCTAGATAGGAGAGGATTAAAACAGATTGCAGGACTCATTGTACCTTACGCTTTTTAATTAGACAGACTGCTGGTGCGGCAGGGATACCGAACACAGACTTGTTTTTTCTCCAGTCTAATGGTGGAGGCAACAAAGGGAAGCAGAACAGAAAGCAGCGTTTCCACTTCTCCCAGTATCCATTAAAGTAAAATAAGCCATATAAGGCAAGTGTTTTGCCCTAACGGGCACGTATTTAGCAAAGTCAGTCTGCTGTAAGGTTTTTCTAATACCATTTGAGAAGTATAAAATTATGCACATATGTGCAAAACAAACATGTGGCTGGTGAGGGGTGCAGCTGTGATGACCAAAAGAAAGAGCTCCTCAGCATCTCCCAGGGATGGTGCCAGGCCTCTGCTGAGGCCTGTCATAGCTGGATGCTGGCCTTAAGCACAGGCAGCCAAATGCCTCCGATGGTGAGATGCACACAATCCTGACAATCCTTATACAGGAGGAGAAAAAAAATCACACAAAGCTTAGGAAATATTTCCATTCCAATACATTTTTTTTAATGCTCACTAGAATCTTTAGGTATTTTCCACTCAGCACATTCTTAATAGTGTCCACCAATAAATAGCATATGAGAGGAAGGAGGGTGCTGCTGTATAACAGGAGACACAAAGCACTATATTTTATCTCCATTAAACCAGGCAAGTACAAGGGCCAGATCTTTGGGAATCCAGTGTAAAATGCAGAGAGTGCATTGTATGATTGCTTCACATTGCAGTTTGTATGCAACATTTGTGATTAAGTATAAGCAGGGGTTCATTAACCAACAGTAACAGACAATATTTCATCTCTATTGTAGCAAATTGAGAATGCAAGCAGGCAGCAGGAATAGAGGAGTATGGCCTTTTTCTCATGTTTGAAATGGCAGGGGCTTTCTTAGGCTTCTTTTCTTTCTTTGACCAGTTAGCAGTGATGCTGATGTCAGGTTTTCAGTGTTGTTGAATTGAATCTGATGCCTTTTGCTTTGAATTATGGCTGCCATGGGCAACAGTGATGGATTGAGACATATGCCCTGCAGCTCAAGCATCCTTCATCCAGTGAAAACCTTCTCATTGGACTGCCAGTGGACAGAAAAGAAAAAAAGATGTGGATGAACTAGCTACAAATTTTACTTTGCATCACAGTTGAGTTCAGAGGGTAAGACTGGGCCATAAGTCATCACTTTTGACTATATCCTCACAGTTTGCCTTGGAAATAGCTGGAGGTCATTAAAGTGTGAAGATAGCCAGCACCTCTTGTTATCTTTCTCATCAGGATAACAAACACTTCTATTCAGAAATTCAGTCTTCTGCAGTTGGAGAATAGAGAAGACATGCTAAAACTTATCACATTGTTTTCTGCCTCTGTAGATTAAAGACCTGAGGGATTGGGCCATACATATAAAGGCTTAAATGGGTGAGCAACACTTTTGTGTTTGGTGCTCTGTGGTTTTTACAAAACTGGGATAGTAAACCCAATTTCTTATATGACAAAGATCCGAAAATCATAGAATCAAAGAATGGCTTGGGTTGGAAGGGACCTTAAAGACCAGTCAGTTCCAAAGCCCCTCCCGTGGGCAGGGTTGCCACCCATTAGATCAGGCTGTCCATTGTCTCATCCAGCTTGGCCTTGAACACCTCCAGGGATGGGACATAGGCAGCTTCTTTGGGCAGCCTGTTCCATTGCCTCACTACCCTCACAGTAAATAATTTCCTCCTAGGAAATTCTAGGTAGGGCTAAGAAATATTCTGCCAATAGCTCTCACCTGGGATCAGTAATCAGTCAAAGATTGGGTCTTTATCTCTCACTCCTAAAGACAGAGAACAGTAATTGAAGCTGAACCAATAGATCGTTGTCCTGATAAAGAGCTGGACAAATATGGAATCCCAAACAGAGCAGCCCTTCCTTCCAATTAGGAGCGAACAGAAACATCTCACTCCTAGGCTAGAACAAAAATAGTCAGGAACAGTTTGAGTTCCAGTCCCAGCCTACAACCAACCTGGTCTAGCTCTCCTATTAATAAAATAATGTATCTATAACATCCAGCTATGCAAACAGAAACATTATGCAGCTTCATAGCTCTGAGCATTCACCCTACCTGATATTCCTGCTGACTGGAGAGTACATGCATCCCACAGGGCAACTTCTTCACCAGGTTACAGAGATCTTCACTGAACTTCACAGTGAACTTCATAGTGAACAAAATTTGAGGTGAAAATAGAAAACAGCGTGAAAACAAACTCAGTCGCTAGATCAGTTCATCAAACTGAGTAGAAATGTCTGTTTGCTATGTAAAAGATAATGAGAGAAATTTGCTTTTGCTCCATTAGCTCAGCCCACTCAGGTAATCATGTGTGAAATTACCCAAGGGGAAAAGACAAAAGCCAGTGCAGGAACCATTATTTGCTTTGTTTGGCTTTGCAACATACATTACAAACTGAATTAGTTTGGAAAACAGAGATGTTCATCAGACTGCACAGACCCACTGACTAGAATGAAGCATTGGTGGGAACTGCCTGACTGGAGAGCATGGAGTGTGTCAACAAGAATATGGGACTAAATGAATTCCACCTGATATGGAAATGTTTGTCTTTCTTCATCAGTGCAATTTTTAGGAGATTGCTTCTCTAGAGGGTTTAAAAGTTGAATTAATAGGCCTTGATTTCTTTATTCATTTTTGTCAAAATGTGGAGAATTTCTCGACAAGATAAGGGAAATGGTAATTATTCTGTTTTGTAGTTTATCAGTGAATATAATCATATAAGAAAAAAAATAATAAATCCTTTTTCAGATTCAGAAAGCATAGCTAGGTTGCCATGAGCTAGGAGTTGCATTACCTACCAAGATATTCAGTCTTTACTACTGCTGTGAAATACAAATGGAATTGGAGTGCCACAGCTGAAAAATCTGCTCTCTGACTATTTCCAGTTCAGTGGATCAAGTGAAAGGGAATTTGCATTTTCATAACCAGTTACAATAATGGTCATGATCATTATGATAGCTTAATGAAAAACCAAAATTAGCAAATCATTGTGTTTCTTTATCAGCGTGGACTTTTCTGCAGACTCACATCTGTCAGGTTTTGTTGGTGTGGATGTTGTTTTTGCCCTTGTGCAATGGTAACATGGATGTGGACATCTGTGACAGTCAGAAATACCTGTTTGCAAATTCTCTGTGCAGAAGGCAGTCAGTCAGTGCAGTGTTCCCTAGCTGTGATACAGGGATTCTTTTATACCCATTTTTCCTGTTTTCCCTCATAAAGTCATGATTTATGTGCAGAAAAATGACTTGTTCTCTCCCAATCCAGTCTTGAATTTACTGTCTTCTGAACAGTTTTTCTTCCTTTGTATTTTCTTCTGCCATCATTGTCTTATCACAATTGAAGATGATGAAATCAGGAGCACTGTTTGCTCCTCATCAAGAAATTTCTTTTGCACCTATTTTTTCAACAGGATTACTTTAAAGCACAAGAAACTCAAGCAGAAATACTAGTAATGCTTTAGCCATAATGGTTTACGAATATATGAAAGACAAGTTTTGCATGTAGAGATAATAAGAAGCAGGGAATAAGAAGTAGTGGGTTGGGTGGAGGTGAATTCTGAAAGACTTAACAGTTAATTCTGAATTAAAAAAAAAAATAGTTTTCAGTTGCTTGCGATGCTTAACTTATTCCCAAAATGCACAATTTTGAATCACATGAAATGAAAATGCTGTGTATGAACTAAATTTCAAATAAGCTTTTTAAACTTCATCCGCAATTGCATGAGCGCTGTTGTGATACACACGCACACACAAAATTACTGCAGTAATATTTGAGTTCATTCTTTCTCAGTGTAAACGAATTTGTGCATGGATAACAGAAAGTAGGACTGGTTTTACCATGTGTTTTCTGTGGTCAGCCTGGCCTTAGTGCTGCACTGGTTTTCTGGCAGAGTTGTACATTAGCACGTCTCAACGCGAGAAGCTGGGTCCCTGCTCCTGCAGCTAATCCATCAGATGCCATTAGCCTTTCTGCTAAGCCTGGCTGGGTGAATGCATTCAAGTACTGTTTCCCTAAGGAGCATCTCTTAGATAAATACCAGAAACATCCACTCACCCAGAATCAATGTTGTTTTTGATAGACTGAGCAAATCTTGTTATACATGTTATCATGTTGAATTTGTCTAGTTTTTTCTTTATATGTGCTTTTCTTCAAATTGATAGACGCTGAAATGAGCTTCTCATATGCTGAAAACTAATAGTAATTTAATGCAAGCCGTTTTCACTGCAGGTAGTCAATAACATCTAGAGACGACATACTATTTATCTTTCTAGTATTTAATTGTTGTAAATATCTTTGTGTGTTCCCTGTTTAATAATGGTGACTGGGAAAGCATTTAGAGACACCCACTTATATGAGAACAGAGCAGCCATGTTGAGATGTGAAGGGCTGATCTATTTGCTCTGACTAATATGTTTTCACAGATGTCACTGATGAGATCTGAAGTGTTACTGTAACCAAACACTTATGTTTTCCTCTGAAAAAATGAGGTCTCTGTCTTCCCCAAAGAGGATGATATTGTGATTTTCCTTCTTTATTCTGTAGCAAGTTAATCTGCCTTCTTCTGACTCAGGTGATCAGAAGCCTTGTTCTTTATGTACGCACTGCTTGGCAAAATTGGGCAGTAAGCAACAATACAGTGTGTCCCTAAATCTTATATTGCAGTGACCTCCATTTGAGTCCAGACTGACTGCAAAATACAGTGCTTCAGTGTGTTCAAGGAATGTGTTATACAAGCAAGTTACCAAATAAAATGTCAGTTGCTAAATATCATTTACTTTTAAACTAAATTCTTGCTTCCAGAGAACTTGCACATTGTCGCAGCCCATGTTTGTCTTACATGACAGTAAGAGAATTGCATCTAGCAGAATAATATGTAGTATGTATAAGCAGTCTAATATAAAAGTCTTTAGATTAAGGAATTGGATTGATCTTGTGAAATACTGAATTAATTGCCTAACTCTGCCTTATGTCCCTGTGTGATCTGGGGTGAATAATTGTCTCTTTGTGTCTGTTACTCAGCTGGAAAATAAGGATGTCTTCTTTTGTCTGCTATGTTTATTAAGATCCTAACTGACTCAGAACAGGAATTGTTCTGACTGGTTTTTTTTATTGTTGTTGCTGTATACCTGTATACAGCAAACAGCACAATAGGTGGGAATCCAATCTTTAATGTTGCCTCTATGTTTTTACTGCCATCCATGATATCATCAATAACTTACTCCATCTATTTTATCACTAAGAAAGAGAGGATCCTCTACTCTATTTCCCAATTATATCTGTATAGTGTCTCTAGCAAACATCAACAGATTGACTCTTCCAGCTTGACTTAGTTTTGGTACATTGTTGCTTCAGTTTGGTTTGACTGTTGTTCTCTTTCTTTTATTGCAATGACATTTTCATCTATTTCACTGAGGTCCACCCAACCACAAATTTAGATACAGCATCAACACAGGAAACCACAAAACTGCATGGACTTCTCTGGCTGCAGAGGGAAGGCAAAGCACTCATCATTATTTCTGCCTGGTTAGGAAGTAGCTGAGATCAGAATCCTACTCTTCTAGGAATTACTGACTGGACACATTATGTGTATCACTTTGGTTCTCTATTTTGTAAACAGGTAAAGAAGGAAATCAGGTGCTACTTACTCTTTTAAATGATAAGAAACTGAGGGCCATCTAAAATCATTTTCATTCACAAAATAAATTCATATTAGGCTGAAAAATCAATGCTAGGACTCAAGAACTTGAACAGCTTGCTATTATCCTGTATAGCAGGGAAGGATGTGGGATCTGGAGAGGCATGCAAACATGGATATTTGTAAAATATATTTTCTTAGAGTAAGTATCTGTCTATACAAAGCGAGAAATAAGTTAGAAAACTGAAGCACAATATCACTGTCAATTTTAGCAAAAGAGAGGAATTGCACACTACTTGAGAGCTTGTGTCTTGGTAGTGCAGTTTTGCATAGGGTAGAAGTGCAAAATGATTTTTTCTCACTACGTTTCTTTGGAATAGCTTTCTCTGCTGTTTTTGAAGTCATCTCTTTTGCTGTCTAATAGTAGTGAGTCTCAACAGATGAGGTTTGCAGGTCGAGATAGAAAAAAAGAAAAAATCTACATGTAGATAGAGCAGTAGAGTATGCCTGGAAATACCTCTTCAGTAAAATACAGAGATTTCAACTGGAGAGTACAGCGAATAACATTACACGTTTGGTGAACTGTCTCCATCCTCCCATCGCACTGCTGGATTCACAGTCACTGTAAGAGGGAAAATATCTATTGATTTCAGAGGACTTTGGGTCAGTCTAGCAGAACAGTGAATAAACACAGATTTTTCAGGTGCTTACAGTATATATTCCTATATTAACCTTATTAACAACCCTTCTGGAGTGGCAAGGAGGTACTGCAGAAAACAGTTCAGGCTGAGCTTAACTTGTTTCTAATCAAGAGAGGAAGGTAAAGACTGGTATTGCTACAGGGCTGTCAGGATCCTGGTCTCTTTGGAAAAGCTGTGCATAGATACAGAAGACAAATGATTTGCAGGCCTTTGCTTAGATTTCCTCTGCTATGTTCAAAGCCTTTCTCCCAGGCTGGAGAACTGCCACAGTGAGAATATTATTGGGCAAAAGAGCCCACTGGCAGAGAGAGGAATGAGAGGTATGGCCAAGAGGAGTGGAAAATGGTAGAGTTGAAGCCACAGAATAAAGCGAAAGTGAAATGGTTTTGGCTGGACAGCTCCCAGAGCAAGAATAAGGGCATATTTAGCTGCTGGAAGCCTCATGGAGTCCTCACAGCAGGACACAAGGCAATCACAGGTCTGGCTGGCACTCTAGTTATACAGCAGAGCAAGCCAGCTGGCTGCCCTAGGTGAGAAATTCAGTCATAAGATGGAAAGGAGGGACAGTGGGAAACTAGGGAACTAGATCCCCATTTGGGAAACTGGGACACGTTTTACTCTTCAGTTTTTCTTCTGCTCAATTTATGCCACTGCTGCCAAATGCTACACAAGTTCATGAAATGGAGGAGAAAGTGTTGGAGAAAAAATAAACTGAAAAGGAAAAAAAAAAAGAGGCCACCAGAAAATGCTTTGAAATGACAGACTTGGATTTCATTGCCACATGAGGGAGATCTAAGCCTAAGCCAGCCCTTTTAGAGCTGTGTCACACAGGAGGAATCCATCAGCAGACTTACTGTGATGCTCATAACTGAGTTCATTCTTGATGGTACAGGGGGATGATTCCCATCAAATCATACTACCAGGTGACAGGTGAAGACCTGATGGCTTCCCTGGAAAAATGCAATTAACAAGTGATGAAAGCAGTATTCTTCCTACATAGCAATCCTTCTGACTTCTTCTAAAATTTCCTTGTTATGGTGTTTTTCGTCTAACACATATACACCACCTGTAGGAAACAAAAACAGGTGCAGATATGTCACTTCATGATATATGCCCAAGGCTTTTGAAGGTAATTCAGATTCTGTATAAAGAATAAATAAATAAGCCAAATGCTTCCTCGGATGGGAACGTGTACACAGGTTCTGTAGATCTATTAAATGAGACAAAATTAGCATTTCTGCTAAGTTACCTTAAGTAAAATTTGCTTTTACTATTGTGATTATTTCTTTGAATATTAAAAACAGGATTGCTAGAAAGCTTCTGCCAAGGTAATACAGTCTGATCTATCTATTTTATTCCATGCTGAAATGATCTGATGTACCATATAAGTTAGGATTAAATAACAGATTTGCAGACACTTCTATGTAAAATAATAAAGTACCTCATGAAGCAGTCAGTTACAGGCAAAAGTTAATTGTTGGTGTTGAGGTATCCACCCCCAACAGCTGCAGAGTACCAGCACTTTCAAAAGTCCCACTTAATAAGAATCTGTGTTACAACTCCACGAACAAATTTGCTGGACAGTTTACTCATCATGTATTCTCACACAAAGCATGCAAGAAACAATAACTTCTTGCCTAGGATCAAGAGATGAGTTAAATGGGCTTAAAGCCATTTTTGTATTCCCCATTGCAGGAAACACACACAACATCTAAGGCTAATATTCAGTTGTGCTTTTAGATCCCTGGTTTTACCTTTACCTACATGAAGTAATATATTGTCAAGTTATTTCTGTTATATTCTTAGTCCAGGCGCACTAAGTCTGAACACGTCAAAAAATTCAAGCTGACCTCTGATCTAGTGGAGCTCTATGCCAAAATATGCATGTGCTTAAGTTTTCACATAACTGCCTTCCACAAACAGTGTCAAATCTCTTGAGGTCAACCCAGAGCGTGTTTCACAGCGGATGCTTGTCCTGTTCACACTAAATCTTCTATCATCTGCTTTCAGTTTACAAGCAAAAGAAGCTTCAGGTGGGCTTCTTAAGCACCTTTATTAAAGTAAAATGTTAATGGTGTTTTCAATGTTATTTAAATTATTTATATGCTTATTTAATTATATTTTTATATCACTCACAGCACATTATACTTCACTAACAGGGTTTGGCTGTTATTAGCTTCATATTTGTCCACTACCTGTCAGAAACGTGTGAAGATGATGGAATCCCGCATTGGAGCTAGAAACACTTGCACTCAGAGAGGTAGTTCACTTGGCTAAAAGCACAACAAAATCAGCTGTTGATCATTGACCACAGCTCAGCTTTCCAAAGCCCCATCTGACTAATACTTAATACATCTGAGCCTTGGAAAAGCACCAGCTAGTAGTTGTGGTTGTGGAAGATAGGGGAATAAATGGGAACAAAACAGCTTTCAAATAGATATTCCTCCAAAAGTTTGCCATCCTCTTGACAGGTTTGTATTGTGATGTGCATGCCACAAGTACCTGTGCCTGGCTCTGTCCATGTGTCTTCATGAACTCGGGATAAGCAGTGCTGTGTCTAATAGCTGTCCTCTTCTTTTTGCTCAGTTTTCAGGACTTTACTTGTTATCGTTCTTCACCATCCTCGTTGGGCTGGTGCTTTACTCCTCCACATCCACCTACGTAGCCCAAGATCCTCGGGTGTACAAGCAGTTTCGAAATCCTTCGGGACCTGTTGTAGACCTGCCAACCACTGGCCAGCTGGAGCCTTCAGTAACATACACCAGCCTGGGGCAGGAGACAGAAGAGGAGCCTCACGTCAGAGTTGCTTAAGCCCAGGCTCATTGGTCACCTGAGGATGGTTCAGTGGAGCTCATATATCCATTATCTCTGTATTGTACATAGAGAAAGGTATTTACCAGGTGCAGTTACACTGGTGAGCTGCAAGGTAGCAAATAAGGACAGCTCATAAAAGTGCAAATTAGTTGTTCCAGGGTGTTCACTGCAGGGAGATTCCATGTCCCTTGCTTATGATGTGAACAGCACGTTTGCCATACAAACTGCTGTATCTGAATCAGTCTTTCAAACTACCTATGAAAGATATTCAATATAGAAGCTGAAATTACAAGAAGAAATTCATGGAAGCGGGTATTTGCACCCACTGAGAGATATTATGCCTAAGCCACACCAGTTGTGGAAAAGACGCCTTTTTACAGCAAATACACTTGTGTAGTCACTGTTGATTTCTCTCTAAGATTTGTTTGTTTGCACAAAATAGATGGGTTACGCACGGTAACAACACCCTGACACATTTTTGCTAGCACCTTGAATTTGGTGAGGGAAATAAAATAAATTAATCTGCGCTATGTAGTTGCCCTTTCTAGGTAATCTATTCCATGAATCCAGAGGAGGGACAACTTACAATATCCGTCTCTATTCTAGGAATAGGTATAAGGTGAGCATTTTAGCCTTTCTATATTTGCAAGAAGTGAAGTACTCTAGCATTGACCTCTCTATGATCCATGGCAGATTTCCTAGCAGCTGAGGTTCTGCATCAGGTAATAGGGAGTTAATTTCTCTGTAGTTGTGACTAACACAGATTTCTTACTTTTTAAATTTTAATCTGTTAAAGAAAAATGCATTTTCTAGTTTCCTATGTATTGTACCTCTCTGTGGTAAGATGACATATCATGTGGATCAGGGCACTAATTTTAGATACTCGGTGCATCGAGGGCGCCTTCTACTGTTCCAGTTTGCTTAGTCTCCTGTGGTTCATTGTTCTAACAATAGCTATGTAGAAATGCGTCAGTTTTTCACCAAAACCCACAAATTGTAAAAATTGGGAAGATTATGTGAGGAATTCATGAATAGGAACACTGAACCATCTGCTGGTGTAGCACAAAAGCATTCATACCAGCAGGTATGTGTAGCCAATTATCTTTCGTTAACTACAAAACTAGCAGAAGAATTCAGCAGTTTTCTTACATTCCTGGGAATATATGAAAGCAGTTAAGGGTGTGCTCTGCAACTGCAAATCTGCTCCATGAGCCTTATCAGAAGGGGGAAAATCTTAGCTGCAGCCATGAGAATCCGCTATGTGTGCTCTTCTGAGAGCACAATAAGTAATCACTATTTCAACATCCATCATCTATTTTTAATTTAAAAATAAGGAAAGGGAGATGGTATAATGCCTAACAGGTAGGAAAGAGATCCAGGAGAGCTTGATTTTATTCACAGATTTGCCACATCTCTGCATCATCTTGGGCATGACTTACCTTCCATGTGGCTGCGTTTCCCAGTCTGTATATAAGGGAATAGTTATGTTTTACCTACCTCACAGGGGTGCTATGGGACCAAGTTACTATAAAACCTTTCAGGATCTTTAGAAGGAAGGAGTTTAAGGAGTACACAATAGTGATGTAAAAGTGTGTATATATTCATTGTATTTGAACATGGGGTTAACAGCTGGGCTGATGAATATTTTGCTTGTGAGCATAAAAGGTGAATTTGATTTGAATGGCATTTTGCTGAGGAAGTTTATCTAAAGTGCAAATGTAGGTCTTCATACTTGAAAGATACAGCTTTCCTATTTCTATTCTAAAAAAGAAAAAAAAGAACAAAAACCTGTACTCTGGAGATTAGAAAGGCCACAGGTCAACCAAGAAGGATGAATTTCTGCTGAGGTAACTTCCATCTTTTATAGTCCTGTTCTGCTTTAGGTTAGAAGAGACTTCCCTGAAGCAGACTGGAAGAAATACCTATACAAATATATGTGAAGTGACAAATGCCAAAATGCTGCTGAACAGCAGACATATGTTTTCTCTTACTTGTGCTGTGGCTGAGGAGAAAAGGCGATTTCTGTCCCATCGTGTTTAGGCTTTCTGCCAGGCTCCCGCTGCAGCTGAGGGAAGGGTCTGCAGTATTGTCAAACCATACTCAAAGCCATTCAAAGCCATTCTAAAACCTTCAGTTAAGATTCCCTGATTTTTAAATCAAAAAGAATGAGATTTTTTTTTCTTGCCTTCTGTTTTTAAATCTTCTTTAGCATTCATCTTTCCAAGTTTTTCTCCTAAGCCTTTGAAGAAAAAAAAAAAAAAGCAAAGCAAAGCAAAGCAAAGAAGATTCCACAGAGAAATAGAGTCCATTTTCTGGGAATGTGGAGGAAAGCTCAAATGCTACAGGATTCAAGGTTAAAATGAACAAAAAAATCGACCTCCCACACTCAAGAATGATCACCTGGTATTTCAGGTTTGCAGGGTGGAAGTCCAGGTGGGAAGCACGTGGTTCACTTGGATGGAGCCCTTTTGTAGAGTGGGCCAGTGAGCATCCTGGGTCCAACCCTGTCAGGTTTCATACCTTCACAGGAGCAGGGGCTCTGGCCACAAACACCACAACACCATCAGGTGCTGGGAGGCAACTGGCAGGCACCTGTCATCTCAGTCTTTTTGCTACCTTTTATACCAATTAAATACCTTTCTCTGAATGTTAGTCCCCATGTTGATCTTGAGATCTTTGAGGATGGTGTGCGTGTTTGTTCCATGTTTACAATTCCTTTGTTTTGCATTACTGTTTTGGTTTATTTCATTATTAGTATTTATTTTCAAGCCAAATGTTTGTAGTCCTTCGACTTCTCTCTCTTCATTTTTCTGACACTAACTTGTAGATGTTTGTTGGAGTCTTCTCAGAAAGAGCTGGGCAGAAGGCATGTCCTGGGCACTTTGCTGGACTGGGAGATTTACACACAAGAGTTTACAAAGCATGGATGTCTACGATGTGCCATCTATAGTGATTTTTAGAGGCTATTTTTAAAAGCTCTGTCCTCTGGAAATAAGGTGTGAATGTCCGGGTGTACACTCGATGCCCAGCCACCATCCTCTGTGTTATTTGCACAGGAGGAGTCCCATGTGCAAAGTGGGTCTGCTTCACGTTCTGCATCTCCCGTTAAAAAAGGTGGGAACTTCACTTAGCACTGGTGTGCTAGTGCTGGACAGACCTCTAAGGAAGACAGTAGTATAGCTTTACAAGTATTGACTGTGAAGCTGGGGTCTAGTGAAGGAAAACATTACTTCTACCTGCTTGTTTCCTGCAGTTCAAGACCTCAGAACACACCAGCAGAGGTTCAGCTATCTAGCTGGCAGCTACTCTCCGTAGATCCTTGCCTGAACAAACTGAAGCCCTGTTACACTGTTGGCGCTGAGCAGCCCTTAGCAAGACTGATGTAATTTTCTGCTACTGGATGAAAACCTTTACTGGGAGACAAACCTTGTCCTTGTTCCAGCTATAAACTTTCAAAACAACAAATGAAAGACCAAGCAATTGAAAATTTTGCACCATTGTGTCATATGAAAAAGTTTCAATGTATAGGGTAGAGATTGCTAACTTGTGCTATTAACATTTTGACAAGCGTGTAGTATTGTTTTCTTTTTTTAAAAACCATTTAGTATTCCTGAGCTAGCTACGAATGTAAATTTTACCCCATGGGTAGGATTTTACTGTTAAACACCATAATAAAGCACACTAATCTTGACACCGCAGATGGAAATATGAACCAAAACCAAAACCAAGCAAACGGAATCCCAACCCCAAATCCTGCATAAAAAAAGCTGAACAAACCTTTCTTCATTTTGATATTTGCATGCTCCTATATGGACTGGCTGTGGCAATGTAATGCCTGTATAATGTTTTCAAATAAAAAAAAATGCTTTATGAAATTATGGTTATTAGTTTCCTTGTCTTCTTCCTTACTGGTTTCTTAGAATCAAATCCTTTTTCTGAAGCGTAAATCTTGACCAAGGACATATTTTTTTGTGTGTGTTGAGGACTTCTTTCCCCTGGGAAGTGGGTAAGATGCAGCGCCTTCTGAGGGAGCAATTGAGCTGCCTACAAACAGGTGCCATCAGGCTCACTCAGGTATCCTACCTGGCCCCTGTTTGCTGCTCCAGAATGTTACGGGGTCTCCTGTATGCCCTCTGTCTCTCCTGCTGCATAGCAAATTCAGCAGTGCTGCAGCAATTTGCTGGTTTGTGTCTGATTTTCCAGTGTGAATGTTTCCTGAGTTATGAAGAGCTCCAGAAGTTTAGTTACTGAGCATAGCTTTATCATGCTAACAGTTGATTTGTACTTTCCTCCAACTGTGCTCAAGAGTCTCTCCAGCATTACAGAAATCTCTTTTTATTGCCTAGCTAGAATTCAGCCTGAGTTTTTGAGTCAGACCAAGAGTAATTGCTTGGAATTACTCTACAAATTGATTATAAATACCTATAATCAGATTTTTAATTTTTAATTTTTTTTAATCAGTTTCTTTGTTAGATAACAAACATGTTTCCACCCTGCAGGACACCAGTCACGTTCAAGCTACCAGTCCCCCTTTGGGTTTTGTTTGTTTAGCATTATCTCTCTAAAATACTAGAAATCCAAAAGCTCCCTGCTTAACATCAATATGCCATAGCATATGATTCAGGAAGTATTATTTTTTACAGGTATAAGTGTTGCTGTATTAAGTCTGCTCTACAATTTAAGATAAAAGATTTGCAAAAGCTTTGCAAATTGTTTGCACGGCCATAGACCTCTTGCCACAGCAACTGCCAGATGGTCACCAAATGCTAACAGCACAGCAGTGGTAGTGCCAGTAGTGTCAGAACATTGGAAACATCATCCTCCAGCTCCATTTTGAACTGGGGGGTCATGCACTGCTGTACTGTATTCTGCTGTATTGAGAAAGCTCATTCCATAGGGCTGGGATCACTAATTAGTCACAGGCTGGCTGTGAGCCATCAGTGTGAGACAAAAAAAAGAAAACCAACACACAAATTGATTACAAAAATCTAATTGTATCCCTCAGATTTTGCAACTTTCTGTTGTAGCTGGGGTTTCAGTTTCAGTGCATGGCTGACAGTGTTTCTTTAGGCCACTTTGTGGCTGGATGGCATGAAGCAGCATCTATATCCATGGCCCCATGAGAACTCTCCCTGGAGTGCAGGCAGGTTGTTGCTGATCCGCTCCTTATCAGTTTCCCTCGGGTAAGGAAGATTCCTCCCTGCTCTAAAGCAGCCATGAGGAGGAGTCAAAGTTTGGCTCAAAGCAAATGATGAGGCTCCGTGTGGAAAGAATAAACTTCACATTGTTTGGCAGCATTTTTTTTTCTCTATTAGTTCCATTTTTAATTAAAAACTATGCACTGAGTTCATCTGGTATTTACAAGATCAGAATCTGCCCTTCTGTATATATTCTGTAGTTGTAGAATCTTTTTAAAGAATACAGATATTGCCAATGCCAGTATACTAGACAGATATTTGTGAACTGAAATGAGGTAAAGATGATTTTATTGGATTGAAAAATTTTATTCTACTTTAGATTATCGTTTATAACCTTGAATCATGGTTGACTTTTCTATGACTCCTGATTATGTACAATGCTCTCAGGCAATTGCCTAGTGCTACCCTTATCTTAATAATACATCATTAATTCCTTACTGTCAAATGCATTATTTATACTAACTGTTGCATTTTAATCACCATTTGTTGATAACAATGGACTTATCCAATTTTTATATAACTGCAAAGTTATCATCAATATGAAATCTTCCCACCCTCCCTACGTGAAATCAATATACATTCTTGTCAAGAGCTAACTATTGGATTTGCCATGGATAAACGCATACAAGACCTTACTAAAGAAGAGAGAGATAATGAATATGTGCTGAGTTTACACAATCATTGAGCACTGAAATGCTAAGAAATTCCACAGTGTTGGACTTTGAGACACTTTGCATACAGAATAGTGACTCTGGTAGTTGATAGGCTTGAATCTTTGCAGATGCAGGATGCCTGCAATCCTATGGATTGACATCAGGCAAGGTCATGCTTTCTGCCAGGTTCATAGCAAAACTGGCAATCACAATTTGCATATTCTTAAAATGACTGCTTGCCTAAATGAAATTCCTGAGTGAGAAGGGGGAAGGGACTGGAGTAATCACAACAGTAATCTGAACAGTCTCATTATGTGACTCCCTGTGAGCTTTTGCTTGAATTATCTAATGTAGTTCTTGGCATTAAATAGATTTGCAGATGCTAAATAGGTCACACAGGTATGCAACCATCGGACTGGATTTTGTAAAACTTTATGTCCCCAGACTTCTTCTGTGAGTCTACACTCTAATTAAGAAAAGTGAGTACCCACAAAGCAGGATGACAACTTCGTTCATGTTAAACTGTTGCAGTTCAGATTTGCCACACTCAGCCTCCCGTCAGCAGGATGAAGTTAACAACCACGTTGACAAGGAGCGTTGGAGTTGCAGGATGTGCTCTGTGGTGCAGCCTTGGAGCACACTGCTTCCCGCAGTGCAAGAGGCACGCAGCCAGCAGGCAGGTGGGAAAAGCACAGAATAATAGCCTTTATTTCAGCCTTGAGCTTCAATACAACATTTTACAGAAGGAAACAGGTTTTTTAAGTGAACAGGTGTGGGCTGAAAGAAAAAGATATTTCCCTAAATCAAAATACCCCTTGAATACAATTCTGCTATATGCTATTCTTATTCAGCCAATGGTATAGCAATTATATGCAAGTCATTCGTGATTTGAAAAACCAGGTCTGAGAAGATATGCTTTTCCCTGCCGTTTGACTAACAGAGAAGGTGAAAACTCTTACTTGCTGAAGCTGTCTCTGGTGTTGAAATTAAGAGGGGTGAATGGTGGAGGATGAGCCACAGGTGACCCTGAAGTCATTGAATATAGCAAGTCACTAACAAAAAAGCTATATTATTTCAGGTTGTGAATGTGACATTTAGACTGAACGTGTGATGCTAACCTGCCTCAGTTCTTGGTAGAAAAAAGAAACAAACATAAAGCAAAATGTCTCTCCTATTTGTAATGACTTAAATTAATTACAGGGTTAGCGCTAGCAATCTATTCAGATAGATAGAGACCAGCTTCCTCTTCCCAGCTCTTCTCTCCTGCCACTCGTGTTTCCTCTCTGCAGATGAATGCACCAAGGAAAAGCTTACAGGTTCTTTTTTGTATGTTTGTTTATTTTGTTTTGTTAGTTTATTTTTAAGGAAAGGGAAAAAAAGTTTATTCAAGGTACAGCTGTGATAACTTGCAGTTTCTCCTTCTCTTTGATCAAATGCATACTTTGGGCTGTGTTTGGTGCAAATATGAGCTGTGGCTGAATTGGTTGGCATTTGACATCACAGTGAAGAGGGTTCTGAATGCTTATCCCCCAGATCTAAAATTTCACTTATACTGCAGACCTCACCCCATGAGAGAGACTGGATATACAGACCCAGCTGAGATTTTTCTCTTAATTTCCTTCATTTACATGATCACATTCATCATGTAAACTCAGCACACATTATTTCCTAGGTACTGGTGGGGAGGAATGTGTGCCCAAGACAGCACAAGAAAGCTTGTGCTGATACAGCTATCAGACTTAAAATTTTGTGGATACATGTAAGGCTGTGCTCTGCAGAGCCAGCAGTCTGGCACATTCCACAGGTTTACTTTAATGAGAATTACTGTTGTAAACTGCTGAGCTAAGGAAAGTAATTGCAGCAGCTGCACTAGCAATGGCTTCTATCACTACTGTGGAAAGAGAAACATCTCTGCCAGCTACAGCACAAGTATTTTATTATGACAAGGGAATATAGGTAGATTTTGCTATGAATGCACATCGTAAAATATCTAGGAGGAGTGATGTCCATTAAAAAAATACCTCAGCCCTCCCATTTTAATTTGTATGCTTTCCTTGTGCTTCTACCATGCTTTCTGCCCACATTTGACACCAAGAGAACTTTTCTGCCTCAGTGTTTGAGTGTTGGAGCAAAATACCAACATACAAGGCTGAAAAAAGGCATTGGCAGCCCCAGCCACACGAAGATCAGTCCTGTGCCTGTATCACATGGAGTGTTGAAGGCAAGATGGTGTCTGAAGGCCTGGTGATGGTGGGGCTGGGGGCTGCCACATCCACACCTCCACAAGTTGCCTCAGGATTGCTGCAGGCTGCTGCCAGCCTGGCCCCTCAGTTAACATTATAGGACTTTCTGGAGATAGGTCCTGAGAAAACAAGCTGTACCTAACTTGATCACATGGCAATTTGTGCTGCTAGGCTTTTCACTTTTCACCTCAGACTGTAAGTCCTAGCTGTCCAGCTGGGCTGTAACCCTGATTGTTCTCCAGGCTTTCCACATCTTTCTGAAGTTATGATGAAAATAAAAATTAGTTGCATTTGTAGCTGGCTCCTCCTTACAAGGTGTATTGTGAAGTGTCTGTGTTGGATGCATGGAAATCTAGAGCAGAAATGGACAAAGCCCATGAGAACCATCTCCCAGACATTGAAGACAGAAAAAAAATTCCTCAAACAAGAACGCTACTATGGGTACTTTGTTCTTCTCATCAGAAGTATTAATGTTGCCTTTCTTGTTTGGTTTTCTCCTACCACTCGTAAATGACTTTTAAAAAATGTATATTAATATGCAAGGGAAAATTTTTGGTGAGTTGGTTGCTTGTATTGTGGGGAGATAACATCTCTGTGAACATGAGAGATGATCCGTATGCTGGAGCAGAGGGAGAATAACCACCCTTGTTTGGTTTTATTTGTTTTATTCTGTTGATATTGTCTGTCTTCTGGCTTTTCTTTGCAAAAGCTGAATGGCAATTAGGAAGTGTTTGTATCTGAGGCTCTGTAAAAGAAGCATCTGGAGTTTGCCAGTGACAGTTTAATCTAATGAGAAGTGCCAGGCACTTTTTGTTTGTTATTTCAAAATATTTTGTTTGGAAGAATTGTAAGACTTTTAAATTACCTCAACCTAATTATATCAACATTTCTGGACTAAAGCAGCTTCCAGATCTTATGTTCAACATTTCCCCTACTGTTAGCTTCATACTTGGCTTGCAACAGGCCTAGAAGGAAAAAAAAAAAAAAAAAGTCACCTCTTTCAGTTCTCATTCTGCAAGGAGAAAAGATGAGGAAAGAAAAGAAAAGGGAGAAAAACTACTGGGGCTCTGGACTCTTGTGTGACAGTTTCACCTCTGAAACTGTGTATTCATGAAACAGTAATAGCTATGGCCTCTGGATTCTTTCTCTCCCATTCCTGGAGATATGACAGTGTCTTTAACAGCAGAGCCTAAGGGATCCATTATTTTGATCAGTAATTGTCACTAATGCATTTGGAGATGGAGGGGAGAAAGAAAAAAAAAGAAAAAACAAAACAAACTACTGCTAAGATACTTGAAAATGCTGATTTCCACAAATTTAAGGTGTGGTCACACCACTCACTGACAACCAGAGGAAGTATGATACCCAGATAGAAGATAGATATGTAAAATTTCAGGCTGAAATAACACCAACTAGAGACGAAATCACATCTTCTGTAGGAGAAGTGGTATTTATCCACTGCCCCACAGAACAAATCCTTCTCTAGGAGTCTTTCAGTTCCACTTGATGACCTGAATGCAATCAATTACTTGGGCTTTGAATGTGCAAAGGTGATTTTCATGTTATCATTTAAACATGCAGCTATTTGTGTTGATATTTCTTAAATATAAGCAAAAATAGTTTTCAGCCTGCTGAGGATGTGGAAGGTGATGCTCACTTGAATGTTGAAGATATTTGTGCTATCCAGTAGCATTTCAAAAGAAAGAATGTTTTATTTGCTTCTTGTGGAATCTAAGACTTTGACTTAATCATATATAGAAACTTGGTATTTACAATTAGCCTTGAATGAATCTGCTTGCAAAACTCTATGTTTGAGCTTGTGTACAGTAAATTGTTCAGTGTGTCTTGTGGGTGACACCTCTACTATACCAATTTGGCTTTCGTACTTTCCTTCTTATTGTTTTTGAGACAGTGGATCTAATCCATGGCAGTGGATGGATTGGTCTTGCCATGGCGATGAATTATAAACATTATGATTTGATATCCAAATTTTCCATGTGTTTACATCTGTGCTAGACTCTAAAACCTTTTAAAGGACATAATTAAAAATGATAAATGGAATAAGCATTTGAAATACACCTGTTCTTTCCTGGTTTTATGTCAGAGCTCTTAAAATTTGAATGCATAGCTGTATTTAAAACTAACACTATAAGTGCTGAATTGCTCTTACTAAGGTTTCTTGGAGGTGTTTCACATTTACATCTGTTTCTCCAGTGAGATAAAGAAATGTTTTATGCATTGCATTTAAACATAGCAGCTGCTTAATAGATCTTGCATTTAAGCAGAAAAGAGAACTGCTGAAAAAAATAAAGTAAAATGTACATATAACTCTTGAAATATATTGTTCTCTTGAGCCTTTAACTGATATTTCTAATTCAGTGGATTTTCTCATTTTGAATGCCAGCCCCTTATTCCCCCTGATGGTACCTTCAGGCATCCATACACATGGAACAAATTCTACATAAGGCTACTTAGTAACAGACAGCTGCAAATGCTGACCTTTTCTGGAGATGTGTTTTGTAAACACTAGGCTAATTCCCTTGCCTTCTGCCCAGCTGCCAGGTGTTGGCTAATACTTTAGAATGGCTCCTGTCCAGTCCTTGGAGGGATCTACCTACGTGAACACGTGTCTGACCCTCGCTGTCTTTCCCTGCTTGACTGGAAAGCATATTAACGTCATCCAGCAAGTCTCTTTTATCTTTTTTTAATTTATCTTTTTATTTTGTTTTCTCCTCAGCTTTCCAACTTATCCACGGAGTGCTCTTAACTATATGCCTTTCAACTCTTTTCTGTTTCTCCAAATCTTTGGGAATTTAATTCCTTGGTTGCCTTTTCTCTTTTTTCCCTATTTTACCCATGAGCAAACTTGTTCACTCTGCCAGGTGAATGGTAATGACTCTCAAATTTTCCTCTCCAATTCAGGTCAGCATTCTCTGTCCAGACTGAGCTGTCTTCTAGCCTAACATTGCTATATGGGTGACAGCACAGCTAAAGCCTTGCTCAGTCTTTCCCCACTGGAGCTGCTCGCCTCCGTTCTTAATTACTGTGAACCCACAGTCCTGCACCCATCACTCCTTTGGACGGGCACGCATTTTGTCCTGAGAAGATGCTGCTGCTCATCCTGGTTTAATTAGTTTCTCCTTAAAGGCTGTTCCTTGGGCACAGTACTTCAGAGGTCAGTTCCACTTCTTTTATGCTTCTGTTGCAAATAATTAGGGGGAGAAGTAATTAGCACAAGTGTTTCCAGCAGTAGAGGCTCCTCAGTCTTACCACTGAAGTGTTTTGTATTCAGCTGACATTAGGCAAGTCAGTGATATTTATATAATATCATATCATAGAATGGCCTGGGTTGAAAAGGACCACAATGATCATCTAGTTTCAACCCCCCTGCTATGTGCAGGGTCGCCAACCACTAGACCAGGCTGCCCAGAGACACATCCAGCCTGGCCTTGAACGCCTCCAGGGATGAGGCATCCACAACTGCTCTGGGCAACCTGTTCCAGTGTGTCACCACCCTCTGTGTGAAAAACTTCCTCCTAATATCTAACCTAACCCTGCGTGCTCCGTGGGGTTTTTGGACATGTTGTGGCATGGGGTGCCGTCCTGTAATCAGGGCTGTGCATGCCCCTGCGCTTAGGGAGATGAGTTCTGAGAGACCCTTGTACTCAGGCGAGTACCTCCGGCCCGGCCTTTCAGAGGCATGGTGCCGAGAGACATGGGACTGGGATCCCGAGCTCGGCCTTTGGCCGTGCCGCCCCGCTGCCTGGCTGCTGAGAGTCGTTCCTGCTGGCAAGGGGGAAACCGAGCTCTGTGGCTCCTGGGTGTCATCGCCCCGCCTGTAACCAGGGTCTGGGGGTGGGAGCCTTTGTGCTCTGCTGGCAGCCTGTGTGGGGCGACCACCTCGTTAGTGGGATGCGGGTCAAGATGCCCCTGACTGGAGGAGAAGGAGCCCCCCTTGGCCTTCCGGGACTGGGGCTGCCCTGTAAGTCAAGGACTGGCCATGCCCTGGGCTTCCAGGCCCCTTGCAGTGGAAGCAGTGACCGGGGACTGGGTTGTGTGGGTGCAGGGGTGTGGACCCTTTGGCCGCTGCATTGTGTGCCCAGCCCCATTTGCCCAGGCTGCCCAACTGCGGCCTGCTGCAGCACCGTCTGGAAGTCCATGGCACATAGAAGTGGTGAGAAAAGCTGCTCGAAGTGTTTTTTGTTTTTTGTTTTTTGTTTTTTGTTTTTTGCTGGGACGAGCTTGGGCTGGGAGATGCAAGGTCTTCCTTGGCTGGGCGCTCATGTGCCAGCTGCATCAGGATGTTGGGTTCCCCATTTCCTTCGGGTGGGGTAGTTGGTGCTTCTCGGGTCTAATGGTGCCTGCCTTCCTTTTCAGGAGCTCCCGCAGAAGACAGAGGAAGAAGCAGCATGTGGAACTGGGAGGCAGGTAGAAGCAAGAGGCGGAAGCATAAGTCTGGCAGTTTTTTGGTAGTAGACACTGTTTTCTGAAGATTCATTGTTTTTCCACTTAACATATAAGCTTTGATTATTCACCAAAATTATGTACTACCCTTTCTATTAAAACTTTTTTTTCTTGTTGAATTGATGTCTGCCTCTGGATTTTTTTTTCTCCTACTTTTTATGTGTTTGTGATCACTTTGTTTTATTTGCACTTTTGATTGAGCTTAAAGTAGTTCACCCTTATGTTTCTAGTCCAGATCTACTTGAGCCACTTCAGTCTTAGCAGCTCAATCTACCTCCTGGTTGTTTTGAAGTTTTTTTGCTGCACGATTCTTTTGCTCGTGGGCATCTACATGACTTACTTTTACAGCTGTGTTCTCTACCTGGCCAGCAATATCTTTCTGCAGTGCTGTATCCCTGATCTACTCGTCTCTGTGCTGCCAGTTGTTCTACTTCCATTGCTGTAACCACCCCATACGGCATTTGTCATCATCCAGGAGTCACTGTAAAGGTAGAGCTCTGGCCATTCTCATTCAGCAACACCTAAAACCAGCTGGATGGCATTTGTTTCTGAAAATTGGCTCTATTCATCCTTTCCTTTAGTAAATTCTGCTACCTGTCGTGAGGACTCTGTACAGCAGCCTTCCATCTCCAGTGCTTTCCCACAATGCAACAAGATCTATCAGTGAACAAGGCATGTTATAATTTTCTGGCAGTTCATTATATAGTGGAGCTTCTTCAGCACATATCACCATCTCCTCTTCTAGCGATATTCTTAAATCTTTGCCTTTGGGCCAATCCATAATCACTTCAAAGATTCCCAGATGACTGGGATTCCCTATTCAAGCCCTCTGCGATCAGTGCAACCCACTTACTCCATGTAGCATCAGTAGCATGATGTGCGGAGGGGATGCTCCCTTTGACTGCTGGCTGAAAGTTCAAGGTGCCAAAAGGAGCTGTGCTTCAGTACCAACTGCTTGTGAAGCAGCTTGTGACCTCTTCATGTGCTGCCTTCTCTCTTTTTCTGTTGGAGTATAGGGGGCCTCAAATCCTTCATATCCTCGACTCCAAAACTCTAGGGGTCAACCTCAAGACTCCCCTGGGGCTTTCTGTCAGAGGCTCCAACTAGGGACATTCCCCTGGCTATAGCGTAGAGCAAGTTTTTAACATCTTGTCCTGTCCAGAGGGGCCCAAGGGCTACTGCATGAACTATCTCCCGTTTAATTTGTTTAAAGGCATGTTGCTCAGGGTCTCATGCAAAATTGCTCTTCTTCTAGGTCACTTGATAGTGAGGATTTACAATCAGACTGTAATCTGGAATATACATTCTCCAGAAACCCACAACGCCTAAGGAAGTTTGTGTTTCCTTTTTGCTAGCTGGTGGAGTCATAACAGTAATTCTATTGATCACATCCACGGTGATCTGATGATATCTATCTTGCCATTTTATTCCCAAGGATCTCCTGTTGTTGCGGTTTGCAGAGTTAATCATGCGACACTCCTCCCTGCCCTCACAAGAAGCAGGGGAAGGAAGAGGAAGATACTTGATTAAGATAGGAGAAACTAATTTATTTAAAGGAATGTGAGATAATACAGAATAATAAAGGATGATAAATCAGTTTGAGTCTTTATCAGCATGCTCAGGGACATGATTTAGTGGAGGGTTGTTAGAGTTAGGTTAGTATGGTTAGGTCATGGTTGGACTCAATGATCTTTAAGGTCTTTTCCAACCTGAGCGATTCTATGATTCTATGCACTCACTGACTGGCCTTCCAGAAAAGACAAGAGAACTTCCCCCTCATTCAGAACCAGGAGATTGTGTCTCCTAGAGTCAGAACTAACGTGAAATATCTGAGTCTGCTAGAAGAACAGCAGTCAGGAACAGCATCCAGGACTGTCCTTAAACATCAGGCAGCCTGCTGCATGATTCCATGATATGGAATACTGATAAAACCAGGACATTTCTGCAGGTCCCTTGACCTTATTTTGCTTAATGGCAAAACCAACTTTTAGAGATTTGAATAATTTTCTTCCCTTTCTCAAAAACTGCTGTGTTGCCCCAGATGATGATGTCATCAATGTATCACCAGTATTCAGGAGCTTCCCCCATTCCAGTGCAGTCTGGGTCAGCCCATGACAAATGGTAGGGCTGTGTTTCCATACACAAGAACCCAGGGGCAGTTGATTCTGAGTGTACTGGCTGCCCCACCAAGTAAAAGCAAACTGTGGCCTGAAATCTGCTCCCAGAGGGATTGAGAAAAATGCACTGGTGATGTCACTTGTGGCATACTATTTGGCTGCCTTTGACTCCAGTTCATATTGGAATTCTACCATGTCTGGCACAGCAGCACTTAGCTGTGGTATGACTTCATTCAGGTCATGATAGTCCACTGTTAGCCTCCACTTTCCATTAGACTTTCACAGTGGCCACGTGGGACTTCTGAAGGGTGAGCGAGTCTTGCTGATACTTCTTGGTTCTCCAGTGGGCAAATCAGCTGATGAATTGGAATTAAGGAGTCCCAGTTGGTGCGATATTACCGCTGGTGCACGGTTGTAGTAGTGATTGGTACCTGCTGTTCTACTCTTAGCGACCTCTCAACAGAAGGGTCCTCTGAGAGACCAGACATGGTAGACAGCTGCTTAATGCCCTATATCTCCTAGACAGCTATACTGAAAGCCCACCTATACCCTTTTGAGTCCTTGAAGTACCATCTTCCTAGATAACTATACCAAGGATGCACGGAGCCTCTGGGCCAGTTGAAATTGAGTGCTTTTGCCAGTCATTTCTGGTTAGGCTCACTTCAGCCTCCTATACAGTTTGCTCTTGGGATCATTCTATCACTCCAGAAAAACAAACAGGTTTGGTCCCTTTATAATGCGATGGCATTAGAGCACATTGTGAACTGGTGTCCACTAGAGCCTTACATTTCTGTGGATCTGATGTGCCAGGCCATCCAGTCCACTCAGTCCAATAAACCCAACTGTCCACCTGGCTGGAGGCAGGGCCTCTCTAGTTTTAGCTATTGTATTCATTGTTCATCTCTCATGTATAAGCACCAGAAGGCCCACTGTCAACCTCAGAGATAAGGTTGGACCATCTTCTTGATCTGGAGAGCTGCCCACTGGAAAATGGAACTGCAGTCTTCCTGGAAGCACCCTCTCTTGTGATTGTTTTCCATTGCAACTCCTGTACCTGTGCCCATAATGCTGAGGTGAGTTTTCCATCCCACCTCCTCATGTTCTCTCCATGGTCACATACATAAAACCACAGCATGGTACATGGTGTGTACCCACTATATCCTCTCTCTGGAGCAGAGGAATGCTTGCTTCTAATAGGTGAGATATTGGTTTGTACTGGTGGGGAGTAGAGCATATTGTCTTTGAATTGCTGGAACTCCTGGGAGTTTCCACAGCCAAGATACAGGCCCATAGGGAGGATGTGAGACTATCTTCATATCGTCAAAGAAGGCTGGCCATTTCATCTGCTATTGGTCTTTTGTTATCTTTCCTGTTCATTCCGACCAGGGTGCTGGCATGAGGCGATGGTGCACTCCATACAACAGTTTCTGGTTTATAAATGAAAAAAATATCTTAGAATGATGTTCATTTATTTTGGAGTCCTTGTGTGTAAGAATTGGACTCTTATCCATCAGCAATAAAACATCTTTATTTTAACGTCTAATACTTCAAAATGAAAATCATTACACCCAGGTCATTCCTCCATATTTACGTCTCTACGCAGAACTCCTATGTTCGTGCCAAGGGAAAAAATAAATATATAAATAAATAAAAATTAAAATTAAAATTAAAAATTGCCACAACGCGTTCAGCTGCTATAGTTCAGTTATTGTTTTGTCTGTCTATTTTCTGCAACAGCAGTTGAAATTTTAAAATTCTTTCAATGTCTGCATCCAAAACATTGTTCTTGCTCTTTCTACAGAAAGGAATTAGCAGTTGGTTTCATTTCCCTTACTTCAGTCTTTTCATCTTCTTAACCCACACTGGAAATGTGTGTAGTTTGAAGATGCTGTTGTGTGTTAATGAAAGTGTTCAGTAGGCCTCTGTCTATTAGCTGTTCACTCTGAATCATTTTCAAATCATCTGTGGATTAAAGGCAGGCAAGTAAGATTAAATTTGAGTCAATCTGTGTTTACCTCTAATTGTTTACTGCAGTGGCTGTGATGGGACCACTCTTTACTTTGGGATCAAGTGGTATATTTAATCTTTTTTCTTCTTCTTGAAAACAATTCACTCTGTCAAAAAAAGTTAATAGAGAGTTACAATGGGAATTAAAAATCCAAATAAGATGAGTTCAATTGTAAGAGAGAAATGATTGTGTTGAATAGGTTTACTTTCTCCGTGGAAATTACATTGCTGTGTCAAACTTTCAGTTTTTCTTATGTTATTTAGAACATTTTGGCCCACAGTGAAAACTTAAACTACAACTGAATTTCAGGATTTAACTTTTCATTTGCAATTATTCAAACAGAGGATTTATGCCTTAAGAAGTTTATGAATGAGTACATTTGTGCCTGATTGATATAACTGTTTTTAATAGAAATGCAATGGAAAGCTTAAATACTTAGAAAATCTTTTCCTAGTGAAATAAGTAGATAAACCCTTTCTGACAATTGACATTTAGATTTGTGAGTTGACACAAATGATTTTTCTAACTGACTTTAAATGTTAAACCTGAAAGAAAACCTCAGACATGCACTGCAGCTCTGGCAAATAATGTCTCCTGCATTTATATGCAAAGCAACTATATAGCATCTGAGTTTCATCTTGGTTTTCCTGGGGTAAGGCAAGGAGTATATTCTTTTTATGTAAGTATGAATATATAACATGTATTTCCCCTCCTTCTCTTGAGTCATTCAAGGACATGTAGTAACTCATTACATGGATGCTTGCTTTACATGTACACTGCAGGCACCACATAATTGTTTATGAAGGGGCAGAGGCAACAATAGGAGGTGAGAAATGAGAATAAATATGCATGTTATGAACAAAGCTGACTAGATGTGGAAGCAGGCTGTGTCTGACCTGGGTGTTGTGTTTTGTTCACAGATGAGCCTTACCCACATTGATACAAAGTTTTGAGTGCAGCAGTCCTCTCTGGCTGTGGCTTCCAGCAGGACCCCAGTGAGAAGGAATGAGGTCCCCAAGACACAGCACAGTCTGCCCCCAGAAGGCAGAGAAAAAACTGAACACAAATTCGAGGTAGAAGTAGTGGCAATGTGTGTGTACTGCTGTTAGCAAGGGGGCTCTGACATGCAATCTAGGAATGGCAGCAGTAGCTAGGACATCGCATCTGCTGCCTGAAACATTCAAAGTAAAGTGGCTGTACTCTTTTTCTTTTAATTAACCACGCTTATGATCTGCTGAAAAACTCGGTCAGTGACATATAGAAATGAGGTGATACTTGAACTGTCTGCTTGGCTGCACAAAGTCTTTGTTTAATAAAGATTAATTTCCTACATGCATAGAGTACATTGCAGGGTAATGTAAGTCTTTGGTTCTGAGTTAAAGTTTTTTACAATCTTCTTGAATAACAGTTTGTCACAGCCATTACTGACACTTTTCTACACTTGAGCACAATTGATAAACTGACTCTTGCTGCTGATCATGGGATCTTTTAAGTCTACATTTGAAATGCTACCTGAAATCTGATACGCTTATATTATGAATAATGTAGCGTATTCTCCTGGGTAACAGTGATAGGACAAGAGGGAATGTCCTCAGGTTGCACCAGAGGAGGCTCAGGTTGGACACTAGGAAAAACTTCATCTCTGAAAGAGCGGTCAGGCAGTGGAACAGGCTTGCCCAGGGAGATGGAGAATCATCAGCCCCGGAGGTGTTCAAGAAATGTATAGATGTGGTACTTAGGAACATGGTTTAGTGGGCAATATTGGTGGTGGGTGGACAGTTGGACTAAATGATCTTAGAGGTCTTTTCCAACTTTATTATTTTATGATTCTATGATTCTATATGAGACTACTGGAAACCTTTCATACATTCCTTGTATTTGTCTTGTATCTTCTTTTTCAGTACACACCAGTTCTGGGGCTTCACAGCGGCAACTATAACCCTAAGAGAGTAAAAATTTCATGTTCAATTTAAGAATTAAGAAAAAATGGGAAGAGATAAAAAGTCTCCTTTGTGGGAAGAATTTACCTTTTTCAAAACACAAACAAATATCTCTCATAAAGGTTTTTAGCTTCCTCAGACACATGCTGCATGCTACGTTTAAGCAGAGTTCAGCCAGGGCTAGTTTGTATACAGCTACATGTGGACTAGACTCTGAATAGACAAATAATTGGTACCAACAAATTAGAATAATTTCAGAAAGTTTAAGAAGTCTTGAGGGACTGTCAGAAATGTCTGAAATGTGGAAAAATTGCTTTGGGAGGAAAAAAGGCTGCGTAACAGTAGGCAAAATCACACTCTCTGTCCATAGTTGTGAACTTTTCTGACTACATGAGAGGCTTCAATCCCAAAGAGTGGCGATATCCTGAAATACCTGAGATATTCTGTTTATTCTCCATGATTCTTGTCAATATGGTATCAATGTATCACAGGCTTTACAAAGGCTGCATAAGGAAGATTTGGGAGGAAGAATGATAAAAAAGAAAGGTAGAGATGACCCCATTTGAAGCAATATAGATAATTTTCCAATGATTTCTTTTACTGTAGATAAAATGCAACTTACCCAAACTCCCTTTCTTCAGTTGTGGACCTAGTCTTTCACCCAGTATGTGATATTTCAGAGGACTTGCATAAAGTCCACCTAACCAGAATGTCAAAATAAACAAATGAAATGTGAGGAGTCAGTCAATCCAGAGAGAACCATTTTCATTACTCAGCCAAAGTTAGAAGTGATTTTGCTCAACTTGTGCACATGTTAGAGAAGATGATGCGTAAACCTGTCTGAGGAAAATTACTGTTGCCAATCTTCAGAATGCGAGTGTTGTTTGTTTACTTTTTTTCTAATTTATGAACACATAGATATATAGATAGACAGACAGACAGACATTTGTGAGAACATTGTTCACCCCATGAGATCTGGCTTAGGTTTTGAGAAAAGTATTGGTTTTATTTAAGATTACCAGGGACTGAGAAATTGAAGAATCCCCTAAAATTTAGGGAAGGGGATTACCGAGTAAGATTTCTAATGGAGTGTTGGCATTTTCAATTATTTCTTCTATGAAGAATGCTTCAAAAGTAATGCTCCTATTTTATTAAGTTGGCCCACGATATCAGAGGTGAATGTTGGTGGCATGGCTATAGAGGTTGAACCTTCCTACCAGTACTCCATTACATTTTGTTGCCATGTGGCAGATGGCAGCAGAGGGGCAATCTGACAGAATGGAGTCTGACATGGCAGTGCATATGAAGCAGAGGTGTGCCATTGAATTCCTCCATACGGAAACAATTGCACCCATTGACATTCCTCAGTGCTCACTGAACATTTATGGAGACCAAAGAGTGGATGTAAGCACAGTGAGGCAGTGAGTGGTGCGTTTCAGCATCGATGACAGCAACAGTGGGTCACCTCTGTTGGTGCAGGTTTTGATGAGTGCAGAATGCAGACTCTTGTTCATCACTGGCAAAAATGCGCAGCTAATGGTGGTGACTATGTTGAAAAACGTTGTTTTGTAGCTGAGAATTTGCTCTATCAGGTAGTGTTATTGTGTTCTTTGTGTCTGCTGTAGATTCTGTGGAAATAAATAGGAAGCATTACTTTCAGAGCAACCCACTTATATTTTCAGCATTTTGTAATTGTCACAGAATTGTAAGAAGAGTAGAGAAGTAATATCAAAGACTTCTCTTCGTATCTATTCTTTCTATTACATAGTGCTGGGAAGAAAAGTTCCTTCATTTCCTGAAACACTATATGACTAACAGAAAGATATTGTAACTCTTAAAATCCATCAAGGCTTCAAAAAGATGTGCTGCCTTCAATAACAAACCAGTAATTGTATGCACTGTCAGCACTGGCATTTTGGATTCCTAATGCTGTTCCCTTACTGTTTGTTTAATCTTTCATAATCACATACTGGGCATCTGCAGACAATTTACCCTAGATAGATAATGGTCAGCAAGCAGGGGGTTTTCTGCAAAGAAACTAAAATGTATTGTTCAATACTTGTCACTGGAATAAAAAATGAAGTCAGTTGCTAAAATGGACCAAAATGAAAAACATCAGGATCTTAGCAAGAGAGTAAAGGTGGAACACAATGGCAAGTTTGTGACCAGCTACAAAGCAGAGGGTTTCGTGTTTGATGACCTGTGTATGTTGTTGCTAGATGCAGGCATCTCTGTTCTTTTCCCTGGGGAAAGGTGCCTTGATAGTGCAAGATGGTACATAAACCCTCTGCTGTGAGTTGGGACATAAGGTGACTTCAGGTTCAGATGGGTAAAAGACAAAAAGTTGTAACCTGAGCAGCAAGCAAAGCAGAGGTTTCAGCACTAGAGAACATTCATCCCTGTCCTGGGGAGCTGGTACAATGTGTTTTCTGTCTCCATTTAGAAATACAAGCTCAAAAGGCTGACAAACACATACTGGGCTCTTTTCCTCGAGGAAATAAGCCCTCTAGATGCCACCGTCTCTTGCCAGAACTGAAGCTATGAGCAGGAGGATGTTTGCTCACCTTGCATAGTAGCTGGACAAGAAGAGAAAAAAACTATTTAAAACAATAAATTTCTCATAAGGTAGTGGTAACCATAGTGTTGCCATGTAGTATTGCCCTGAGGGATGTATAAGAAGGACATAAAACTACGAAGATGGTGAAGTCTGGAGGGCAGGATGCATGAGGAGCAGCTGAGGTCCCTCGGTTTGCTCAGCCCAGAGCTGAGGGACGCCTCATGGCGGCTGCAGCTCCTCACAGTGAGCGGAGGGGCAGCGCTGAGCTCTGCTCTGCGTGATAGCGACAGAGCCCGAGGGAACGGCATGGAGCTGTGTCAGGGGAGGGGCAGCTGGGGGTTAGGGACAGGTTCTTCACCAGAGGGCAGTGGGGCACGCTGTGATTTCCCCGTGCAAGAAAGAAGTATGAGTGCCACAGACTAAAATCAGGCTTTGTGGCACACTTCCAACCAAGGCAAACATTGATTTAGTGCTCTTAGTCTTCAGAAACATGTCATTTGGTTCCCTTCTTCTCTGGGTGACTTGTTTGCAAACAAAATGCCCTGGTCATGCATCAGGGTTTGGGACTAGTCTAACAGAGGAGCTGTTCTGAACAGACCCTTGCTACTGCAGTCCTTAGCATGGATCTCGGAAGGGAATGAATTGCTTCTGGGGCTTTTTTGGGATCTTTACCATAGTGGACATTGTCAGCTGTGCAGTCTTATATTTTACCACTTCATTAAATAGAAACACAAACCACCTGCTGTTCTGCAGCCTGAAGTGTGAAGATTGCTCTGGCTTTTGTCATCCGGTGTTCAAAGCCAGAGAGAGTGTCAGTGAGAGTTCTGAAGGACTCACAGCCAGACGTGGTGACAGTGGCACCCTCTGAGTCATTCCTTTATTTGAAAGAAGCTGTGCTGTGGCTTATTTTGGAAAGACATGGAGTTGGCTGTCCTCAGGGAGTGTGGCTCACCTCTCTCAGATAGGAAAGTTCTCTGTATATAAATTTATTTAACACTGAGTTTCTTCTCCTCATCTCTATTTTCTCACAGTGTAACTTTTAGAGACTGGCATCTCTGAAAATTATAGTCTGGCAGCTGAATACCTGCTGATGAGCAATAGGAGTTTGGATGTTTATTTTTTGCCTGGGTCAAGTAAGCTGAGTAAGGGATCTTTCATTATTGGCTAGCGGTTTAAATACAGGCTCTCACTATTTATGATGATAAAAGCCAGGTGCAGTTTCATTTAGATCTCTATTATATTACCAGCTCTCATGCAAGGGAATCTCTGCTGGGCTGAAGAATCCTAAAGAGCTTCCTTTTCTGCACAGTCACTGATGAGCTGATGCCCACATAGTAGAGTTGGTTACCCGGTGTGTAACAGAGCCGTAATATCAAGATCACAGGTCTGAAGATGAAGGCATGTACAGGGAGCTTATCACTCAAAGCTGTGCATATCAAAACATTTGTTATTTGATGAGAAAAGTCATGTTTTGCTTTTATCTATTAGTCTCCCAAGACAGATATCTGATAGCAGAGCTAAATTCAGAAGAGCTTACAGCTGTGCTCTTCTTAACATTCCCTTCTTACAGATGACCATTAGAACTAGCAGAAGATATTTCACAAGCAAATACTCTTCCCAGAGCCTGTGAGTTAATCAGTAAAAGGATGATTTTCTTCCAGCCATTGATAAGTTATTATTATTATTCTAAGAACATTTCAGCAGTCTTTCACCAGCTATATCTCTGAGAGTCTTGTGACTTGTTCATTGGAAAACTCTACCACGTGTGCAGCTGTTCTGCTTTTACAAGATAACGAGACATCAAAAGATGCCAGGCATCATGCCAGATAACTGAACCATTAGAACAGGACTACCACAGCACTTCTGCCTAAATGTCTCTGCTTGTTCCAGAATTGACAAATGGCCGCTGCAGTGAGCAACTCTGCTTACTGGGAGAGTTGCCTCTGCCAAAAGTATGAACTTGAACCATGCTGAGATTTGTGACCCCAGAGTTAGGGGGAGCCATTCAATATCTCTTGTGGAGAACAAAAAGTATTGAAGAATTGCTGGTTGTGAGCAAATTGTCAGATATTGGGGGAAAAGCACATATTCATAGGATATTTTCTACTGCTTCAGTGGTAGATTAGAAAAGGATTATTCACATTTTGCTAGTTTTTAGAATAAATGTAGATACCGCAGCCTGCTGTCAGCAGAGCACTAACTGCTGGCCTCTGTTCAAAATGTTTGAGAACACCTTTTCTTCTTTTTTCTTTTCCCTTACAATTTCAAGAAACTACTTGTTTGGTGAATTCATATGTTGTGATTCAGTACTGGAAATAATTACGACTATTAACTCTGAGGACTGTGTAGTTCATCTGTATTTTTTCTTTTACTGGGAATCTACAAAGGCTCTTCCAAGTCCAGCCTAGTCTGGGACACTTGAAAGACCAGATAAACCTTTGTGATATGGGAGAAGAACTAGAAATACAAATACCAGCTTGCTTACATTGGTTACAGGAGTGAGAAATTGAAGCCTGTAGTCAACCCCCTTGAGAGAACAGTGGTGAAAATATTCAAAACAATCCCTCACTAAGACAACGAAGTGTGTGGAAGAGAAACAGGGCTCCTTTTGCAGAAGGAGACAATAAGGGCCTTAAAGATTTTCATGTCTTTGCTTTCCTCCTGCTTTGCATCACATTGCTTCCATCCTGCTCTTGTTACAGCTGCACAGGGGAGAAGTACTGTACATCTACAAAAAGTGAATTTAATAAGTCAGTGGTTTCATCTTACTTATCTCTGTAAAACTTGTGTACAGCTGTCCCTCTATGCAGTCAGTGATAGATTCATAGAGTACAAGAATAAATTTACACTTGAGAGAAAAAATTGATTCCAAGTTTGGTAGCTGATGCTGGCACTTGGCCTCCCACCTGAGAGGGCCTGTGGCTGTGCTTGCAGGGCATTAGTGTAGGTGATATTACTGACATGGCGCTGGGCTATGCTGATTATCTCAGTGTGAAAATTTTAAATTGGTATAGCTGAGAAACATAATGCAGGAGATGATGGCTTTCGCATTTATTTTAAAGCTTTAATTTTAGGTTTATGAGCTCTTCACAGAGTTGAGTGGTTTTTTAAGATCAATTTTCTGGGTCTGCAGTTTTAAACTCTGCTTTAAATTCCACTCCAGAGTGAAATGAATTGCATGGTCTCTGCTCAAACAGACTAGATCTACCGGGCCACTTAAAAAGTGGGTAAATGTTGCCTTGAGGGCTGAAGATGGGATGCAGCATCACACTGCAGGCATTGTAACTTCTATTTAAAGAAAGAATGTTCCGTAGCCTGGTCTGTTCCTTAACTTTCACAAGCAACAGTTGTTTGAAAAAGTATTCCCAGATGTTGAGCTCCAGTTTGCCTATTTGGATAGAGAGGAGGAAGCACTGTCTCTTGTAGTATGTGCAGATGAAGCTTGCAGACATTACAGACCAAAGAAATCCAAATAATGACTTCTGGTGACCATGGACAAAGAAGTGCAGCACACTTCCAGGAGCAAAAAGCAATAGTATGCAAGATTAAAGGGAGCACTGCTGTAGCAGAAATGCTAAGTCATGGCCTGAAACAGTGATTGAACACCTGGTGAGAAGGCAGAGGCAATGCACCTGAGTTAACTGGAAGGGGTGGATCCTGGCTCCACCCCTTCCCAGACCTCATTTAAGGGTTGTCAGTAGAGGTAAGGGTATTTCTTGTTGGAGGTCCCTGAGTATTTGGGGCCTTCCAAAGGTAAGTAGCTGGTTTCCTTTATTTCAGTGGCTGCTGTATTTGGACTTATTCTGATTTGCTGTAGCTAAAGATTTTGTTATCCTGCTGTTATTGTGGTACTTCCTATCCCGCTGTAGCATTACAACTGCGAAACTCTTCTTCTGTGAACTGACTCACCACCCATCTCCATAGTAAGCAACCTTCCCTATGGTGAAAGCCTTGTGCTTGACCTCCTTTAAGAGCCAGTGTGTTCCAATGGAGCTGGAAAGGACTTTAGTGGAAAGCCTACAAACAAGATGATTGCAGTAGGTTATGTTAACCTGTGTATCCCGGCTTCAAGTGTGGGATAGCTTAAGACTCAAACTGATGATCATGTTTCTTGCACATGCTTTATGTGCTAGGATTTGCAAAAATACCGAGTTTTTGAGATGACTTGAGAGTAGTTTCAAGGAACCTCTACTTTGCCAGTGCTCCAGAAAAAGGTCACCAGTGTACACTTGTGGGTGATGCAGTTACGAGAGTTAACCACACCAGCGTGGACTGCATTCCTCGTGTACGCGAAGAAAGACATGACTTCTATTTGTAAAATTCCCATAAAAATCATGTTTTTGCTTTGCTGAGCAGTGTCTCCTAACACTATGTCTGCATAGGGAAGCTTAAGCATGAAGGAAGGATACATACTACAGCTTGACAGTTCTTATAATATTGCTTAAATGTCAGTACTTGCTGTGCTTTCTAAATGTTGATCCAATTTATGAGAGTTTTAAAGAAAATGTGTGGGTGGCTGATCAGTATGATCTTTTATTGTTTCATATGAAATGGTGCTGCTATTTACCAGGAGAGAGGAATGATCAGGCATATTTCTGCTTCATTTGTTTTTTCTTTTTTTAAGAACAATAACAACAAACATGTAAGGTGAGAAGGTGAAGGATATAGGCTGTCTAGTATATTGCTGCTTACTGTGATTTACTTAGAACTATCCTACACTGGTGCAGTCAGAAAATTGCTAAAATCTAGGTTTCTTCACTGTCTTGCTTGTACAATAAGCTCATGGTTCAGGTTAGTTTTTAGTATTACGAAACATTACAAATACCAGGATGCACTGAATGACTGAGAGAGCTGAAGATACAGGCATTCATGCAGATGTGTACTTATCTGTATACTCTAGGTTAAGCCTGGGAGTTATCCAGCCTCCTATTAGCAAGTCCTGAAGCATGTCAGTGGTCACAGAAACGCAGTTAACTTTCTTTTCCATTGCCCCTAATAATAACTTCTAATTAGGTACAATGCGGTTCATAAAGCTTTTTGCTCTCTGAACTCTGAGAGGAGATACTTGCCCCAGAGGAATTCCTCACTTAAAGGCAGAAGGTTGGAGTTGGATGTTCCTGTACCAGGTGGTGGCTGTCAGAGTCACATCTCCTCACAGGCTTGGCCATGGCTCCTCATCAGAGGAATGCAGAGCCTTTGCATCTTACTCTCGAGTCTGTTGTTTCCAATCTCCAATGCAGTGTCTCATAGAAGGAAGCAATTAGCACAGCCAGGGCTCATCCAGGCTCGTGCACGCTCTACCATGGTAGGAACCATCTCTGCATCCTCTAAGAGCTCTAACAACCAACTTAAATGAAGGCAGTACATTTGAAAATGGAACACTGAGAAACTAGACTGGCAGAGAAAACATCACAGCCTCCTTTAGCACCCGTTAGTCTATTTTGTTTGTACCACAGGACAGCAATGACAAACCTTATGGGTGTTTGTTGCAAAATGAATTTAAAAGACTTTACAAACTTGTGTTGGTTCAAATCTCTCCAGTGCCAAATTTGGAAGTGAGTCATCATGCCACAGTGGTGTTGCTACAGAACTGATGCTTCTGCTCCACTGCCTGCAGTGAGACATTCAGAGACGAGGCCCTGAGATCAGCTTTAACCTAATCCTGATCTCTCCTTAAGGAGAGCTCTGAAGGAAATTGAAGGCATGCTTACACAATCACATTTTCCATCCTATTTTAAAATAATAAGTACTATGTGTAAGCCAACTGCAGAAACAACATGATCCTAGCCCCTAGAATGTGAAGAATTTTAGAATATAAGAAGTCAGTACTAGCAAATGTGATGGAATTTGATTAAAGAGCAATATGTAATGTTGTATTCTCTACCAATATAGAAAACAGTACAGAACAGGAAAAAAAAAAAAGTAGGTTTAAAGAACTAGTAATTTTCTCTATCATTTCTTCTTTTTAATTGTGATTTATTTGAGAGCCTCTGAGGGGAGGTTGTGGTGAGGTGAAGGTCGGCTTTTTCTCCCACGAAACTAGCAGTAGGACTAGAGGGAATGGACTCAAGTTGCACTAGGGGAGATTCAAGTTGGATGATAAGAAATATTTCTTCTCCAAGAGAGTGGCCAGGCACTGTAATGGGCTGCCCAGGGAGGCGGTGGAGTCACTGACCCTGGAGGTGTTCAAGGAATGTTTAGATGTTGTACTGAAGGATGTGGTTTAGTGGGGAAATATTGGTGATAGGTGGACAGTTGGACTGGATCATCTTAGAGATCTCTTCCAACCTTGGTGATTCTATGAATTCTACTAAGCACTGGATGAAAATACAGAAGAGTGGTTTTTTCAGCATGTGATGCAAAATCTGTCTTTTTATTAGTATTTAGTTGACAGCAACTCAGGTTGCTCACTGTTACATATGGAAGCACTTTTTCCCTCCAATGTATGGATACTAAGTGCTTTTCTTCGGATCTACAAGCAAACCCGGCCATGGTGTGTACAGAGAGCAGAACACTTGAAACATAATAGAAAAGTGCTTATTTTCATTTCTCTTTATCAATACCTATCACGGTGTTACCTGGACCAGTCTATACCCGTGACAGGGACAGTGGGCCCAAGGGCTCCCTTCCCAGCCCCTCACCACCACCCAAAAAAAAAAAAAAAAAAGGGGAAGGGGAAAGGAAAGGAAAGAAAACGAACAGACCTCTAGGGAGGTAAACTTATTTTACTAAATATAATATAATACAATACAATCTAATTAAGACAGATAAATCAAACAAAGTGGAGAGAGAGAGTTAACGGAGCACTTGCCTCTTTCGTTGGGAATCGAAAAGAGACCACCCCCAGCCCATCCCTCCCTGACGTGTAGGGACAGGTAGCTGGATTAGAGTGTTAACACTTTAACTCCCAATGCACTACATGATGTTATGATGTGGAATACTGAAAAACCAAAATCACAAAACCATGACAATACCTTTGCTCATAGAAGTATATACTGAAAACTTACTGAATTTGGAAATTGCAAAGATCTCTTCAGTTGCCCAGTTGATAGCTGTGCCAGTTCTGTTTGTCCCAGCAGCTTGTCCAGGTCTGTGTGAAACCAGGAAGGTTTTGCACAAATAGCAGCAAGTTAGTGAGAAGTGAGTTTACTGTCAAGCATTCTCTTTTTGGACATGACAAAGAGACAAGAAACTGTTTTATGGAATGGGGGATAATTACTGTCATTAAAAAAAGAAAAAAATCTATGCATTTCCAATGATTTAATGCCTGGTAGATCTGCAAAGAGAACTTCCCAGAGCCTGAAACTGCCCTTATCTTCTACCCAGTAAAGCTGAATATCTGTTCACATTGCTTGATCTCCTAATTTATATCTAATTGAATGTTAGACTTTGATACAAAATCTACACGTAAGTAAAGTTGTATTGTTTTCTTAATGTGTGACAAACAAGAGCCTGTCAGTAACTTGACCTGATCTCCGACCCTAGCTTACATTAAAATAGCATCCCACCCCACTTCTTCCACTTCTGTTTATTCTCACACAGAGAAGAACAGAAAACAAATCAGAGCTTTCTGAAGAGGACCCTCTGAACCAGGCAAATGCTCACCATTAGCACTGGAGAATGGCATTTATAACTTCTGCAGGGATTGCTTTTAACTTCCTGACCCTCTCTTCTTGTTCATTTTCTTCGCTATGGGGGAACTTGGCACTACATGGTACGTTAGATGCTGATTTTTGCCTGTTACTCATGACTTGAGATTCAACATGTTAGTAAAGCAGATTTGCTTTTTTATTACTATTTTAAGCACGTGTGCATCTAAATCTTTTCTGTTACTGTGTTTTTTAACTTCGCAGATTGTTAAGAGCAACTTCATTGGGAAGAAAACATTGCTTTAATTGCTCAGATAAGCAACAGGGAGGATTCCGTGCATTGTTTTGGGTTTTCTTTTTAAGGACTCTGCCTGCTCTGTGAACTTTTTGGACATACTATTCATTTCTTTAAACGCAAATAAATTCCTTTTAAGAAGAGTTCTAATTTCACCATATTACAGTTTAAATTTTTTTTAACTTTTAGAAAATGAAAAACATCTTTGTTCAATAGGTGTTAGATGTCTAGACTTTAAAGTAATATTCATTTTTTACTGAAGGCTTGCATGTTGCATTGTTGAAATGGAAAATCTAATGATAGAAAATAGGCTGTTTCTAGCAATGTATGGGTAATCTAGAAACCTATAACCAAATACATCTAGACTATTGCTACCTTCAGGACTCTGGAACTTCATGCTGAAATACTTTCATTTATTATCTCATTTTAACACAGACCTGGCTTCATTCCATTGTCCCTTCTGATTTTGTATCAGTCAAAACACATTTTCCATTACTCTAAGGTTCCTAGAGTTTAGGCTAACCCTGTCAATAGAAGTTGAAAGGATGTAACATTTTGATCTAAGCACTGGCAGCCTGTTTGCTGCTGTTACTTGTGTTCAAATATCACACGAGGTACCACTAGAGTAGCTCTGATTTTTGTAGTAGCCAATGTTTTCACTTGCAGCACTTGCTGCATTTTGCTCTCCTCTGGGTTTTGAATGCCTTTGCTTTTTCTTTGCTCGTTTTTTTTTTTTTTTTTTTTGTAGTCAAAGAAGACTTTAGTACTTTAAAACTATAGTCACTGTACAAGAGCAAATAGGAAAAAAGAGTTCAGGTTGACAAATATGATCTTCTATAGCATGGAGATGATCCCTGTACTCAGAGATTAAGTATTGACTCTGTATGTGTATGGATATACTCCCTAAGAGTAGCTGAGAAAGGAGTGCATTGTTAACATGCAAGGCCCTGACGGAAGGTATCAACAAGGGGAAAGAAGAGAAGGCACATCTGAAAGGGAATTATTGAGAGCAGAAAAATGGAGCAATAAGCCTTCTGGTTGCTCTGCCCGTGTTTTGTTTCTGCTGTTGAATTTAAGGGAAGAATTTTGGCAAGAATCTGATCTCTGCTCAAAACATCATTATATATTTGCCATCAGATTTTCCCCTTGTACAATGTATCTGGTATTCTTGCTATGATTATATGAGGATTTAAACTTCTCCTTGACAAACAGTAATTTTATTTCAAGGTATTCTTTCAACATCCTTTATTTTTTGTGGTTCATCAACAAATTAGAAGTCCTTCCATTTATGTTCCTTGTTCTAGGAACATTGAATACTACTTGTGTTTTGGTGACATCTTCTGGATAAGGTTGCCACTGGAAGGAGTAATTAAAATACATCACTACTAGTGTCCTTTGTGCTTGTTTCTGGTCTGTTTTGAAAAAAAAAAAAAAGTACACCTAACCTTTTCCAGTGATTAGTATCCTACTTAAAGTTTAGTGAAGAGTTTGAGACTCCAAAGTGAAAGATGAAAATGGATTGAATTATAAACACAAGCAGATGCTGATTGCATGGTGCTTCATATACAGATGGAATGAAATTTTTTGTCTTACACTTGGATAACAGATTTATTTAATTCCAGCTGTAAGTTTGGGCTTGCATCCTGTTCCAGATAAATCCATCTATTCTTCTTACTACTTTATTTTTACTTTTTGTCACTAGTACAGAGCTGGCATTTTAGTGAGAAGCTGCACTTCAACTTCTGTTTCATCATGTAACTGCTCGGTATCATGAAGTCCTCAGCAAACCTCTACAGTTCTTCTCCAGGACCCCATTGATAATATCTCAATTATCTTGACACCGGAAAAAAAAAACTGTTTTAATTTTTTTCTAGAGGTTCTGTGTGGATATATTGGATACCTCAGCTTGAGCACAAATTCATTTGAGTATTCACTCTACTGTGAATATCTTTTCAGTTCTGCCCTCTCTTTCTTGTCTTCTAACAAAATATCTATCTGTGTGAGGCCATTTCTATATTCCCTGGGGGACTAGAGTCTCTTAAAGCACTCTGGAGGACTTTGAGAAGCCTCTTCCAAACACAGGTAGACTGCACAAACGTGGGCAAGGAATTCTGGGCTGTTGTTCTCTTGAAAGAGTACCAGTAGATATGTAGTTTCCTTTTGCAAAGTCCAGGATGAGTTTCTCCAGAATGCTGATCCAGCTTCTCATTTATGCTGTTCTTTACAGCAGTCAATTGGGAATTCCTGGTCTGTGGTGGCCCAGCCTCACCGGCACCTCTTATAAATGTTGTCATCATGTTTCAACTTTCTCATTCTCTCTCTCAGCAAATGAGAGGATGCACACCACCATTACCAGGTCAGCTATATTATTCTGGAATTTCTTTAGAACTTCTTAGTGAATGCAATTAGAACCTGCCTATTTGCAGCCATTCATTTTGCCCATTTACCATTTATTTGTCTTCCATCCACTTAGTCCATTATTCCACAGCCCTTGTGCCAAAATCTGGAAGAGAGTGGGAAAGGAGGAGCGGATCTATTGTAGAGCTTCTTCAAGCTCCTTAATGGTAATTGCAGCAGTGTATCAGAATTCAGTGCTGAACTATTTAATTAAGCTCTGACCTCAAGCTACTATCATATCCTCGTTCGTGGGAAAGCTCTCATTTTTATAGGAGTAACACTGTGCCAACTTCAAAGAGCTTCTTGAAAACCCCTAGTCCAAATATTAAACCAATAATCTGCCAGTCTCAGAATACATTTTGAAAACTCATTACCACAAATTTTGTTGAAGCAAGGCCTCTCCTTCTACTGACATCACCCTGCCATTCCCACCTGACCATTCTTTTTTTTCTTTTTCTAGACATCTCACTTTGCAGTACAGTCTCTTTAGCGCAGTTGTGTCACCAAAACATTTCAATACTAACAACCCAGCACTCAGTGAGGAAGCACCAAAGCCTAGAGTTGATCAGCATTCAGTAAGGATGAAATAACATTCAGGAAGAAAAGCTCTGTTGTGGATGAAGAGTAAGTAGCCAACCTTAGATGTGAGTCTACAGTGCATTAACTGCTCTGCAACACCTATTTCACTTCATAGAAAAGGTGATCTCAGCATCCAGCTGTTGTGCACTGCAGTTGATACTAGGCATTTGTTATGAAATATGGGGCAGAGTGCAAATCCACAGTACCATTATTGTGGAAAAATGTGCTCACACAAAAGCACCTCTAATCTTCAGTGGGAGGGAAGCATAACTCTACTGATATAAGAAAGGCGATTAATTTTGATTTGGAAAAGGAGTTACTGAAATCAAGTTTCTAGTTCTTGTCACAGAAAGTTAGGTTGAGCAAAAGTTTAAAAAGGCTTTGAAGGCAGGAGACTTATCAATTCTTTTTAAAGTTTCATCATTGTTTTCACTTTCTATTAAAGTAGAACACATTTGTGGCATAGGGTGACAACCATTAGGTATCAGTATTTTCCTCTTCCCAGTAATGCTTAATTCACAATGCTAACAAGGTAGTTCCTCCTTCCAAGGAGTTTGGATCATGCTGAGCAACCATCTAAAGAAAGCCAAAACTGTATTTCCTTCCTACCTGCCTCACTGATGTGCACAGTGAGGCACTGTAGCAAGAGCCACCTGACTGAAAGTGGACAGAGGTTGAGATGGAGGCAGGAAACATTCAAGCCAGAAGAACCTCTGAACATCACATATCACCTTGAGCATTGATCAGCAGATGCCTGCCAACATCTCCAGCCATGTTGTGAATTCATCAGCCAGCTACAGCACTAAGAGAGGAATTACAACACTCTGACCAGCAGCAGTTGTTACGGGTATTGTACAGATTCTACAGCTAATTGGACACAAGGTCTGAATATCTTATCCCCGCTGTAGTGAAATTTGGTAACTTCTGCTGTTCTTAAGGTGACAAAGTTTAATACCTAGAAGGCTGCTCTGTTAAAAGTTCTGTAACTTGGTAAGATTCTGGCCTACAAATTTAACAATATTTTTTTTCATGAAAATGGATGGTGGATGGCTGTTCCCCAGATGACTCAGTACCAGTTCCTTCCCTGGGCTGGAGCTCTTGTTTTTCTGAGGTCTCACAATGACATTTCAAATTTAATCATAATTTAAAGTCCCAGCAGGTACTACATTCAAATCCAATCTAAATCAAGCAAAGTAAATAGGCTTACACCACAGGTGGACTTGCCATGATTTATTTCATGAATTTCAGGTGTCAAAGTCCCAGAAGTTTTAAAGTGTATGTTGAGGTATATACAATACTTCTACTGTGAGATGTGAACATCTCAGTGGTCAGAGATCAGCAGCAGGCTTCTTTCTCTTGCAACCTACTAACAAACATTCTTTGCTGGGAAGTCAGCAGAAGCCTTTCCATTGATCTTGGAGAAAGGACTTGTCTGTAAATTTACTATTTCATTAGCATGGAAATGGTTTCATCCACAAGCTCTCTGTGACTGCAGTAGCTTGTTTTTTGCAGGTCAGGAATGCTGTTTCTTTCTTGCTCCCTCATTGCCTGCAAAAAAGTAACTGTGAACTATAAGGCCACTAGACAACTCTCTTTTGGGCATGAATTTGTAGTGTTTTCTAACAGTTAATGTCTTATTGAAGAATCGATATTCTATTATTGAATGATATCATTCTTACTGTTTTTCTTTTGAAGATTTCTCATTTCTCAGAGGAATTATTGTAATTTAACAGTTGTTTTTACTTATTCTTTATCTGATTCTGTCCTCAATTTCAAAGCCATCTTTGTGCAAACCAGGTACTGTCTGGTGCAGGCTGTGCCTTTTCTACTTATCTTATTTGCTACACAATAGCAAATTATTTCCAATTTGAGAGGTACTCTTCGTGAAATGTGCTGAATGACAGACAGTACAAAATCTTTTTCCATCTAGGCAAGAAACATCTCAGTGGTAAACATACTACATCTGCTCTAAGCAACATTCAGATTCAGCTGCCTTCTCTGCAACAGCTGTGGAATTCAATCTTTGTGTTTCTTGTATGTAGTAAACACTCATATCTTCCTCCTCCTGCTTGTTTACGATCTTCGTTGTTTGGTTTGTTTGCTTCTCAGCTTGGAGGCTGCCTTGGATAAGGCTGAGCCGTGCACTGTGGTTCAGCCCTTTAAAGATAAGGTGCAAAGAATTTGCCTTTGAGAAATTCAGGAGTATTTCAGGTGCTGACTTTAAAACAAGAAAAAGAATATTAGATATAATCATAAAAATAATGCAGAGCAATCCAACATCCAAATGTACTTCAGCTTTTCTATAGGAACTCAAACATCTTTACTTTTTTTTTTTTTTTTGCCAAGAACCTCTAAATAATATCACAAGTTGATGGTTTACATTTTTTCTTTAAACAATACTCTCCACATGCAGTAATCATTACATGTATGTGCATACATATATTTACATTGTGTTTATATATGATACATCTGTAAATGCATTCAATTTGTATGAATGCAATATATTTTTTCAGATAAAATATTCTGGCACATGCCTCCATTATTTGCAATGAGTTCTTTGAAATTATGGTATTTAGTGATTCACATGATTCAGTTTTTGTCAGCTTTTGCTGTCATGAGTTCAAAAATAGAAATTACTGTTTCTGAAATTCACTCAAAATAACTCAGCCAATTTTGTGATGTCCCAACCGTTATTTCAGCTATGGTGCTTTTCTTTTTAGGAGGCTCTTGCAAAAATTTTAGGGGTGGAAGGTGTTGCTACCATTTCTTCCCTATGAACAAGTCCATTAGATGAGCAACATGTTATTCTGAAAGATGCATAATTTAAACTGAGTACATCAGACAAGTCCTGCTGTAAGGAGCAATTAATTTCTTATGTTTTTATATGGCAATTTTATCATTCAGAAGCTTAAGTGCTGGTAGATTTTGAGGTCTCCAGAGCCTGTGTGCTTTGTGTCAAATATTGTGTAACAAGAATGGCATCACTGTGATTCAAAGAGAAATTCATTTGTTTAGCCAAGATGTTTCACTGAGATTTGCATTTCAATTATACTGAGGTAGGTAGATTTAAAATTAATGGATTTTAGTTGACTTTTTTGACCATGGATGTTGGTCCAGAGGGACACAACTTAGATATCTTTTAGTTTAAAGCTGCTCTCTCTACTATTTTAAAAAGATGGACGCTGCCCAGGTAATGCATGTAGTAATTAGAGAGCTTGTGAGTTCTTGGAAGCTAGTAGGAGTGGTGGAGTTCTTCACGTCAGGGTGTATTGTGTCCACTGGCCATGTGGAGTGAGTGCTGTATATTGACCCAATGCAAAGAAGTGACTTCATGGAAGCCTTCCACTAAGCTTGTGGAATGCTTGGCATGGAATTAGATCTGAACCAGGTTCCAGGCCTTGCAAAACACACCCTTGTGAATTTCAAGCTGTCTTCAGTGTAGCTCTATAACAAGGAGGAAGGGGCTCCATGAGGCAGTGGTAGCAATGTTATGGACTGACAGTAGCCCCCATTCTCTGTTCTCCTGCACTGCTCAGGTAAGGAGGTAGAAGAGGATGGATGGCAAGGGAGAGGTGTTTTTAGTTTGCTTTTAGTTCTCACTGGTCTGTTAATAATAGACAATAAATTCTATGAATGTCCCCACACTGAGACTATTTTGCCTGTGACAGAAATTGGTTGAGTGATCTCCCTGTCCTTGTCCCAACCCTTGAGCCCTTTTCCCCTCTCTTCCCTTCAGGAGAGAGACAAGAGAACAGGTATTGTGTTTAGCTGCCTGCCAGAGTGGAACCACCATGTTGCTTGCTATTGCTTTTTTTTTTTTTTTCCCCCTTCAGCATCTTTTGGCCTGGCAAGTTAAAAAGAAGGGATGAAATTCATGAATTTCAGTGCTAACATTAAAACTTCTACTACTTTGCAGGAATTGCTCTTTGTAGTGACAGCCATCTTTAGTGTGTGAAATACTTTATGAATGCCTTTGAATGAAATAGGCTAAGCATCTGTCAGGATATAGACACTTCTGCTGCTCTGAATTTAAATGATATGTCAGGGTGGAAAAAAGATTCAAGCCTCATGCATGTTTTAAAAGAGAAATATGGGTCATCCTGCACAAAGGTTGAATTTCTTTCTTTTAGTGAGAAAGCAGAGCACACTACTCACTCCCTGGGCGGAACACCTTTCTGCACTTTAGCCTTCTTTATTCCATGCCTCATTCAGAGAGGTCAAACATTCAGCCAGGAAGAGACAAGACCACTGTATATGTCTGTGTGTTTGCCACATACACCTGACAAGCTGCTTTTCTGTGGGCATCCTTCCCTCATATTGCAGCCTGGGGTTTGATGAGCTGGGTGAGCATCCTGCATCCCTATCTTCAGCCTTTTGTTCTCCTTAGGTGGTTTGTTCTGTGCCACCACAAAGAAGCTCTTGTGGTGTGATGCCTGAGTGACAGACATCAGCAGGAGCCAGGCAGGTCAGCTTGGCCTGCTGGCCCAGAGGCACGCTGTTGTTATGGAGATAAACTAGAGTAAACTAGGAGCAGAGGCCAGTTTTAAAACATTTCTTCCTTCTCTTTGTGAGAGTAACAGCTAACAGAGGAACCAAATTCCTTACCGCATTAATAGTGTAGCTGGTGTGGCCGTTGCTAGGGTGTATGTTGTTGGAGAGTGAACAGTGACCAGGAATAAATCACTAATACAGATAATCCATTTGTCTTGGATTAATTTTTACTATACAGTCCAAGCATCTGAACGGTTTGCTGAGTGTTCAGGGAAAAGTGCAGAACAGAAACGGAGTTTGCAAGACAGCAGGAAACTCTGCTGCCTTCCCATGGCCCCAGAGGTTCCTCCACGAGATTTCCTCAGGAAGAGCTGTGCTGGGGAGCACTACCCTGGGTTCCTCACCCTGTATCCGGGTGCCTCTGGCAGCTGCCCTGAGAGTTTCCACTTTCCTCTGTGGGGACAAGGACAGGAAGCAAGGGGGAGTGTGAGGGCCTGGCTGAGCAGAAGCCTGCAACCTGCTCGAAGGAGAGAGAAATGGGCCGAAGGGATACCTAGTGTGACAGGACACTTTGGGAAGGCTTCTTTCCAGTCACCTGGGTGTTCTTTGTAGCCATCTCTTCTGGAGGGACACCAAAGCCAATAGAGAAAGGAAAGACAAATGGACTGCCATGCTGGGGCAAGTTTATAAGAGCCAGGGTAGTGGCTGCAGCAGGTTACCACAGCCTAGCTATGAGAGCAGTGGTGTCTCCCTCGGTGTGATGGTGCCCCACACTCATGGGGCTCCTGCTCGGAAGCTCACTCTTCATCAGCATTCACTGAGCAGTAGAAGTGATATGTTGACAGCATCTCCAATGCCTGGTCACAGCCAGCCTAGTGTTTGGTGCTTTTTGTGCCATATCAGAGGCCTCTGTGTTCACAAAGACATTGCTTGAGGGAATCCTTGCAGTCACACATTCAGCTCTAGTGTGGGGCTTCCAAAACACCAGACTCATAACATCAGCCATTTGGGCTTTAGAACCTTGACGCTTTCCTTGGAGTCAATCAGGATTTTTGGGGGGTTGGTGTATATAAATATTTTTTCCCCTGCTTTTCTTTATTTCCCTTACACTTCCGTACTGTGCTTGTTTGCAGGCGATGAGTCCATGAATGATGAGGCAACTCAGGAGGTTCCCTTGCATTCTGAAGATCTCTCTGAGTCATAGTGAGGCATGTATGCATGAGCAAGTTGGGCATGTACATTTTCCTTCCCTCTCATTGGAGAAATGATAGGATCTGCTTGTTAGAGAGACTTTGACGTATCCTGCCTGCACTTTCAATTAAGGAGCTGTTTTGCACAGAATTTTCTTGGCATGAATGGATGGTTTTTATTCCTCAAGTAAATTCCCTTTATTTCCACTTGAATTTAGTGTTGTATTTTATTAGCTGTGCTGTTAGACAGTTTTCTTCAATTTAATTTTTGCTTGTTCTGCTGGTGCAAAGGGTGGCAGCAACAGTATCCTGTTTCTTTCTCCTCTTCATAATTATCTTGGAAGATACTGATGCTTACATACTGTTAAACCAATTCTTTAGAAGATGATACAGTCACTTCTCCAGAATTTCTTAGCAATAACTTTCTATTTCACCTGTAAATTTACTTCTTCCTGGTCAGTATTCACATGCCCTTATCTTTTAACCAGCAATGGTACAAGCACAATCTGTGGTGATGACTGACTCTTCTCTGGGCAGCCCAGTGACAGGTGCCAAAGGTGCTCAAATCCAAAAATCTGCATTCTGAAGGTGCGGTCCATTGCTAGATCAGCCAGGAAGCCTTTCTGTAGCTCTGCTCCCTGAGGCTTGTCCTCTGTAAAGGAGAACCTTTATGTGAATGGAGTCTTTGCTGCTCCATCCACAGACACTCGGATATTTCTATAACAGTCTGTGACAGAATCACCTTTTACCTTTGCGTGATATACTGGGGTAAGGCTGTGCTGTTGAATCTGGAAAAGGCCAGGCATGTCAGTCATTAGCTAGCAAAATGTCAAGTGGGTAGAAGAGCAATTGATGGTACAAGGAGAAGGTGCACAAGAGCAGGATGCACGGAGATTTAAGCTGGAGCTGTCTTCCAGTCCAGCTTTTCATTTGTCTGTGCAGAAACTGGTGACAGGAGCTCCACTTCTCCCATGATTGAATCAAACCAAGTGTCCCTGCATCCCTGAGCTTCTGCAGTGCCAGGCAGTAAGTACAGTGAATGAGCTGATGTGCAGTTCTTTGTTTGCCACCATTAAAGACTGGTTCCTGACATGATGTGAGGTAGAAGGACAGTGAGATAGGTGGTCCGCTCCCAAGCGTGGAGCTGCTGGTGTTCCTGCGTGAAGCAAGGGGAACAGCTTCAGTTGCTCACTGTTTTTGTTTGTTTTAGCCTAAAGAAAATTAGAGCACTGTAAAAGTCATTGCAATCATTACAATCCTGACATCTATCCACTTACACTAATTCTGGGCATTTTGTTCTGTATGTCTTGTCCTAACCATTGCTGCAAGTCTCTGTCTTCTTGTGAAATGACATTATTTCTGTAATGCTGACTTTCTCCCTGTAGAAGATGGCAGAGTGCAATCTGCCCAGTGTTTGTCAAAGGATCAAACAGCTGTGCCCAAGCTTTTGAAGTTTCTTGCAATATTTTCTAGCTCATTCTCCATTTAACACTGCATGTACACAGACCAAGCATCAACAGACTGGTGAACATTAGAGGAGGGTCCCTTCAGCTGGGAAAACTAATCACAGTAACAGTGGTACCCAACAGGACATTGGTCCTGCTGAGTAGCACCTGGAGGCAGGGAGGGAGCATGCAGGGTACTGCTCTGCAGATTCCATGTCTGGCCCCAGCCCTGGAGGAGGTTTGGTGGGGGCTGATGGGATGGAGAGGGTGGGAGGAGAGGGAGTAGGAAGCAGAGCTCTGCTTGGACAATGCTGTGATGCTGAATGATGCTCTCCTGTGGTGCTCAGCTCCTGAGGGGCCACTTCCCAAGGGAGCTAGATGCCTGAGCAAAGCTTTAACTTTTACTGCTCTTTTGGTTGTTCCTCTGCATGGACACGAGGAAGCAATTCCACTACAGTGTACAAGCACAGAGTGAACATCTTCAAATCATGGCCAAACAGACTCCAAGGTAGAAAGTCCAGAAAACCCAGGAATTCAGTATTGAACAGCTTGATCCAGAACCTGATTAAAGGAAACTTACATTCTGTGTTGGATCTACAGGAGAGAGAGAGAAAAGTAAGTCTGGTCTTCCTGTACTGCTTTGTGCCATGAGTACATGCAGTGACAACTGACTGCATCCAGCTCCTCTGGGACCAGTTAAGAAAACTGTTCAAGTTTTTTCATCCTCATTGCATGAGGAACTTGTTTATCTTCATTCAGCTCAGCCAATCCCAGTCCTTGGAGCAGGATAGAGTTCTCCTGTGATGCTGGCTGCCATGGTGATCGGGAATTCCAGGCAGAAGTAGTACCCCACTTTTGTGGGTTGCTTTGGCAAACCACTGAATTTTTTAGCACCTAATTTCATGTGCCCAGTCTTAAGTGCATATGCTGATTAGTGGCAACAATGTGGAATTTGTCATCCAGAGATGTCAAAATGCTTGTTCAAGGAGACTGTGCAACCTCCACTTGATGTTGTGCCCTGTTCAAGCATTCTTATTTTCAGGGATGGTGGTGCCTCTGAAATGTGGTTCAGGCATTCCACAGATGCAAGGTCACACTGTGCTTGGTTTGTTAGCGTCAGAAAGGAATGAATTATTCATGCTGTACAGTAAAATAAGTCACAGCCTTTAAAACTGGATTTGGAATATGTAAGTGAAGGGATAATTAATTTCTTTTTATCAAGAGGTCAGTTTGCATTGCTGGTTTTGGGATTTTTTTTTTTTTTTTTGCTTTAATTAAGCAGAAACCACATTGTGCCCTTGTACTAATGTGCAAATAAATAGTAGTACTGTGGTATTGTGGTATTTTTATAAATTTTTTCTGGGCATCTGTGTGAAGCCCTAAGCCTGAGACACAGAAAGTGCCACTGTTGCTGCTTCAGCCTGCCTCCCAGGGTGACCTCTATTTACCTCATTTCACTCTGTGTGAGTGTGGCTGACTCAGGGCTCAGCAGTAGAGGACTACAGCAGCAGGCTGTCTTCCTCATTAAGTTGCCCCATGTATGCTAAGCGCAACTTGCAGCTCTCGGAAGAAATAAAATGCTCCTTGGAGAAAGGGGAGCTGCTGCCTATTGTTTCAGGAACAGCCCCACAATGTGGAGACTCCTGCAAATGTATGGAAAGGCTTCGCTCCTGCAGCGAGGAGCTCATGTTTTAGCATGACAGCACTGAGAGAGCTGGACTATGTGGAAGGGGAAGGAGTGAGCCATAAGCACGGAAGTGACACACTGTCACACCATGACCCTTGGAACTTTGCAGACTTTTGCTTCAGTTCTGAATAACTGTGACTTTTCAGAGGGATTTACTTCAATTTTTGGTGTCAAGTTGTTGGAAATACATGTTTAAACTGTGCCAGGAAGAAATCAATCTAGCATTACATTGCAACATGCATTGAAATTTTAGCTTATTTAAATGAGTGAGCTAAGAGTACCATCCTCAGAGCATAGGGAAAGACTTGTAATTGAACAGAAGGTGTATGCAAACAAATTCTCAGCAGTGCTAAGTACAGTTACAGCTGGCAGAGATGAGCTCATCTTCAAGGTCTGGGAACTGCTTACTGTCACAGCGAGGCCTTCCTGTTGGAAGCTCAGTTTAGGCTTCGGAACAAGCCAAACAAATCCCTAGGCCTGATGGGATGTACCCGTAAGTGCTGAGGAGCTGGCAGAAGTCAGTGTAAGGACACCTGATTATCTTTCCATGGTCACAGCAAAGAGTCTTGAGGGCTGGAAGAAAGCAAGCATCATCTGCACTGCATCTTTAAAAAGGACAAGACAAAAGTACAGGCGATTCAATATCTGTCAGCCTCACCTTGATCCTGGGGGCGGTGCTGGAGCATACTGTGCTGGAAATGGTTTTGGAACATATTAAAGACAACATGATTGGGAATTGTCAGCATGGATTTATGAAGGGGAAATCATGTGTAACCAACTTGATAGACTTCCAAAACAGAATGATTTGCTCAGTGGGCAAGGGGAGAGCAATGAATGATCTTATCTTGACTTCAGCAAGGCTTTCACTCTATCTATCTCCTTTAGCAGCCTCAGGGACAAGCTGATGAATTACAGCTCCTACTGCAATTGCCACTTTATTTGTCTGTGAGCCTGTAGCACTGTGACTCGTTGCTTATCTGAGGGGGGG